>CAJVGC010000590.1:66832452-66903552 GCA_910822075.1 Senecio squalidus | reverse complement strand
ACTCGGCCTCGTTATTCGTGCTGTTAAAAGAAAGTTTCAGCGCGTACGTGAATTCTTTTCCTGTAGGGCTAACCAGAATCATGCCCGCCCCGGATCCTGAACTACTAGATGCCCCATCGGTGTATAGGAACCACACTCTACTTTCTAGTGCTGTGGAGGGTGATACTGTCATCTTTCCTTCCTGAATGTTCATAGGTGGGGGAGGAGGCATCGGTACTTCAGCGATAAAGTCCGCCAGGACCTGTCCCTTCATGGCTTGTCTTGGTCTATATTCGATCGAATAGGCCCCCAATTCTATGGCCCATTTTGCCAACCTCCCCGACCTTTCTGGTGTTGCCAGTATATCCTTAATAGGTAGTTCGGTCATTACTACTATCGGATATGCTTGGAAGTATCGGGGTAAGCGTCGAGCTGTGTGTATTAGAGCTAATACAAGTTTTTTCATGGGTGGGTAATTTAACTCAGCTGCTCTTAGAGCTTTACTTACAAAATAAACGGGAGTTTGCTTTCCCTTTTCCTCCGTAATCAGGACTGCACTTACGGTGTTATTGGAGGCTGCTAGGTACACGAATAGTTCCCTTCCTTCAGTTGGGGCCACCAGGGCCGGTAGCTGAGCTAAATACCGTTTTAATTCTTGAAAAGCATCTTCAGCTTCGGCTGTCCAGACAAAGTCAGTCACATTGATGCTTTTCTTCAATGCTTTAAAAAATGGGAGCGATCGTTCGGCCGACCTTGAGAGGTATCGGCTTAACCCTACCAGCCTTCCGTTGAGACACTGAACCTCTCCCAACGTCCCTGGGGATTTCATCTCTGTGATTGCTTTTACCTTGTCGGGGCAAGCCTTGATACCCCTTTCGGTTATCACGTGTCCTAAAAACTTCCCTTCTACCACACCGAATGTACATTTCTTCGGATTTAATTTAATGTTGATACTCCTCAGCTTTCGGAAGGTTTCATCAATGTCGCAAAGCATATCTTCCTCTTTATGACTCTTGATGACGAGATCATCCACGTAAGCTTCCAGGTTTCGACCGATTTGAGCCTCAAAGGTTTTGTCAATCAATCTTTGGTAGGTGGCCCCGGCATTTTTCAATCCAAAAGGCATCTTTCTGTAACAGAATATGCCGAAATCCGTATAGAAGGCCGTTTTATCCTCGTCTTCCGGTGCCATTTGTATCTGATGATAACCCTTGTAGGCGTCCAAGAAGCACTTGTATTTGTATCCCATCAAAGAATCAATCTTCCAATCTATCTCCGGTAGTGGGTAGTTATCTTTTGGGCAGGCTTTGTTGATATTCTTAAAGTCCACGCACATTCTCCAGGAATGGTCGGTTTTTTCGACGAGAACCGGGTTCGCCACCCAAGTCTGATATCTTGCTTCTCGTAGGATTCCTGCCTCCGTTAACTTACTCACTTCCTCTTTGATGACCTGACTGCGTTCCGGAGCCATTCCCCTTTTTTTCTGCTTTATCGGTTCCACACTGGGGTAAGTCTTTAACCGGTGTTCGGCTATACTTCTTGGCACTCCCGTCATATCTGACGGTGTCCATGCAAATACATCCATGTTGCTGCTGAGTAGTGTGAACAGTTTTTCTTTACAAGGTCTGGATAAGTGTGACCCTATGGCAATAGTTTGTTCCGGGAACTTGGGATTGATGACGAGTTTTTCCTCCGGATCATGGCTCGTTGCTTGTGGGTTATCTGTCCTTTCTGCAGAAGCACACCACTTTTCCCTTCGTCTTTTGGTACGAACTGTAGCGATACCCTGGGGAGTGGGGAATTTCACCAATCCATGAAAGGGGGACGGCACCGCTCCTAACTGGTATAGTCCTGGTCTTCCTAGGATGATGTCGAATGGGGCTGGTGCTTGAACCACCGCGAAGTTCATCCATTCAGTCCTCATGCGAGGGTACTCTCCTAGTGTTAGAGGGAGGGTTATCTCTCCCAGCGGCCACATCATTTCGCTATTGAATCCTTGGAGTGCCGATTCTGGTCTCCTTATGCGAGCTTGAACGTTCTTCCGAAGCTGTCGGAAGAAGTGCTCATAAATAACTTCTGTGGAGCTCCCTGTGTCTACATATATCCTTGGGACGATGACATTACCCATTCGTCCTTCCACTATGATGGGATCCAGAGTAGGGCAACATTCGCTTCTGGGAGGAAAAGCTATTTCTTGGTTCATCCACACTGGATCAGGCTTTTTTCTTTTTAGGGACAGTGAGTCCTTCTTTATCATGTTAATGGTTCGGTTCCTAGTCCCCTGAGAACCGTCGTCTTTTCCCCTTCGGTTGACCTTGTTACCTTGTGGTGTTCCCCTCTCTATATCCTCAATCAGATGTGCAAGTTCTCCAGATTCGACTGTCTTCGTGAGTGTTGCGAACACCTCCTTCCGTCTATGATCGGTGAATGCGTTGGGTGTGTAAGGATTAGGAAACTCCGGTGTGACTGGGCTTGTTTGCTCGTTCGCTCCTGGGGCGAATGTCGGGGGTGGCCATGTGTCTTCAACAGACTCTCGGGTAACGGACTGGACTAGTCCTTCCTCCTGTTGATCTAAAGGTACTTTCCCCTTGTCTTCCCAGAATCTATCGCTGATTAACAACAGGGTCCCACGGATGGCGCCAATGTTAAAGTAAATTTTTGTACACGTGACCCTTCGTCCGGCTCCAGACGAAGGGATGATAACATAAGTAAGTTGGTGTTGTATTTAATAACTTCACAAAGGCATTCAATGTTACAAAATGATTGGAAATTGAATGCAAGGAATGTTTACAATCAATAGACTCTGTATTCAGAAATAAATGTATTACAAGAGTTCACTTAAGTTATTAATTCCTTTGTCTTGCCCTTATATAGCATGCATTCGGTTATTACCCTCCGGGTAATTTATAAGGACCGGTCCGTCTCATCAGTCATCTCATACGTGTCAGCGACGTGGCCAACTTTTCTCCACACCGGTCAGTTGACTGCCACAGTCATTTAATGAAGAAGCGCGTGGGCGGCGCTTTGTCTCCCACGCTCCTCTTCATTAAATGCTACCATCATTCTGTCTTGTCCGCAATTCATGCTACACTCCCTTCAATGTTCCTGCTCCCAGAGACGCTTGAGTGCCCTTTCGTCCGTCCGTAACCTCTGTTCCATAAACACCAGCCTTATCGGTACATGACCGAACGAAGACATGGTCCTTCTGTGAGTAATAAATACCCTATCCCAACAATATACATTTATAAATCTTCGGCAATGCGCGATTAAAAATCCTCTTTTGTCTAATTCACTAACACGAATGTTAGTTGATACCTCATTTTTATCCTCAAATAATAATAATTCAGTGGTGGGTCATTGTGTTGTAGGTAAACGACCACGTCTAGTGCACGAAACCTACCAACATTTGAGTGCTCTTTAAAACTTAAAGGTAAAAGCTTTCTACCAACTCACCATACTATCCTAAACCACCTTTTATTTTTTTTAGTTTATCAGAATAAATAGTAAAATAAAATTATATACGGGTTCGATCCCTTATATCATGCATCATGGCTAAGTGAGTTGTTCTATTGGGAATAAACCTCCGGCGTTTTATATGGTCATGTATTTTCTTTTTAAAGTTAAACATACACAACCTAAAATCGTAAGATACAAAAAAAAAAAAACACCAACTATATTTTTGCTTTTATTTAACAATAAGTAGATTATATATTGCACAAATACGGAAAAACTATACCAAATAAGAAAAAGAAATAGTGACATAAAAAAAAGACACATAATGTATTGATATATACAACCATATTAGACTAACAAAAAACCAAAAAATGATATCGTGAAACTATTTAGGTTTTCTAAGGTTCGATATGTATTATACTTCTATTTTCTTGATAAAATCCTATGCGTAGATGTTTACTCAGATTATATAAATTATACTTCTATATTTTTCGATAAAATTTTTCGCATATACACGACAAATAAACTAGTAGTAATATTATAAGTCAATTTGTAAAGTTACCAATAATATAAGTCAATTTATAAAGTTATGAATAATAACATGCTATTAAAAACACTATTTACCGAAAAGAAAATCTTTTTTGATCTTTAAATATTATCTTTCTTGTTTTACTTCTTAATTTTCAGTTATTTTAACTTTCACACTGTGTTCTCGAGTTTAAAATAGAAGTAACTTAATGAATTGGGAAATAAAGTAGAGGAAAGGAAAATAAATAATTTATATATTTGTGTTCTCGAGTTTATAAGAAAGTGAGGAAAAGGAAACAAAAATATATATATAATTAATCATATTCTTAAACCATCTAATTTTACTATTATGTCCTTGCTATATAAAACATATATTGTTTTATTAGTTAAGGATTAAGGTCAAATTAGTCATTATGCAAAAATATTGGGTTGTTAAGATTTTTTTACCTTGCAATTACACCAATTATGATCGAATTGTTTTATTAAAGAAGATCGGTAAACTTTACCTTCTAGTTCTTTCCTTTATTTTCCTTTCCTATCATTATCAAAAAAAAATTAAAAACACGATTTATTTTTATTTTACTTTGATTTCCTTTACTTTCCTCTGAAAATAAAACTTAAAAACACAATATTACTTTTGGCATGGCTTTTAATATCGGTTTTATTAAAGCGCAAATAAATAAAGGGAGATTTACATATGTGTCCTTACAAAATTTCAATATTACTTTTGGCATGGCTTTTAATATCGGTTTAGTACCTTACCGACCAATGCATTCCGATATCAACAAAATGTTTTTAAAAATATCAATACTAACTGGTTTGAACTTGTAATCAATTATTGATAAACTGAAGCGACAACTAACTTATATCAACGAAAATTTAACTTATTAAAAGAACACTTGCTTACAAGTAAACCTCTCCCACCTATGTTTACAAGTTTACAAGTGCCTGTTAAACAATTAATTTGGAATTTCGTATGAAATATTCTTTTTATCAAAAATTTAAATTGAATATGATCATAAACCAATCAAATAAAGAAACATTATAACTTACAAGTTATCTAGTGGCAATGAAGTTGACCAATCATAAATGATTTAAATCGTTAGCTCGTCAATATCAGTTTAAGGTATTTTAGTCGTTGAGGCCTTAGTGTAGGATTCGAGTTTTATTAATAATAATAATTAATGTCAATTCTATGTTATCATAAATATAATAGTAAAATACAATATTGTAACTAGCTTGTTTAAAAAAGAATACATTTTAATCGAATCTATTTGAATTAGCGTTGATTACATGTGAAAGATGAATTGCAACCATGTTTCATTATTTTAAGAAAGTAACGTTGATTGATTCTGGAGCATATGTTTGCTTTTCTCAACTACAAGATGGTTGTGTCGAGGTTTTCATGTATGTTTGGATCAGGTAAACTATTGTCATTCTTGACCGACTAGTAAGTGGTTTCTTTTGACCGTTATGTTTATATCGAATAATTTTTATTGAAAATGGCCATTTGCTTTGACAACATTGCTTTGAAAATTGACAATATGATCACAAAACCTACCATTTGACCGTATGTGACCAAAGAAAGAGCAAATCTTGTGGAATCAATGTGTTGAATTTACTTTAGTCCATTAGTCAGTTTTATTAAGATCCAAAACAAGAAGGTTCCTAATGACATAATATATATGCACATATGACATGTACAAGATTCATAATATAGTTTCATTACAAATACACAACATGATAAAGTATTTTCGCCGTTTAAAGAAAAAGATGAGTAACCACCAAGCTATTTAAATTTATATTAAGATTTTATTAAAACTTAGTTTTTTAGAAGCTATTGTATGCTTTATTTCTTTAAAACATTAACAAAAAAAATACATATATGTAATTTTTGAATCAAATATGTATTAATGAAAATACAACCAAATTTGTATAACAGATGTAGAGTTTTCTTAAATATAAGAATTCAAGAATAAAAATAGATGCAACATCTAAGTCAATACAATTTAGTTATTGAATAAAGCCTGTTGGAATTTCGACTTTCAAGAACCATGAGGGAACACGTTGAATACAAGAATCTTCAATTATGGGGGTGGATATCGAACAAGAAAGAAAAAAATAAACCGAAAGATGAGAATAGTTTAGACGACTCTCATTAAAGAAAATGAAATTTCAGACAAGGTTTAAGCCTCATCCCCCACCTTTATTTATAGGGGTGATGGGATAAATCTTAGTTAGAATTAGATTATGAAGCAACCTCCTAATTCCATTCTAATCTAGTCTTTCCTTGTAAGGCAATTAACCTTATTTGTAGGGAACTACAATTAAAAGAAAAACATATTCCTAACCTAATTCAAATACCAAATACTTCTAGAATATTCTATCTTAATTATTTTAATAATTGGATAACAATTTCCACCTTATTCAAAGTACTCGATAACACCGATACTAAGCATCTTCACATAATCCACGCAATGCTTGAACTTCGGTCCTAAAATCACCTTCGTCTTGAGGTATTCTCCCATCTTGATTGGGAAACCCTTAGGCCATATCTTTTCTTTTAAACCTCTTATAAGCATCACATACTCTCCCGTTGTAGTAACCATGTGCTGAACCGCACATGCCTTTATCTTGAACACATACCCGGTCTTCAACCTACCCTCGTCAGGGTCCCTGAAACCGTCAACATTCTCGTGTTCATCTTGATATCCACTATGTACCACATTTGCAGAGCCTCTCACAAAACTCACCGCGATCGCAATATCCTGTGTAGCGCATACCATCAAGTTCCCTACAACATTCGCATGTGAAACCTTATACATCTTTTCCACATCCCATTTATTTCTCATGCAAACCTTCAATGAAACCTTGAAGCGTGCTCCCAATGGCATAGATACCGATCCGCATTCCTCATTCTATTATAACCCATAATACCTTGCACATCCTTGACTGAGACACCCTCAGGGTTCGGCTACCATTCTCCCTGAAAATCACCATACCAATAACTTTTGTTTGCGAGACCCTCCATGTCGAAAACCTTCTCGAGCAAACCCTTGGTATCCTTGATTTCCACCTTGCTATTCCAAGAAAGTATCCCTTTACATGTGTGTTACCTTGATGCTATCTTTGGATACCTAAACCACATCGGTCTAGAAGTTATCCCCAAATTCTGTAACAGAGGCTCTTCACCTTTCCCCTCATCACTACTCCCCCGATTTACCTCAGCTTCGTGATGACCTCCAATCAAGTCACCTTAATCGCCTGATGATTCCACCTCAAACTCGATATGTTCACCAGAATCTGTAGCACCAGCTCCACACAGTCATCCAAAGAGCATTCACAACTCTTTGTCCTTGTTCCATACAAATCCGTAATTGAACCCACATCTTGCATCACCACGGTGTATCCCTCTTTCTCCAATGTACCCAAAGATACCAAGCTCCTCCTTGACTCTGGAATGTAACGCACACCCTTGAGAATATAGCTTGAACCATCTTTCATCGGTACTCTTGTTGCCAAAGAGCTAGTCATATACAATGACTCTAACCACCTCACCTGCAGATGTATCATTTCGTTACTCCTCCTTGCAAATCGTATCTCGTTAGAATACCTTAAAGAAGATTATCCAAGCACCCCAATCTCCTACTTGCTCCCAAGTTACAAATCCCGTAACTTACCATGCAATAAAACCCGATTGAACTTGGAACACAAGAACCTTGTAACTCTCGGTCGTTGCTTATCCTTCTTGAAATCGATAAAATTCTCCCAAAGAACCACACCGTAACTTGATACGCAAGTAACCTCGATCACCCAAGAACCCTAGCAACACCTTCCATTCCTTCCTCTCTTTCAATCCTTGGAAAGTAACCAAACACCTCCACAAACCTTGGGGAATACGTAAGCAATCTAGAACCCTTACTTGACACCCATGTTAGTCTTGCAAAACCCTAGTTTTATGGTACACGATAGATCCCACAAACCGTAGTAACCTTCTTTTTGCTTGCGACTTAAAAAACAACCCCCACAAACTAAACCTAGTTTATGGTTTAAGAAACAACCCCGTAAAACACCTTTTTTGTTCGATAAACCAACCCACAAGAAATTGAGTCTACAACCCACGAGTGAAAAGCAAACACTTATTCAACTCAATTTCACCCTTGCGGATTACCCACAGCACCAAAGACACAACCTTGGATCTTTAAAACAACCCACGAATCAAAAACCGACCTGTGCAAAAAATCCAAGAATTTGCTGATTACCGGTTAACGAACTCAGGATCGCGTTTTTTCCACAGTTGCGCAGGTCTGAATTTCGAAAATTCTTGTAATTGTTCACCTCAGAAGAAACGAACCATGGCTCGGATACCACTTGTTGGAATTTCGACCTTCAACAACCCTGAGGGAACACGCAGAATGCAAGAATCTTCAATTATGGTGGTGGATATCGAACAAGAAAGAAGAAAAGAAACCGAAAGATGAGAATAGTTTAGACGACTTTCATTAAGGAAAAACAATTTTGGTAGAAGGTTTAAATCCTAGGTGAGGAGTTAAATCCTAGTTAGAATTAGATTAGGAAACAACCTCCTAATTTCATTATAATCTAACCTTGCCTTGTAAGGCAAATAACTTTATTTGAAGACAACT
Organism: Senecio squalidus; assembly: GCA_910822075.1. Classification (NCBI taxonomy): domain Eukaryota; kingdom Viridiplantae; phylum Streptophyta; class Magnoliopsida; order Asterales; family Asteraceae; genus Senecio; species Senecio squalidus. The sequence continues at coordinate 66,894,946 of CAJVGC010000590.1, read as the reverse complement.
ACAATTAAAAGAAAACATAATCCTAACTTAATTCAAATAGCTAATACTTCTAGAATATTCTTTCCTAGTTATTTTAATAATTAGATAACAAATACAAATTATACTAACATCAGGTCAGGTCATAACATTTTGGTTTATGATTTTACATTTTACTTGAATGTAGAAATGACCCAATATGTGTGCTTGATGCTACAAAAAAAATTAAAGTCAGATGCACCAATTATGTTATGGTACTTATTATCTTTCGTTTCCCCCTCCATTTAAATCTTGCCATAATTGGGGTTGTGAACAAAAGACACGAGTCTGTTTATTTGATTCCATTTTTAGGGCTAATTCTTTTGTCAATTCAACTCAAAGTTAGATATTTGAAACATCTTCAGATCTTATAAACCTTTACACACGAGTCGTTAGGATATGTTTGAGTTAACGATTGGTCGTATGTGCAAGTAGACCTCTCCAACCCACGTATGCTTAAATTATTATTTTGGAATTTCTTATGAAATATTCTTATTAATAAAAACCAAATTGAAATTAAATATATGATCATGAACCAATCACATCAAAAATTGTTACATGTTATCCAAGTTGACCGCAACTTGCCTCATATATAAAAAAACCTTTTGAGTTGTTGGCATGTCAATTTTTAGGATGGGATTTCGGATTTTGTAAATTTTTCGTATGAATACAAATTACTTCATTATTTAAGTTTGTTTGTTTCAAAGATATATGTAACATTCCTTTAAAAAAAAAAGAAAACATTATTAAATCCAAAAGATTTGAGCTAGTTTTGATGCAGATGTGAACGATGAATTGCAACCGATGTTTGATTAGGTGATAATGAAAGATTATTGTTGCGGTGGTTATTTTAACTTTTAAGAAGGTTGATTGCTTCCACCAAGTATCCGGCTTGGCTTTGTCAACTATCATGAAGGTTGTCTCAAGTTCATTGTGAATGTTTGGATCAAGGTAAAATAGTGTTTAACTTGTTGACCGAGTAGAATGGTTTCTTTTGACCATTTCGTTTTATAACGAATAACATTATTGAAAACGGTAATTTGTTTCAACAACATTGCTTTGCAAGTTGACAATGGATAAATGATGATCACACAAAACACCATTTAACCATATGTGACCAGAAATAACATATCGTTCAATATTTATTTTAGGCCATTAGTTAGTTTGATAAGTCCCATAATAGGTATTAGACTATATTGTATATAGGCCCATTGTTATGTAGCCCATCTTAAAGGCATAGCCCATGTACATGTCACTTACATATGTTACCAATTGTTTAATAAAATGATATCGATTTAATATTCTATCTAAATTATATTATAAAACATGAGAAATATCAATTAAGAGGCCTATAATTTTCCGGAGGCCAAAAAATCCCCTTCATCAATTTTAATCTAATAGCTGAAAAATAAAACCAAAACTCATTTTCCGTTTATTTTTTAAATTAAATTATCTCACAAATCTTTAATTGTTAGACGAAACAAAATATACCGTTGCGATCGTCTCGCTTTTATCTTTATTTAGAGCACTGGTGTTATATACTTTCGACGACTTTTTTTTTTTTTTTTTTTTTTTTGATGGGTATTCAAATTGTAAGCATAATATCACATATGTACATATTTATAAAAGATAATTACTATAAAATGTATAAACTACCTAAATTTAGAAAAAAAATCGAATTTTAACTACTTTATTTTTTCTCGTTTTTGAAATAGAATATGATATACTAAAAACACATATGATAATACTATATCATATGTAATATTACTGTAAATCATATGTGATATGAATACATATCATTTGTGATATTAATGTAAATCATATGTGATATAAATACATATCATATGTGATATTACTATAAATCATATGTGATATTAATACATATCATATTTGATATCATGTATGTAAAATTTCAAAAACTCAAAAGACAATAACACACATTATTTTTAACTCCAAATATGAATTCTAATACAGAACAATGTCATACATGTATAACCTATATGGACCTGGAAAAAGTTCGAATTTTGTCGACTTTTTATTTTTTCGTTTATGACCAAATGTTGAATTTGTAAAGCAATATCACATGTGATTTGAACACTAAATACGAATTTCAAAACATAGATTTGTTATATTACGTAAAAAAAATAATATGTCAAACTACTAATATCACATGTGATAAAACAGTGATTTACAATATAAAATTTCAAAACCCCTAAAAAAAACCCGAAAATAAATTTCGTCAAAAATATATTGAGTGGGTGCTCTATAGAAAGAGAAGAAAATACTCGTTTTAATAGTGTAATTTATTCGTTTAATGAATTTATCGTTTATGAGATAATTAATTTAAAAAAAAATTATGATGGGTTTCTACAAGGAAGGGTTGTGATTGATCTATTTGGTTTCAAATTTTTAATGGTGTTTCTTGATCTCAACCCACTATAAAACATTACATGTTTTATTTAAAAGTTAAAGTTTAAACAAAAAATATATCCTTTTTCAACATTAAATCATTCTTTCACTCAAAATCGTATAATTAAATATATCCTTTTTCAACTTTAAATATATAAACGTAAATTTTAATCGTATAATTAAAGGCATAAAAATCCTTAACTAACTTACGAGCATACTTATTTCTACCAGACACTTAGGTCTAAATACGTTTCCGACGCGGAAACCGAATAATATTACTAACCCGACAAAAAGTAAAATATACGAATACGAAACGTATATAAATAAATACAAATACGCGATAAACGCAAAATAATCAAAATAATAAGTAATAAGGTCAAAACGAATATCGAAAATAAAACGATAAATAGGAAAATGACGGGAATAATACCTTGGAAATTCGCGGTTGTCACAAATATGTTAACCAACCCGTCCATATTCCACCTCTAGTCTTTAGGCATTGAATACATGCTATAGCTCGCCATATTTACATGTATCATTTCATGGATTTCATATCGACTAAATTACAATAATAGTCCAAAATCTCTTTTTAGTAATTAACCACCGTTTTATGTCCATAGTAGCTGCTATATAAACATAAACCATTCTTTATTCAAAAGCTTTTCCGACACATATTCAGAGTAATTTGGACCAAATAGGAGCAATAAGTCGTGTTTGAACCACTCGGCCCAAACTTGCATACTTGACACATTTCACAATTAATTGGTAACCAAATATGGAATTTAATCATATAGCTTAAAAATAAAAAATACACCGTAAATTCACCAACCAACCATCCTGGTTATAAGCAAGGACCATAGATACAACACCTCTAATAAGACCAACCCACCATATTAAAAGTTTAAAACCTTAAAAAAATACAAACAAATCATGAGAAGCTAAATGAGAAACATGAAACCAAAGTAGAGTAGAGGTGGCAAAATATATGGGTTGGGTAAACGATCAAGGCATGTAAATTCGAGTTGGGTTGACCCATTCAGAAAAATTTAACTGTAATTAATGTGTTAAATAAGATTACATAAACTATAGTTTTGCAATAATAATTGAAACAAATAAACATGGGCTACTTTTGACCCCTTCAACCCATTTAGTATGTGTTCTTTTAGCTATTTTTTATGACTTGTTAGATATAAATCCAAATCAACCCATCCATAACTAAATGGATCGAAAATGTCATGCCATTCTATAGTCTAGATGAAGTAAGAACCTACTTCCTGCCTAAAAAATCGGGTTTTCCAAAGTTAAGTCTTTCTATAAAGTTGGATAATAAAGATAAGTTCTTCCAACTAAAATAGCAGTCACTTCCATTGATGTCACGGGGCTGAAAAAAATCAATAACAACCACTAACATAATGTCAGAGTTGCACTGATATCTTAGCCTAAGAATAAAACATAAAATTTCTCGTTATCCATTAAAATTAATCTCTTTGGACAATCCTTTCATTGAAAAGATTTAATCAAATTTGTCAAAAAAATTGTTATAAAATAAACCATGTAATCTGCTAGTGATGTGTAGCTCCAAAGCAGTCTTGCTTGAATTTATGCTCCATGATATTTACTAAATACAACTACGGCCCAATTTATTAATTAGTTCGAAAAAGCCAAGTCGCAAATAGGAAATTTACAATTAAGGAACTGTTTTTTGTTTAGTTTATGCATTTCCAAAAAGACACTTATTTCAACGACTTATAGCACAAAAATTCCAATATAATCATGGCATATATTCAAAGTGTTGCGACATCGGAATATCACAAATACAAGGGGTAGAAGGTTCGGATCCGGAAGAGTTGATCCGATGCAGACCTTCAGCCTAATCCTTATCTTCGATCTTAATACTATCTGCACAAGCAAGCAACACACGAGTAAACGGGGCGGGGTTGATCCCCTGGTTTACCTCGGGCGTGAGAGTAAGATATCGAAGAGTAAGGGTAAAATATAAAGTAAGAGAGTATAGTGTGTGTAAACGTTACCCTTGAAGTGAAGTGTGAGCTTGATATTTATAGACCTTGAGTTTCGGATAATAGCGTGCTCTTAGTACAACACCTTGTTTAACCTGAAGGTATTCCGAGGTGTTGTACTCTTTGTCGAGAAGTCATCCTTCGGCCTCCTGGTCCTTAGGATGTTCTTCGGATAATAGATGTTGTTTAGATTCCTTTTATCAAAGATTGTGCCCAACTTATTAGATCGTTCGGCGTACTATCGGTTTGGCCGATAGACTTCTATCGGCCAACCGATGGTACGTCATCAGCCCCCCTAGTCCAGTATTACGTAGTTAAGACTATGTAATGCTTGACTAGAAGAAAAAATAAAGTATTTGGTTCTTTCGGGTGTTCTTTCGGGTGCTTCTTTCGGTTTCCAGAAGTAAGTTTTTTGGGTTTTTTCGGAAGGTACTAACTGTCCGCCTATTTAGGCGGGATAATTATGTTTGAGCTTGGGCGGAAAGTTTTTTTAAACTATGGTAATTAATGTTCGTGCCACCTGTCGCCGCGTTATTGGCTGAGGGAGGCGGTGTGATTAGACGCGCGTCCCATCGTCTGACTTACACCTCCCTATAAATACCCCATTTTACCCCCTTTGTGATTTTTTTCACCGATTTCAAATTTTCACCTTTAACTGTGTGTTTTTCTTCCCTCAATCTTCCTTTCGTTTTCTTCTTGCTTCTTGCTGTTACTATGTCGAAAAGAGATAAAGAAAACCTTCGGAGATGCTTTACTACTTTGACTCAGGAATATCTTGACGCCCTTTTGGAAAAATATGCCATTGGTCCTGGGTATGGCGCTATTCTTCCGGGCCCTGACGATACTATACTGGACCCCCCCCCCCCCCCCCCCCCCCCCCCCCCCCCCCCCCCCCCACGCGGAAAGATAGGCATGTATGCCGAATGGTTTGAATTTTCGAACCTCCGACTTCCATTCTCCAAACTTTTCCTGGAGTTTTGTGAGTATTTCAAACTCATGCCTTCACAACTGAACCCTCTCGGAGCTTTGAGACTTGCTTGTTTTGAAGTTCAAAGCTGGGCTCTTGGCTACGAGCCTTCATTAAATCTCTTTCGGACGTTCTATAAGTTGGGGAAGGCCGGTGACTGGTTCACTATTGACAATAGAAGAAAACCCAGCCCTGCTTGTTTTTCCGGAGCTCCCTCCGGCCGCAAGAATTGGAAGACGAAGTTCTTTTATGTTAACGCTGGTGTGGCTCCCATCCGGATGAGATGGAAGCATAAGGATGAGTCTGTTTCTGACGAGCCAGTTGCGAAGGGAGTTGTTCCGGACGCTGCTTTCTTGGCCTTCACGACTCATAAAATAGAGTGTCGGACGCTTCCGGAGCATGTCTTGGTTATGGCTGGCCTGAGCCGAGTGTGGACGTCCAACCTTCAAAAACCTTGTCTACAGCTGAACGACCGAGGTGAGTCAAGTATCTTTATTTCTGTTCCCGATAATTCCTTGTCGATCTTTATTTTGACATATGTATTTTATGTAGACCTGCCTCTGATTGATTTTCTGGAGTTAAGTCATTGGGAAGGGGTTCACTACATCTCTCGCCCAATTCCGGATGGTGAACCAACTTGGCTGGTCCGGATGAACTCCAGAGTGGTGCATATGTCCACAGATGATCTTCCTCCTCCTTACACTGAGGCTGATGCTGTTTTTCCGGCGGGTTATGCCTTGAGGGACCCTTCGGACGAAGACTTTGTTCAGCCAGCTCCCGGGACAATTCTTGGTAGCGGTGTTCATCCGGCGAGGAGTGGTAACAATACTATCCCCTTGCTTTTCAATGCTTTGTTTGTAAAGACATCATCTTCTATGGGAAATGAAGCTGCCAGGAAAAGGAAGACCACCGACTGGTTCTCCCTTGGTGGGTCGTCCGAGGCACCGAAAGTTGATGATGTTGAAGGTGGGGATTCCGGGGAAGAGGATGCACCGAAAGTTGAAGTGCCTAAGAAGAAAAAGAAGATTTCTGTTTCTGCTAAAAGCTTGGCCGTTAGGGAAGAGGGAGAGGATCAACAAACCGGAGCTCATGAGATGGATAAGGCTGATACTTCTAAGCCTGGGGAGAAAAACAAGGAGGTTTTCACTCCCGCCTTTCAGAGTAAGTTTGTCGTCCTTGAGAGTTCGGAGGAGGGAGATGCTTCTCTAGATGGTACGGAGTTCTACTGTGATCCCTCCTCTCGCGAGACTTCTTCCGAAACAAAATTTGCTCTTGGACTGATAGTTGATGATGATTTCTCGACAGGTCCTAATGTTGATCTGGAAGTGATTACTCCGGAATTGGAGAAGGTTGTTGAGAAAGCAAGTATTGGTGCTAGCGGTTCGGGTGAGAGACCCTTGGAAGACGTTTCTTCGGTTACTCCGATGGAAGAGGGAAATGAGGAGCTTGTAGTTCCTAAGTTGGTTGATGAACCTCTGCAACTAACCCATTCAGAGAATGCACCGGAGCAAGAAGATATGGATTTGGGACCTTCGTCACCGAAGGATTTGACTCATCGGGCCACATCCTTGATTGTATCTCAACCGGAACAGGCCGAGAATGAAACTTCTACTCAAGTTTCGGTAGATAAGGCAGAAGGTAGTTTTCTTTTTCCGGGCATCGTTCAACCTTCTCCTGTTTCAGAGTTGGCGGGGTCTTCTGCCCGGACTCGAATCTGGGTGAAAGGTAGAAACTTGATGCTTTTATGTGTTTTTTGCTAACCTTCCTTCTATCATTTACTGATCTTTATTTATCTTCTTCCAGGTAAACAGAAGGAAATTGAACACGGGGAGGATGTTAGTGTTCATTCTGAAGGTGACAATTCGGATACTGAGTCCGAAGGTTTGGGTGCTGCTTTGGCCGGGACGCCATTCGTGCCGGCGGTAAGCAAGATAAAATGTGGGGACCTTTTCCAAGCAGGATCTTATGAGATCAATCGGGATCTTGTTGACAATCTTGCTACTCCAGCCGAGACTCTTCGCCTGGGGAAACTTGGCCGTCTGAAGCGGAAACCCTCCTCTTCTCCATTCTTTAATTCCGCTGCTGCTTCAGAATTGGAGAAGGCCTTGGCTGACGCTTCAGATCTTGATTACCCTTATCTCGAGGCCTTATCTGCCACCGATGGTTCTCCTCTGGAAGACTTTCAGGCTGTTGAGCCTGCTGTTGGTCCTCCTTCGGATGAGGAGTGAAGCTTTGTACTATCTTTTCTTTTGCTGTGTAACAATGAAACATGTCTTCGACCTGTGAAGATATGTTTCCATAAAACAAGTTATGATAAATATAATTTTCAGTTGCTTGTTTAATTTCCGAATTCACTTGCATTTTTTATTTACTTGTTGTGATTTAGTATGTTGTTTAAATGCTTTGTGTGAATGTTTCTTAATTTTTCATTCGGAGTTAGGTCCGATACTCGTTGAGGTTAGGCTCAATTTATCACTCGAAGTTAGGTCCGATACTAATTGAGGTTAGGCTCAATTTATCATTCGGAGTTAGGTCCGATACTCATTGAGGTCAGGCTCAATTTATCATTCGGAGTTAGGTCCGATACTCATTGAGGTTAGACTCAATTTATCATTCGGAGTTAGGTCCGATACTCATTGAGGTTAGGCTCAATGATTGCAAAATTTCATCCTTATTTTTTCGTAGACTATCTGAATTAGTTGTATGTTCAGACATTTCGTCAAATGCCATGAACATTCATTCGAATAGTACTAGTAGTAGAATGAAGGGAAAAACTGGCCGTGAAAGCCTTTCATTCATAATAATAAATAAGGTTACATTACACACTATCGGCTAATGATAGTACTTTCTCCACGTTCTGGGAATTGGAGTACCGGCCATGTCTTCCAGCTCATAGGCTCCGTTGCCCTTATCCTTGGTCACTTTGTAAGGACCTTCCCATTTTGGTCCCATTTTTCCTTCGTTTTCCTGCCGGCTTGCTTCATTATTTCGGAGAACCAAATCACCTTCTTCCAGCACCAGCTTCCTTACCTTCTTGTTGTAAGTTCCTTCAAGTTTTTCTTTGTACTTGGCTTCTCGAACTGCTGTTGCATTTCTTCGTTCCTCCAACAATACCAGGTTAAGCCGGATCTCTTCTTGATTAGTTTGATCATTTTCAGATGTCATGCGATGGCTTGGCATTCCTACTTCGGCTGGGATGACAGCTTCGGATCCGTAAGTTAGGCTAAAAGGTGTTTCTCCAGTGCTTGTTTTCTGGGTGGTTCGGTGTGCCCATAACACATGGGATATTTGATCCACCCAGTCTGTTCCATCTCTTCCCAACCTCGCCTTTATTCCGTCCCCTATACTCCGGTTAATTCTTTCAACCTGGCCATTGCTTTGTGGGTGTGCTACCGAAGTAAAGGTTTGTTTAATTTTCATTTCGCTGTACCATCGTCGCAACGGGTTGTCCGAAAACTGCTTGCCATTATCCGAGATTAATTCATTCGGCAGACCGAATCTGCACACGATATTCTCCCATACGAATTTCTGCACTTTTTTTCCTGTGATCCGGACGACAGGCTTTGCTTCGACCCACTTCGTGAAGTAGTCTACTGCCACAATCAGGAGTTTCATTCCACCCGTCCCCGTTGGAAATTTGCCGACAATATCGATGCCCCACTTTTGGAAGGGCCATGCCGATAGTATCGACACCAAGTTGTGCTTGGGAAGTCTCGGTATAGGCGCATGAATTTGGCAAGGATCACACTTGCGAATCACCTCAAATCGTGGGCCAGAAATATCCCAATCCAGTGATCTTCGAGACAATGCTACGTGGTCCGGCGTGCATGCCACATGCTCCCTCGTGCATCTCTCGGATCACGTAGTTGGCCCGCAATGGTCCCAAACAACGAAGCAGTAGTGAAAGTGGGTTTTTACGATAGAGTGTGGTACCTTTCACTACGTAGTTCGGTGCTTTCATCCTGATCTTTCGCGCTTCATTCGGATCCTGTGGTAAACTTCCTTCCTGCAGAAACTTTATGATCGGTGTCATCCAAGTTACTCCTTCGTCTTCGACGATCATTAATGTTTCTTTCGGGTTAGCTATCGCCCGTTGGTCTTGTGTTTCCACCATCACTTCCATTGCGGTGTGTCCGAATGCTATCGACGCTAATTTGCTCAGGGTGTCAGCAACCTTGTTCTTTGTTCTCGAAACTTGTTCGATTGTACATGACTGAAAGGTGGCCATCAAACTCTTTGCCTTCTCTTTGTATCTGTTCATTCGGTCCTCCTTGGCTTCGTACGTTTCATTGATCTGATTAGCGAACTTGGAGTCCACTTTAACCTTCAAATGTTCCACTCCTTTTCCTTTGGCTTTTTGTAATCCGGCCAACAGGGCTTCATACTCGGATTCGTTATTTGTGTTATCAAAACCGAAGCGGATAGAGAATGAAAACTCTTTTCCTTCCGGGCTGACGAGAAGAATTCCCGCCCCCGAACCTTCTGAACTGGAGGATCCATCAGTGAAGAGACACCAGGTGTGATCTTGCTTCTTCTTTTTTTCTTTCGGGTAGGACTCTGCCGGTCTTTTTCTCTTTTTGTCCTTTGTGGGCTGTTCAATACTCTTTTCTTCCAGAGTAGTCTTTCTAGGAGCAATCTCATCTGGGAGTTCGGCTATGAAATCCGCCAGAACTTGTCCTTTGATGGATGTTCTGGGGACATACTCTATATCATAACTCCCTAATTCGATGGCCCACTTGGTAAGTCTTCCGGCCGTTTCCACATTCCTTAAGATTTGTTTCAATGGTTGATTAGTGATTACTCGGATGCTATGGGCTTGAAAGTATCTCTTCAACCTTCGGGAGGTGTAAACCAAAGATCTGAGTATAATTGTTTTCGGGGCCTTGTAGCACCTTACTAACAAAGTAGATAGGCGTTTGCTCTCCCTTTCTTTCAGCCAGAAGTGCCGAGCTAATGACTTCGGCCGTCGCTGATAGATATAAGATCAAAGTTTCTCCTTCCTTAGGCGCGGTCAAAGTGGGAAGCGCCATTACAAACCTCTTTATCTCTTGTAAAGCTTTTTCGGCTTCGGGTGTCCACCGAAAATCACCCTTCTTCACACAATTCTTTAAAGTTCGAAAGATCGGTAGTGATCTTTCGGCGGACTTCGAGAGATAACGTCCAAGGGCTATGACTTTGCCATTTAGGCTTTGAACTTCCTTCATCGTCTTAGGAGACGATATTCCTTCTATATCCCGAACTTTCTCCGGGTTTGCTTTGATACCATTTGGAGTAACGATATGACCTAGGAATTTGCCCTCTTCCATCCCAAAAGAACATTTCTTTGGGTTGAGTTTCATATTTATTTTCCGGAGGTTCCCGGATATCTTGGATCATTACTTCTTCTGATATGGACTTTATGACTAAATCATCAACATAGGCTTCCAGATTCCTTCCGATCTGTTCCGAAAAAGCTTTGTCTATCAGCCTTTGGTAGGTAGCTCCGGCGTTCTTCAGACCGAAGGGCATTTTTCTGTAGCAGAAGATTCCCATATCAGTGTGGAAGGCCGTTTTATCTTCATCTTCCTTCCCCATTTGTATCTGATGATATCCTTTGTATGCATCTAGGAAACACTTGAATCTGAAACCAACTAGCGCTTCCACTTTTAGATCCACTTCTGGCAATGGATAAGCGTCCTTCGGACAAGCATCATTGAGATCTTTGAAATCTACGCACATTCTCCAGGTGTTATCTCCTTTCAAAATCATGACTGGATTTTCCACCCAGGTGCGGTATCGAACTTCACGGAGGATTCCAGCTTCGGTCAACTGCTTGACCTCTTCACAAGGGGCTCTGCTTCGGTCAGGCGCTAAACCTCGCTTCTTCTGCACTATCGGATTTTTCCCTTTCTGGATGGCTAGCTTATGTTGAGCTAGTCCTCTTGGTACTCCGGTCATATCCGACGGTTTCCAGGCAAAAATGTCTCTGCTTTGCCGGAGGAGTGTAATGAGTTTTTCCTTGCCTTCCTCAGTGAATGTATCTCCAATTGTAACAGTCTGTTCCGGGTAATCCGGATGAATGATAACCTTTCCTAGTTTTGTTTCCCCTTCCTCCTTCTGCAATATTCTCTCGATCCTTTGACATTCAAACACTTTGTGGGCTTCCGGACGTATTTCTGCGATTCCTCCGGGCGTAGGAAATTTCATGAGAGAATGGGTTGTTGACACGATGGCTCGGAGCTTTGCTATCCCGGGCCTCCCAATAATGACATTGTACGGGGAGTTGGCCCGGACTACCAGGAAGTTGATCTCCACGGTCCGAAACTTGTCTTCATTCCCGATGGTGAAGGGTAATCGGATCTGTCCTATTGGCTTTACTGCCTCTCCGGAAAATCCCACTAAATATTGGGAGCATCCCTCCATCCTGCGTTGTACTTCGGAATCTAACTCTAGAAAACAACGTTCAAAGAGTATTTCCGAAGCACTCCCATTATCGATGTATATTCTGTGGACCGTTTGGTTTCCAATATCTCCTACTACAACCATTGGATCTGTGACTCTCTTAGAGGTGTTGATCGGAGGAAAAGACATATCCTGCATCATCCAGGACTCTGTTCTCTCATCACGAAGTTCACTACTTTCTCCCTCACAGAAAACCATCTGTATCTCTTTCCCTTTCCCTTTCCCGGGGTACGCTGGGCCTTGCTTCTTTTGGCCACCTTGTTTGATTCCTTCCATCAGATGGTCCAGTTGTCCAGTTCTTACGGCCTCCTCGATCTGCTTCTTTAATTGAAAACAATCGTTCGTGTAGTGCCCCTTATCCCGATGGAACTCGCACCATCGGTCTAAGAATCTTTTATCCGGGGTACCTACTAAAGGAGCCGGGGCAGTGAAGTGAATTCTTCCTTTTTCAGTAGCATAGATCTCGCCGGGCGTTTTGTTGAGTTCAGTGAAGTTTACGTGTCGCCGAGATTCTCCGGAAGTTGTGAAAGGAGAGGCACGGACAAGTCCTCGTCCGAATCTTCTTTCATGACTACCGGGAGAAAAACTTTTCCTGTTTGGGGACGATCTCCACGGAGGACTTCCAGCAGGGGATACCACTTTTAACCCCTTTCGGGATGCAGCTGTGCTAGACTCGACATATTGTCTAGAGGCTTCCTTCCCATTGAGGAATCTCTTAACACGTTCCATCATCTCATCCACTGTAACGGGTACTCGGGCATTGAGCTTCGCAATGAGGGCCGGTATCCGAATTCCTTCCATGAACCCTGATACTTTCAGCATATCATCCCCTCTTTTAATCTGCAGAAGCTCCCACTTCCATCTTTCCACAAAATCCTGGAGACTCTCGTTCTCCCTTTGCTTGATCTTAGCAATATCTGTCGGACCTCGGGTATACCTACGCTGTTGCATGAAATAAGTCTCAAACTTCTTTTTCATGTCCTTGAAACTGTCTATGCTTTCTTCCGGCAGTTCTCCAAACCAAACTCTCGCCGGCCCGACGAAGGTTTGAGCGAACATTCGGCACCAGATCGGCATCGGCCAACCTTCGGTATCAGCCGCGCCGGAGAAGATTGCCAAATGGTCGTCCGGGTCACCACTTCCATCGTAGGTACGCACAATGCTAGGCATCTTCGCTTTTCGAGGCATCGTGAATGTTGAGATTCTTCTGGTGAACTTGGAAGCAAATTCTGATTGATAAGGAAGATTCAGATCATCTTCTTCATCACTATTGGTTCGCTCCGAGTCGCTCGAATAGATAATCTTTCGAGCCACCGGAGGACTCTTTCGGGAACGATATTTCTTCTTCTTTCGTTCATGTTCCTCCAACATGGTCTTGAGTGCGTCATAGTTCTTTTCCAGGAACTCCTCAGAGATCCCAGTACCTTTCTCTTTATCATTCTGATTGTTCCTTGGAGCTTCGTCTTCGACTATTGGTTCCCTATTACTTCCTGAGGTATTAGCCGTAAAAGTCACAAATGGTCCTGTAGAAGCCATGTCTGTCCCACGGATGGCGCCAAATGTTGCGACATCGGAATATCACAAACACAAGGGGGTAGAAGGTTCGGATCCGGAAGAGTTGATCCGATGCAGACCTTCAGCCTAATCCTTATCTTCGGTCTTAATACTATCTGCACAAGCAAGCAACACACGAGTAAACGGGGCGGGGTTGATCCCCTGGTTTACCTCGGGCGTGAGAGTAAGATATCGAAGAGTAAGGGTAAAATATAAAGTAAGAGAGTATAGTGTGTGTAAACGTTACCCTTGAAGTGAAGTGTGAGCTTGGTATTTATAGACCTTGAGTTTCGGATAATAGCGTGCTCTTAGTACAACACCTTGTTTAACCTGAAGGTATTCCGAGGTGTTGTACTCTTTGTCGAGAAGTCATCCTTCGGCCTCCTGGTCCTTAGGATGTTCTTCGGATAATAGATGTTGTTTAGATTCCTTTTATCAAAGATTGTGCCCAGCTTATTAGATAATTCGGCGTATTATCGGTTTGGCCGATAGACTTCTATCGGCCAACCGATGGTACGTCATCACAAAGCAAAAAAACAGGAAAAAAAGAAGGTAAAAGTAGTATAAAGAGGAATAATTAGGAGGTACCTTTAATTTCTATAAATCAATTGGTTTTGATTATCTTCTTCATCTTTGGTTCAGATTAGCTAAACAAAATCAGTGCCAAGAAACTATACCAATCAAAAAACGTACAATATAAAACCCAACGGTAGCAATGAAAACTATATCTAAACAAAAAAATGGAAACCGAAAGGAGAATAAGACCTAAACAAATGATTTATAGATATTTGGATGAATATTTGTAGTAGTTAATAAGGCCTGTTCTAATCTTATATAGCCAAATACTCAGACTTGGGTGTATTGGGAAAAAGTGGATGTAAAAAAGAGCAAATTTTAAAATTAAAAGTAAAGCTCCCTCAAAAACCCAAAACAATAATCAAGTGTTTAATAAGTTGAATTCCTCAAATCCCACTAATCACTATAAACGTACATCCAAACTTACCACATATAAGTATCATACAACATGCCAGAATCTCATAATGGTAATTTATTGTCTTAAATACCAAAATTTAAATAAATAAAAAACTACCAAGATTTATTCAGAGTTTATGAATACATATCAAGATGTATGTTTTTGAACAATGTTGGGATTAGAACTTAGTTAAATTAGTTTTAATTTCATTAATACTGCTCAGTTACTACTGTTGTTGATGTATGCTTTATTACTACGGAAGGAAGACAGTTAATACGGAAGACATAAAGTTAATGTGGAAGACAAGTTGCTACGGCAAGATTATTACTACTGCAACAACATCATTACTGCGGAGAAGAGTTTCTACTGCAACACACTTGCTATGTACGTTTAGAATAGAATTACAATTGTAGTTAGATTGTATTTTCTTTTCAATAGATGTTTCCTATTTTGATAGGTTAGCCTCAAGGTCTATAAATAGATCCTTGTAGATTGATAACAAAACACGTTGTATTGATACATTAATTCAATTCAATTGAGGCTTATAATTCGGCAAACTTATTGTTCATAATCGTTCTTTACTTTACAATATTGTTTGATTCGATAAACTTGTTAATATCAAATTGTTCAATCCGCTGTTGAACTTCTTTGATAGATCAAGATCTTACGTAGACAAGCTTTAGGTTTATTAAACTTATTTGATCCTGACAAACAAAATCTCAAAGATTTTAAAGAAAGATCTAATAAAGGTCAAGGAAGAAAATTTATAGAAGATTTGAGAGCGTATACAGTAATAATCGAATTATTGTCAATTAACTTGTATTTCTGAATCCAATATAGGTTTGTTTAACTTTAAACAAAAACATTAATTGAATATACTTGAAATGTTATCAAAATGATGAAGTGAGTCTGCATTGATTTTAGCTTTATTCACCTCAGTTTTCAACTGCCATATTCAAACAAAAATAATCCAGTAGAAATCAGGAAAAACCCTAGAACTCATTCAAAAATTCTAATGGTAAACCTTTGAGATCAAATCAAATCATCAATAAATATTATGCTTAATATCGTCAAACCAAATATATTGAAACACGAAGAAGAAGAAGAAGAAGAAGAAGAAGAAGAAGAAGAATAAGAATAAGAAGAAGAAAGATGAAATGGCAAGGTTTTTTTTTTAATTATTTAAATTTAGAGAGAGAATAAGTTTTGTGGAACGTAAATCGAAAATATATTCAAATCCCCTTAGCTCCACTGGTAGGATAATTGGTGGCGTAATCCCCAATTTAAGATTTCTTTTCCCGGTAACCAATTGCAGATACTAATTGTTGTATCAGACACGCTTCTTCTGTCAAATAAAAGCCTAACTTAAACAAAACTTTAGAAACCAACAAAATTACACATAGCACATGACATCATCATATCAAACATTGTCCTAGGTGGATAGTCTAAGCATGTGTCAAGTCAGTCAAATGACATCAAACTTAACTCTCATTTATTAGAGTAAGTAGATTTAAATTTAGAGAGAGCATAAGTTTTGTGGAACGTAAATCGAAAACATATTCAAATCCCCTTAACACCACTGGTAGGATAATCGGTGGCGTAATCCCCAATTTAAGCGAATCTTTCTTTTCCCAATAACCAATTGCAGATACTAAATGTTGTATCAGACAGACTTCTTCTGTTAAATAAAAGCCTAAATTTAAACAAAACTTTAGAAACCAACAAATTATACATAGCACATGACATCATCATATCAAATATTGTCCTAGGTGTATAGTCTAAGCATGTGCCAAGTCAGTCAAATAACATCAAACTTAACTCTCATTTATTAGAATAAATAGATAGATCATATCAAATATTGTCCTAGGTATATAGTCTAAGCATGTGCCAAATCAGTCAAATGACATCAAACTTAACTCTCACTTATTAGAATAAGTAGAAGTAGATTAGAGTAAGTAGATACCATATTTATCATAAAAGTATATTTTATTCATCTATTATAATATTAATATAAATATTATAGTGCTATATCTTATTATATTATATAAACTAGATTATTGTCCCGCGATAGCGCGGAAAAAAATAAAAATTGAATTGTAAACTTTATGTTTATGTAGATTTTAGGTTATTATAAAAAGACAATGTTATACGTATAATAACATATATATACATTTACGTTTATACACATGTTGTTTATAGTTATAATAACATAAAAACTTTTACGTTTATACACATGTTTTAATATTTTTTATTAGGAGATTTTAAATAAAAATAATGTAAATCATAGTTCAAACTGAGAGAAATTTTTTTAAGTAAATTGGAATTTTGTTTTTATTTAAGTAGAAATTGGAATTAAAGAGATAATGTAATTATGTTTTGTAAAAGGGTGTAAAATGAAAATAGTATTTGATGACATCATCAATTTGATCTAACAGTTGAAATCAAATAAGTTAACCCATCTAAGGGTCCTTACTTCGTCATGTGGCATTTAAGGCAACACCCGATTCATAAATAGGGTCGGGTTTCGGATAGAATAGTTCCAGTTTGTCGGGTTTCGGGTTTGACCCGATTGACCCGAAAATTACCGTCGAACTATATTTTAATCCAAAGGCATATGATATATATAAGCTAGAAGTCTGAAAGAGTTTCATACATGAAGCGATGTGGGACAAAGTAGGAAAAACTAAAGGCATATGATATATATAGGCTAGAAGTATGAAAAAGTTTCATACCTGAAGCGATGTGGGACAACTAAAATGAAAATAGTGTTTGATGACATCATCAATTTGATCTAACGGTTGAAATCAAATAAGTTAACCCATCTAAGGGTCCTTACTTCGCCATGTGACATTTAAGGCCTCTCTTTTATTATATATTAAAGATATATATTTTATTATATTATTATATTATAATATAATATATTATTATATTATATTGTGATATATTTTATTATGAGCTAATTACATAGATTATCCATGCGGATTATCTCAATTTACATATGTTGTCCCTACGTTAAAAAACTTCAATAAATCATGCAGTTATAAAATTAATTGCGCTTTTCGTCCCTAAGGTATGTCCCTATTACAAGAATTTTGTCCCTAATGTTTGTCTCCAGTTACGAATTTCGTCCCTAAGATAATGGTTAGTATACTTTTCAAAATAAAAAATAATTTTATAACAGATTTAAATATCAATAGTTATTAAGGGTAACATAATAAAATGGTTAGTATATTTTTCAAAATTTATGTGAACATATTTAAATGACAAGGTTAGTAAATCTAAAGCAGCGTTTTATTAAACTTTTACTTTGATTATCATATATTGTTCTTAAAGAATTTAGTAGAAGGGAAGTTATTATCGAATGAATATCATATCCGCAACAAAAGAATGACAAGATGTTAATAATTAATTAACTACTTTATTTATTTTCAATTTTTTTTTATCTGATTGGTTTGCTTTTCTATCGAATGAATAGTCTAATTTTTCTTTATTTAGTTTTAACTTTTTTATATTTGCCTTGGATTATTGAATGGTTTGATGTTTTACATATATCTTTGTTCTTTCTAGAGATTTTGTAGTTTTCAATTTTAATAATAAACACCGTCGCGAAGCACAACTGACCATACTCGTTTTGTAAACATTTTTGACAATGGTAGTGTATTACTAAAATAAACTTGATAACATAGTCTTCGTCATGTCAATGTTGCATTAACCTTTTTTGAAGTTAATAGCGTCACTAATATTATTTCTCTTTACTTGTCAGTTTCTATATGGTCTCCAACAACCCGTTACAACGTAATTATATACTCTAAGTTTAGGTGGATAAATGGAGTATATTAGATTTTGATCATATACCTTAATGAATTTTCACAAACTTAGTATGAGTAAAGTGTTGACATAGGGTCCGAATGTCTGATTCGGATCGAGGTCGAACCAGACATCCGGATCCTTTGGTTCGGATAGTAAAAACAGACCTCAAGTAAAGACAAAAAGAATACGACAAGAAATCGACAAAAGAGGAAAGGAAAGATACTCTGACGAAGCAACACTCTTTTAACCGCTGGATAAAAGGAGTAAAGTTCAGGGAACACCCTATTATCCAGATGGTCTCCTATAAATACCCAAGTGAACAGTAAGTATCCACAGGTTTTTTACATATAGTTTCACACTTTTATCTTTTTGTCCGAACCTCGTTACTTATTCTCACGCCCGAGTTGAATCAGGGGTATAGCCCCGCTCAACCTGGTGTCTTTTCTTAGTGCAGGCCAGTCGAACGAAGTATCACTGAGGTTAATTCGAAGGAAAACGGACTTCAAGTCAGATTTGGATGGATTCGGGTCGGACTTAGGAGTTTAGTGGACTTTTGTATTAACATTTTGGCGCCATCCGTGGGACCGAAGAAATTACTCACTTAAAATGGAAACTCCAGCCGATACAATTAACTTAGTTACCAACGAAGGACCGAGCTCCGATAAGAATGCTGAGAGGGAAACCGAAACTAATGGGGAATTTTCTAGTAGGTTTGTGAAAGATAACATAGATCTACTGAGGGCATTAGTAGAAGAGCACGAGCGTACGGAGTCATTGAAAAAGATGAAAGGCAAGATGGGCGAGGAGCCCCGAAAGGAGATATTTAGAGGGCGAAGACTAAACTTCAGCGAAGGAGAAGAATCGGAGGAGGAAGATGAAGATCTGAGCTTACCGTATCAGTCAGATTTTTCTTCCAAGTTCACAAAAAGGATAGCTAGGTTTCCAATTCCACCAAAGACAAAAATGCCCAGTATCATTAGAACCTATGATGGATCCGGGGATCCGGACGATCATCTCAATACCTTTGCCGGAGCTGCCAAGACTGAGCTATGGTCAATGCATGTGTGGTGTCGTATGTTTGCACAAACACTCGTCGGACCAGCGCGAATTTGGTTCCAAGCGTTAGAGCCTGGACAGATAGATAGTTATAAAGAGTTGGAAGTGGTGTTTGGATCGTTCTTTACGCAACAAAGGAAATATTTGAAAGGGCCGACAGATGTCCATAAGACGAAGCAGAGAGATGGGGAAGGATTCAGAGAGTTTGTGGAAAGATGGAAAAAAGAAATGTTGCAGGTGAAAGGAGCTTCGGAAACCATGAAGATCTCAGGATTCATGGAAGGAATCAAGCCACCCACGCTGATAGAATCTTTCAATGCTAGAGTCCCTAGCACAGTGGAGGAGATGATGGTAAGGGTGAAGGAATTTATCAAAGGAAAGGAGGCATCGGGGCGAACGGAAGAATTGGGAGGACGAATGGCAGGAAATTCAGGAATATCATGGAAGGGGTCGGGAGTACCGACACCTAGGTCGATGCAAGGAAGAAGGTCGTTTGGTTCGCCCACTAGAGCTCAGAGATATGGGGGGAAGTTTCCCATGTCCCCCATTTCTCCTAGGAACAATCCTATTTCCGGACCCGGAGATAGTCGGAGAAGTGTGCACTTCACTAGCTTACTAAAGACACCGATGCAGATCATGAACACGGAAAGGGGGATTAATCTAGTAAAACCACCCCCAGGAACCCTCCCTGAAACTCCATAAAAGGGAAATTTGGATAGGTATTGTGATTTTCACATGGATAGGGGGCACGCCACAAATGATTGTTATGCGCTAAAGAAACAAATAGAGGACGCAGTCCAAACGGGAAAGCTTAATCATTTGGTTCGAGGACAATACACAACTATAAGTAAAAACTAATAATATAAACATAACACATGAAAACGTAAGAGGCACTGTCATTAGAAAGGGGGACTTAAACCCCAATATAAACACACAAAAATAACTGAAAATTGTGCCTATCATTTTAAACACAAAGGTTACACCGATAAACTATCTAGGGATTTTCCGTTGCAGGTGATTCCGGATCAGGCAAGGTGGGTTGTACGGATTGAAATGCAGCAAGTAATTGAGTTTCGGTAGCAGCCAGCGCATCCAGATATGAATAATGAGTCTGCTCAAACGCTTCCTTTGCTGCGGTAAGGCCAGCTTCGGTGGAAGGATCATAAAAAGGGAGACTGTGTAATCTTCTGCCCTAATCGATGCCCCTTGTATCCCGCAACAATGCCATCATGGCATCCGGAACGATAATGTGCAACATTCACACTGGAGCTAGCTTCAACAAAATCCTTACTTTTCAACACACTTTCTGTCACATGCTTCGGACCTTGAACAATCAACCATTTTCGATCTTCCTGCAGAATAGCATTGGTGGCTTCTAATTCGGCAACACGGGATTCAAGCTCTTTAACACGTTCTTTCTCCCGATCCAGGTCATGTGTTGCTTGGGAGCTTCGAGCTTCGGCTGCGGTTAAATTGGAGGACATACTATCGATCTGATCCTTTAGCCCCTTCACAGTCCGGCTATGAGTGATGTTCAACTCCCCTAGAGCCCGGACCGCATCATCATTTAGAGAAGAAGACTCAACGCTGGAAGTCCGAGCTTTCTTCAGCTCCTCTACTTCTTGACGGAGGAGGGCTACCTGGTCAGTAAGCCCCTTCTTCTCTTCATCTAACCGAACCTGAAGCCCATCAGCTCGTTGGTTGCTCAAAGCAACGTTTCTTTCAAAAGCCTTTACCAAACGAGTCTGATCCCGAACCTCATCCTCTGCAACCAGCCACCTAGACCGCACCTCAGGTGCAATAACTAAAAGCTGGGCCACCAATTGATCAAGTTGTTCGGCCAAAGCAAAGTTATTTGTATTATCCAAACGAATAACTTCGGCAGGGGTGGTCAAGGTGTCCAACAAATCGCGACAAGTATCGGCATCGGTGTATAGAGATCGGTTATAAACTTGACGGAATCTCGGTTGGAATTTCTTCATAGCGATTGAGGGTTGAACGCCATTGAGGTCCGGCGTGTCGAGCATCGGCTCTTTATCTTTCGGTTCTTTGCCCTTCGGAGTTACAGTCTTGCTCGAAGGACCCTTCGCCGGAATGGTCTTCTTTCGGTGGGCGGTATACTGAGGTTTGATGGTGAGTGGAGATTTTCCTTTACTGGACTTAAACGGACTAGCCGTTTTCTCAGATGAAGTAGAGGGTTTCTTGGACATAACTGTCTTCTTTGCCTCGGAAGAGGACTTGCTGGAAATGATAACAGGTGAGGCTTTAGAGCCCTCAACATTCTCTTTCGGTGGGGACGGAACAGGAGTCTCCAGAATCTTCCCACCCTTCGGACCAGTGCCGGATGAGCCAGCACCAGGTCCCTCTGAAATTACTGATTTTTGTTTCGACAACTTGAGAGGTTGATCAACCTCACTCTCATGATGAGAATAACCACCCTCCTCCAGGATCTTCTCCACTTCGGATTCAGTTTTGCCCTTAGGGGTAGCAGGGCATGACCTGTAGGAGTAGGTGGGACGATCTTCAAAAAGATTGTGATCTTCTGATTCGGTAGCACCGGATGAAGAAGAATATTCATCAGACCTGGATGATAGTCCATACTCTTCCGAGCCAGTTTAGCCAGATGCAGCAAAAAGCTCTTCAGTATCAAGGCTAAGCTCTTTAGCAGGAGGAGAAGGAGCTGAGGTCGAAGCATGCTGCTCCTTGGTCTTCGAGGCCTGGGAAGTAGGAGGAACCTTAATGGTTTTCTTGGTTTTCTTAGAGGGGGGACCTTTCATAGCTTTCTTGGATTTTGAGGATTTTCTCTTTCTCTTCGCAGTGGCCTTCGCTTCAGCATCGGTGTAGGGTGCTGGTATATTCTCATTCGGCAGAGTAACACGATCCAGAGTCGTAGTTAAAAAGCCAGGAGCACCTGTAGCAAGGGGAGCCGAACCAATCACAACGCCATCCCAATCCTTCATCTCCAGAAAGGATATAAGAGGCAACGCTGTATTCCGAAGCAATAAGAGTTAGCTCACAGTAAAACATAAATACACACATATACACAGAGGGAAAACAAGAACGAACCTTTGTCTTCAAACCTCAAGCATGGGCGAGCCTGAGGGCGATTCCAGTTCCGGCTTAGTCCGGTCAAAACTAATATCCTTTCCGGGTAAGAACGGGCTCTGATAGGATGAGTCTGCAAATCCATAACAAGCTCATAATCCAAGTCATTCTTATCAGGCTCCGGGTCAGTAAGAACATCACCCTTCGAACACCACCTCATACGGATGGGAGCCACCGAAGCATTGACGAAGAAAAAACGATTCTTCCAGTTCTTTAAGGACGAAAGATACCAGTCGATACACTGGGGAGCATTTCGTCTCTTGTCGACAGTAAGCCAATCTCCGTTTAACCCTACCTTATAAAAATAGCGAAAAGACAGTAGATCGGGGGCTTTGTTGAAGGCGCGACAATGGATCTCAAAGTTTGTGATCTTGTTTGCCCCTAGGGGGTTCATCTGGGACACATGACCCTTAAAGTATTGGATCACGTCGAGGTAGAAGCGAGAAAAGGGCAACCGAAGGTTCGAGTATTCGAACCACGCACAATAAACGCCGATTTTACCCGGAGGAGTGTCTCGGATAGTGTCATTTGCTCCGGGAAGAACAGCGCCATAAGAGCTATCAATGTGATAGGTCTTACAGAACGAAACAAGGTCTTCAGCAGGCATCGTGTTGAACATCTCTTTCAGGTTTTCCTTCGATTCCTTAGCCATTGTATAAAGAAGAGGAAAGAATACCGAAGTAGGGGAAGATTTGGAGAAAAATGGACAGGGGTTCGGAGTGTAAGTAAGAAATAAATGAAGAAGGAACGCCTCTATTTATAGGGAAGTGGCAGGCACCTCAAGGGTCGCGCGTGACCTTGAGGGGAACGTGACACGTGGACGACACGTGGACAGGTGGAAAACAGCTGGCGTTGTTCAAGCCACTAAAACACGACACGTGTAAGGATCTCGTACAACTGGAACGTCCAAACCATAGGAATTCGACACGTGGAATCAAAGGAAATGATAGGGTCGAGGGACGACGCGTAAAAATGCCGAAGCAATAACAAGAAAACGAAAACTCAATTTTAAGTCCAGTATTGTATCTCGACTTCTTCGGAATACAATACTAGACTTGGGGGAGTTGTTGACATAGGGTCCGAATGTCTGATTCGGATCGAGGTCGAACCAGACATCCGGATCCTTTGGTTCGGATAGTAAAAACAGACCTCAAGTAAAGACAAAAAGAATACGACAAGAAATCGACAAAAGAGGAAAGGAAATATACTCTGACGAAGCAACACTCTTTTAACCGCTGGATAAAAGGAGTAAAGTTCAGGGAACACCCTATTATCCAGATGGTCTCCTATAAATACCCAAGTGAACAGTAAGTATCCACAGGTTTTTTACATATAGTTTCACACTTTTATCTTTTTGTCCGAACCTCGTTACTTATTCTCACGCCCGAGTTGAATCAGGGGTATAACCCCGCTCAACCTGGTGTCTTTTCTTAGTGCAGGCCAGTCGAACGAAGTATCACTAACGAAGTATCACTGAGGTTAATTCGAAGGAAAACGGACTTCAAGTCAGATTTGGATTGATTCGGGTCGGACTTATGAGTTTAGTGGACTTTTGTATTAACATAAAGCATAAAAACCAATAAACAATAATTATTTCAAATTTTAATAAATAATTGGTACCACATATGTGTTTGCATATAGAAAATTTTACATTATTCATTTATTTAAAAGAAATTACTAATTATATCGTCAAATTAAATTGTAAAATTGATTGTTTATATGTATCTGTTTTTTTGACAAAAAAATTGGAAAATACCAAAGTGTTATAAAGTGCAAAATAATTGGCAATGAAATCATTAATTTTAACTTATATATATATATATATATATATATATCCAAAACTACACACAAAAAAGAGATCATGTTAAAATTAAAGGACCACAACCTTTAATATTCCCTACCCAAAAAAAACATGATCTACATATAATTATCTGAATCTGATTTCCTGCAGTTATAATTAAGTCATTGTGATTGTAGTATCAAAAAGGCGGGTTCAGTTTTTTTGACTCAGATCAGTGCAATGCTGATGAACCACCCTGGCGATTGACCATAACAGGTGACCACATATCAGCACCGTTGCTTTCCGCCACATGTTGGGTGCAGTCAACCGGGATCAGACATAAGCCTTGGCTCCGGAGATCTTTCTTTTTTTCAACTCCTCTCTCTTCTTCACCTTCCTGACCATTTTTTTTCATAAACATATAAGACATTTTTTTGAAATCTATGTGCTACAAAATACGTGTTTGGAAAGTTTGGTGTATTAATTAAAAACTAATGTGTATAGATTGACTAAGTATTTTAAAAATGTTACACACGGACACTTACTATGTGAGTGGTCGGGAGACGCTTCAAAAATGGAGAGCACAAGACTTGCACTTGTTCTTGAAGGAATTTAATATATCCCATTGCCTCGTGTAGCACCGACGCCGTGTCTGTCTATAATGCACAATGAACAACACCCGTAAACACATACATAGATTAACATTCAAGTGTCTAACATGTATAAATCTAACTAAGAAACAGAAAGAGTTAGTCTTCAACAGGGAAATTGTATATTCTTTACGAGCATAAATTTAAAACTCTCACCAATAGTTAAGATTACAGAAAAATAATATTAAATGCTAGTTTAATTTAAATAACTACATTAATATTTTTATTTGTCCCAAAATAATTCTCATTTGATAAAGGGAAACCATAATTACTAATTTTCCTCTTTTATCCATAATTAATATCATCAATAAACTTTACTTAATCTTCAAATTAAAATTTCTTTAAATGAAAACACATTTTATTTGTCCCAAATGAAATTGGATAAAACTTACACCAAATGTAAGAGTTACCAAGTTCGAATCATGTTGGAGAAATCTACCGACTCAAGGGGTTAAAACTGAAAAAACGACATTTCATTTTCTTATATTCCTATTATGACATCTCTTTTTTGCTTCTAAACTTTTTAAATGGGCAGGGGAGTCCAATAACAGGAAAATAATATTAGATGCTAATTAATTGAATCATTAGTAATCATACTCATACTACATTATATGCGTATACACTTGATTATTGAAATTCAAATAATGAGAAAAATTAAAGCTTTTCACAATATATGTAAATTTAGCTGTTGAAACTGTTTTTAAATATTATTCATAAATTTTATTGAACATTAAGCAATTAATTTGTATTGATAATAAGAAAATAAATTTGTTAAAAAGTGTTGGTCAAATTGATTTGAGGTGTAGTCAAAGTAGAAGACAGTTGACGATATTTACGAAGTCACTCAAACATCCATAATTCCAAACCCCAATTACACACACATTCTCATGACACAAATTAAATTATAAAATTTCTTAATTTTAGATTATATAAAAAAAAAGAAATAAATAAATATTAACCTTGCCATAAGGGGACACCATTTGTTGGAGTGCTGCAATTCTCTCTCCAAGCTTCTCCTTCTTCACCTTTAATTTTCCAAAACAAAAACAAAATCAAAATCAAAATAAAAACAAATTAACATCAATTGTAATATCAACTTTTTAAACTTATTCCGTTTGATAAAATATACTTTCTAAAAGTGTTCCTTTACATGTTTTAATAAATACTTACAATAATCACATATAGTCATATTATATATAGTGTATATCACTTTCACTCATTTATCATTTTTGTATACTGTATGTTTTTTTAATAAGACCAAACAAACCTTTGCATGGGTAGCTGGAGGTGTGTTTTCAGTCTTAATCTTTTTATTGTTCCGGCGGGTGCTCCTTAGCGGCGGCGCAACCGTGGCATTCATAGCTACCGGTTCATAATATTCACTTTCCATATTTCTTTTCATCTATAGCAAAAACAAAACATTAACCATGAAATAAAATCAAAATTAAAAAAAAAAAGAAAAACCAATAATAAAACTGTTTTTACGTTACATTGGAATTAGATGATAAACAAGTATCATCGGAGGGTCGAAAAGAAAGCATTTTTGGTGGTTTTTGATCGGAAGAAATGGTTGAATGGTGGTTGAAACCCATGAGGGTATCTGCGTCGAGTTCGATGTCGGAGAAAAGTAGCCCGGAAAAGCTTCCCCCGGCAAGTGGGTCTATTCCGGCAGCCTCGTTTTGCGCCATTTTCAGACAACCGACTGATGTTGATGTTGACTCAAAAGAAAATTAGAGAGTAAAAGAAAGGTCTTTTTAGGAATGTCAAAACTTAATGTGAACAAAATAAATTTACCATTTACTTTTCTTTATATATTTAGGAAAACCAAAAGGTTGCTTAATGCGGAGTTTTAAGTATTTATATAAGTTGATTTCTAAAACAATTTGAAATATTAAAAATTTACAAGAAATATAAAAACAGGTTGTATTTTGGTTATAAGGCAACAAAAGAATGTACTTACTCGGACACCATAAAAAGTTCAATAATTAATAGCATTTAAAGTAGAATTTGTAATCTATCCGATTAATATTTTAATTTTTAATATATATAATAAAAGATGAGACCAGGGGTGTTTGTTTCGGATTATTAAACGGGCTTATGACCTTATGTAATTTTTCATAAGCTCATAAACCCATTTTTTCCGGCTTATGAGCTTATGAAGTTGAGTTTATGGCTTATTTAAAGTAATAAGCTCAACTTGATAAACTCATAAGCCGGAAAAAATGGGCTTATGAGCTTATGAAATAAGCCGGTTACATAAGCAGAAACAAACACCCCTTAAATGTCATATGACGAAATAAGACCACTTTGATAAATTATCATCTTTGATTTCAATCGTTAGATGAAATTGATAATGTCATCAAATATCTTTTTCATTTTACACCATTTTACAATATATATTATAATATCATCTATTTAATAAGTTTAAATAAATTGATAAACTTTTCAAAAACAAAAATCCCCAATAATAATAGAAAGAATATTTTTTGTAAGAAAATACTTTTGGTGTAACATTTATTATATTTAATTAAAATAATTTTAATTATTATTTAATAAACACTAAATATTGCTTATATCATAGTAAAGATAAATGATTCAAACTTAAAAGTAGAACAAAAAAAGTTTAAATATTCAAGTTTATTCATTGAATTGAAGAACACATATGATTGTATTATCTCTTCCATTTCATCGCTATTAAAATAAAAACATTTGTTTCTTATCCCATTTTTCCAATCATAATTTACTTATCACAATTTAGACTATTATTTACCTTATTTTTATTCTAAAATCTCATAATACAAAGTATTTTAGCATGCGTATAAACATAAAAGTATATTTGTTATTATAACTATAAACAACATATGTATAAACGTAAAAGTATATATACGTTATTATACATATAACATTGTCTTTACATAATAAATTAAAAGAACATATACATAAGCACAAAGTTACGATTTAATTTTTGTCTAAATTGTCCGCGTTATTGCGGGTCAATAATCTAGTAACATAACATAAGAACATCTATCAAAAACTTTTGGGGTTAAATGTGAACATTTTTCGCAAACAAAAATTAATTTTCACATCATATTACATTTTCCCCTCTAATATCATGTGCATTAGAGCTACATGATCAAAATCAAAACAAACCAACCCGTTAGTTAGGTTGCTTAATGCCCACTATTACGTTGCTATTTGTTGCTTTAACTCGATATAAAAAAGATTGATCTTAACTTCTTAAGTACCATGACCTTCTTTGAATAGATGCTTCTGTAAGTGAGAAATGTTAAAACTCATGACGCTTGAGAACCCCAAGCAAGTTAAAAGAAAGTTCCGTCAATGAGCCATATATACACCTACATATACGAGTCTACACCATAAAGAAAAAATAATGGAAAATATTTCAACTTCTTTATTTGGAAACAGTCTATATGAGTTGTATTTAATTGATAACATGTCAAAGAAAATACAAAATAAAATAAGAATCTGATTAAAAAGTAAGATGGGTCAAATAGGTTTAATAATGTCAATAGGGTCAAAATTTGATAAACATATATTTAAATGTTATTTACCTTCTAAATTGTTTTGTAATCATATACATTACATCAATTACTTAAACAAATTATAAAAATCGACAAAAACTATTGGTGAGTCAACCCAACCCGGTCAAAACCAAAAGATAAAGTTACATACCATTATTGAACACATCCATTTTACAACCTTTTACTCCATTCTCATAAAAGAATGTCATATAATAGCAAACAAAATAAGTTTGATGATGACACTGATTATAACTTTTAATTTATTTATACGTTGTAGTCAGACTTTAGACACTATGACGGATTTAGTCGACCAAATATCATATGCCACACCTACGAAAAAAACATTGGCAAAATAAATAAGTAAAAAGGTTAAGTAAAACAACCATGGTCAATAATAACCAAAGTGGAAGACGGATTTTATAGCCTAAGACGAACTGAGAAGTTGCAGCACCAAAGAATAGCTCCAAAGCTGTTTACAAGAACGAAAAAAAAACAAGTATCACATGACAGTTTTCATCTCGATTTCAGTGAGTTAACTCGGTGTGTTTACCTTTAACAGTATGTTGGTATGTGTAAAAGACTCTACAACAACAACAAACAAAACGTTAGACATAACATGTCAAGTGCATGACAAGCTGCAACGAAGTAAGGAAGTGTTTCACATTCAGCTTCGATTTTCAATCATTTTACATCATAACTATAATCGAGAACAAAAAAAATAATATCCTTGTTTATTCTCCCCAATACACCATTCAATCGTTGCAACTAATATCACAATGCACACTACAAATTTCAGCTTTTGTATAGGTTTTGAAAATTGAGGATCTACATGTTACAAATTATCCTTGAAAAAACTCTTTTTAGTTTCATGATCAATCTAAAAACTTTTCATAGTTTATTGATATACAATATTAAAATCACTAAATATTTTGAACATTGTTTGTTATATGCTTTCAATAAAGAACACTAAGAAAACTGAGACATTAATGAAATAAAATAAAAAACAATCTTATATAACAAAAACTGGAGACTATGTGGGCATAATGATATGAAGCAACCAGATATGGTTAATTGATTGGAATAAGATATGGCTATCGATTTGATAAAGAAGAAAAGACGGAAAATGGTAGGTATAGAGCGATATGGCTATCTTATCAGAGAAGGGGAGAAAGTCTACCTCACGTGGTTTTCTTTTCTTTTCTTTTTCCTTTTATTTTTAGTCCTACCGTGTAGTGTTTTAGAAGGGTTAAATTGCAACATATAAGAAGCTACAGAATTTTAGAGATTGATTTTATAAATAAGAATAGATAGATATGATTTATGATTTTCTTTTTAATATCATCAAAAGTTAATGTAAACAAAATTTTACCATTTAGTTTCTTTTATATATTTGTACTAGTGTTTGGCCTCGTTCTATAAACACGCATTTTTAGATATTTCGTATCTGGTTAACTTTTAAAAGAAAACTTAAAAAAAAAAAATATAATATTATATAAAATCTAATAATTTTAAAATCAAAATTAAGAAACACAATCGAATATTATAGTATAAAAGAAAAAGTTATCAGTCAATGTTGTATGTTCATAAATTAATAACGTTAGTGATTTGTAGAGTTTTATCCAATATAATACGGATTGTCTTTTTCTAAAATATTCGATAACCAATATAGTGGTTTGTGTAGAGTTAGTTGTTAACTTTTTAGTAGAGGGTCACCTATATGTATCATTTTAAGGTTTCTTCAAAAATCTTCTTAGTGTTAGGGTTCACTAAGAGGGTGCACTCGTTGAAGGGGTATTTTTAGACTTACTGTTATTTTTTACATCTTACGTATAACTAATAAAATTATGACGTAAAAATAATATCATTTCAAGGTTTCTTCACATATTTCCTTCAAATAATCAACATTTATTGCAAATTTTTAATTAAATAATTAAAATAAATTATTTTTTATATAAATTATATGAATTAGATCATTTGAAAAATTTGTTTTTTTATAACTTTTAAGATTAAATATATAAATTTTAAGATTAAATCCTGTAAAAAAAACTAAGAAAATTAAATAAACAACATAGCGTACGAAACAGGAAAAAGTCTAACCTTTATTCTATTTATTTTGATAATTCTAGAAAAGGCCAAATAGATAATATTTTAAATTTTCCAGATTTTCTCAATATTGTCATTAGTGTAATTAACAATGTCAACAAATAAAAACCATTTTCAAAAAAGTTAATCGTTCTTAAATGTAGTTGAACATCTAATATTTTAAAACATGTTAAAAGTAATAAATATTGTTTTAAATGAGCTACAAAATTTTAAACGTATATAAGAAAACTATATAAGAAACTATATAAGAAAATCATATATAAGAACAATAACTCATAATTATTTTATAGTTAAGTTAGAACAATAACTGATAATTATTTTATAGTTAAGTTATAAAACTATATAAGAAAAACATGTTTGAATTGTTTTATTTATTTTGCTATGTTTAATAATTTTGCAAATTTTTTTTAATAGTCAGACTTTTTTTAACTAAGAATCATGTATAAAATTGTATTATATTATCTATAATTGAAACACCCTTTTTTTTTTTTATATATATATATATATAACCGCATGTTGTTATTCCAAATTCTGGTAACATATAAATAGTACATGACTATAATGCACGCAACGGAAGACTTTATAACGTTTAACTTTACAAAAGACGTGTTTTTACAACATATTACATAATTACATTTATAAACTATGCAATCAGCATGATGCATACAAAAGAGGGTGTTTAAAGTTCATATCGTAGATGGTTCAAAAGAAACTTGTTGCCAAAACAAACAAGTTTAACTGTTAGCTAATATTCACCTAAGTGCCTTGCCCAAATACCGCCTTGACCCGCTTGTTTCACCTAGAAGCATGTTAACAAAACAGAGTAAGTACAAAACTTAGTGAATAACGGCATTAAACATAAATTACTAGGCATAGATTTTACGTGCTCTCTAAGGATCCTTAACTATCATAATCATGCCAATTACATAAGTGATTCTTGACTATCAATTATGTAAATTTCTGAATTTCTTGCCCATCGTAAACCTTGTACAACATGTCATTGAATCTATGCCACATGAACACACAAACAATATATAATCATGAATGAATATATAACATAAATCTTAAAAGTAATAATAGAGTAAATGCACACCCTCATACTCAATCAAATAGGCGTATTCCGGGTGTCATTTACCTATTTCTTGTTCGTCCGTTACTCACCTTTTGACACGTTCACAAACTGACTTGAAAGGTAGCTAGCCTTGAACACCTAAACACATAAACATACATATACACATATAAGCTATATACTTGACATCTTATGTGATTATAACTTATAAATCACAGTTCGCTAGTCTAGACATATTATACATAATGTATAACTATTTCTGACCACTAAGCTAACAACGTTATATAATCAACAATTTGTTTGAAATACTTTGAGCTTACAACTCTTCTGATTCTTCACCATCAAAATACATGACTAGTTTCCCAAAAATAACTAATCAAATTCACTTACAACTTTTGTCAAACACCTGCTATGCATCATTTATAACTTAGTAAAATTTAATCTTTTACATACTAAATCATTCCATTACATAAACATAGTTTAATCCTCAAGAATCACTTTCCATATACTTTAAAGCTTCACTAATGTTTAATACTAATTTCCAATTAAAAGCCCTCTCAACGATATTGAGATGTTCAAAAATTACTACTAGTATTAACCTATCAATTAACAAGGATAAAAGCATACCTCCTACACCTGGATTAGAGATCGATTACAACAGTTTAACACCTGATTCTTACTTATAATTTGGTCACAACCTGCTTTTTGTTTCTTGCTAGAAGTTTATTCATTTTAACCTGGTCTAGACACAAATACATACAAATACACGTGTAAGCCTATTAGAAGGAATGGGATTTCTGTCTACTGACTTATTTCAACTTCTTAGGACTAAAGCAAATCCTATTTGTCCATAAATAGCCCCTTGACTACTTTCACATATACATAAATGGCTTAAATTGCTAATAGAAACTAAATAAATATCTTATCTCTAAAATCAACAATTGAACTTATAAAAATACTTTAAATAAATAATAATAACTATATATAATACCTCAAAATTGAGGTGTTACAACTCTCCCCCACTTAATGAGGATTGTGTCCTCACAATCCATTCTTGTAACAATGACGGGTAATATTTTAGAACCTCCTCCTCGGTTTCCCAAGTAAACTCGGAGCCCTTCCTATGTTTCCACTGCACCTTGAATAACTTTATCTCTTTATTTCTTAGTTTCTTAACTTTCTCATCAAGAATAAGGATCGGTTCTTCGACATAATTTAATTTATTATCAACCACAATCTCCTCTAAAGGCACGTAGGAAGCTTCATCAACTAAACATTTTCGTAAGTAAGACACGTGGAAGGTATTATGTATGCTTTTTAGCTCTTCTGGTAGCTCCAACCTATACGCTACTTTTCCAACTCTAGCTAAAATCTTGAAAGGACCGATAAAACGAGGGCTAAGTTTACCTCGTTTCCTAAATCGTATAATACCTTTCCAAGGAGACACTTTTAACATGACTTTGTCGCCAACCTGGAACTGTATAGGTCGTCTACGCTTATCCGCATATGACTTTTGTCTATCTTGAGCCATTTTCAATCTTTCACGTATTTGATCTATCTTATCAGTTGTTTTCTGAACTATATCTGTACCACCAAGTTCACGCTGACCTACTTCTCCCCAACAAATTGGAGTTCGACATTTCCTCCCATAAAGCATTTCATATGGTGGCATCTTTATACTTGCGTGATAACTATTATTATATGAAAATTCTGCCAATGGAAGATGAGTATCCCAACTGCCACCAAAATCAATAGCACACGCACGAAGCATATCTTCTAAAGTTTGTATCGTGCGCTCGCTCTGACCATCTGTCTGTGGATGGTACGCTGTGCTTAAATTGATGCGAGTTCCCATATCATTTTGAAATTTCTTCCAAAACCTTGAAGTGAATCGACTATCACGATCAGAAACAATAGAAACGGGAACTCCATGACGAGCTACAACCTCACGTAGGTATAATTTGGCCATTACTTCAGAAGACGAGGTTTCTCTTATCGGTAAAAATATAGCACTTTTGGTCAATCTGTCTACTATCACCCATATTGCATCGTATTGACGTGGAGTCTTTGGCAATTTCGTGATAAGATCCATAGTAATATGCTCCCATTTCCAAACAGGAATCTCTAGAGGTTGGGTCTTACCGTATGGTTTCTGATGCTCAGCTTTTACTTGTAAACATGTTAGACATTGTTCAACATACTTTACAACGTCTCTTTTCATGCCTGGCCACCAATAATCCTGCTTTAGATCATGATACATCTTTGTAGCACCGGGGTGAATAGAGTACTTGGATTTATGAGCTTCATCTAACAACAACGTTCTAAGTTGCACTGAATTTGGTATCCATATTCTACCGAATCGAGTCTTTAAACCACGAGAATCTGTACTTAAATCCCGAACTTGACCTTTCACGCGCTCCAAATAAACGTCACCATTCTGCCATGTTTCTTGTTGAACGGTTTTTATCTGATCCAAAAGGTTGGGAGTTACTACCATTCTCAATGATTTAACTTTGAGAACATAATGTCTAGCCTTTCTACTTAAAGCATCAGCTACAACGTTGGCTTTTCCAGGATGATAAAGGATTTCACAATCATAATCCTTAACTAAGTCAAGCCAACGCCTCTGTCTCATGTTAAGATCACGTTGATCAAAGAAGTATTTTAGGCTCTTGTGATCTGTATAAATCATGCACTTAACGCCATAAAGGTAATGCCTCCATATTTTTAAAGCAAAGACTACCGCTGCAAGCTCCAAATCATGAGTTGGGTATTCTTTCTCATGATTTTTAAGTTGTCGTGAAGCGTAAGCAATAACTCGGCCTCGCTGCATCAATACACAACCTAATCCATAATACGAGGCATCACAATAAACCACCATATCATCGGTACCTTCGGGAAGTACTAAGACAGGGGCTTGACTTAACTTTTCTTTTAATATCTGGAAAGCGTTTTCTTGAGTAGTGCCCCATTCGAACTTCACATTCTTTCGTGTTAGCTTCGTGAGAGGAGTTGCAATCTTAGAAAAATCTTGTATGAATCTGCGATAATAACCTGCCAATCCAAGAAAAGAGCGCACCTCAGTAGGACTCTTGGGCTGATCCCACTTTAATACCGCGGAAACTTTGACTGGGTCAACCTTGATACCATGCTCATTGATTACATGCCCAAGAAATTGAACTTCACGTAACCAAAATTCACACTTAGAATATTTAGCGTAAAGCTTCTCGACCCGAAGCATTTCTAGAACTTGTCTTAGATGAGACTCGTGCTCCTTAATTGACTTAGAATACACCAAAATGTCATCAATAAACACGATGACCGATTTATCAAGCATTGGCCTACAAACTCGATTCATCAAATCCATGAAGGCTGCAGGTGCATTAGTAAGTCCGAAAGGCATGACAACAAATTCATAATGGTCGTACCTCGTACGAAATGCCGTTTTTGGTACGTCTTCTTGTCGAACCTTCAACTGATGGTAACCTGATCTTAAATCAATATTGGAAAAATAGTTGGCACCCTGAAGTTGGTCAAACAAATCGTCGATTCGAGGTAGAGGGTATCTATTCTTGATAGTAACTTTGTTCAACTCTCGGTAGTCAATGCACATACGCATACTACCGTCTTTCTTCTTAACAAATAAGACCGGTGCTCCCCAAGGTGAACTACTCGGACGAATAAAACCCTTATCAAGTAATTCCTGCAATTGTTTCATCAATTCTTGCATCTCAGACGGAGCAAGGCGATATGGAGTCTTGGCAACGGGAGTTGCTCCAGGAATAAGCTCTATCCGAAATTCTACTTGTCTATCAGGGGGAATTCCGGGCAATTCTTCTGGGAAGACATCAGGAAAGTCTTTTACGATCGGGATTTCACTCAAATCACGAACTGATTTATTTTTATCAACAACATGAGCTAAAAACGCTTGACACCCATGTGACATGTGTCTTTTTGCACGAGCATACGTACAAATCGACAATGAAGGCTTTTTCTTATCACCGTGGATGTCAATTTCTCTTCCACTTGGCGCCTTGACACGAATAATCTTTTCTTGACACGTCATAACGGCTCCATTGTCACTAAGCCAATCCATACCCACCACAACATCAAACTCACCCATGATCATAGGAATTAAATTAATCGGAAATAACTCGTCGCTGATTTCTAATTGACAGTTGCTAAAAACATCAGTTACGTATACAATCTTGCTATCAGCAATTTCAACATCTAAAGGGGAGTCTAATTTACTAGTACGATGTGAAAAGTTTCGACTAAACTTCTCTGATACAAAAGATCGTGTAGCTCCTGAATCAAATAATATGTGAGCAGGCATAGAATTAACAAGGAAGGTACCTGTTATCACATCAGGAGCATGTTTGGCTTCTTCTGTTGTAATTTGGAACGAACGACCCTTAGGTTTTGCCAAATCTGTGGTTTTCTTCTCAAAGTTCTTTTTCATTTCATGCCCTCCTCCCTGGCTTTTAATCTTGGGACATTGAGCTATAAGATGTCCCGGTTCCATACAATTGAAACAAACACGTAGAGGATCTGGACAATCACGACCGATATGACCCAACCTACCACAACGAAAACAAGCCTTTGTCCCCGCATGACACACACCCGGATGTCTTTTGCTGCAAGTTCCACATACGGGGAAATCTCTTCGTTCCTCACGTTTACCAGCACTTGTTTTCTGTTTCTTAAAGGGAGTGTTTGATTGCTCCGCCTTCTTCTTTGGTGAACTAACATCATGTCTCCTTGTTTCAAGCTCCCGTTCTCTTGCCTCGTTTACCAACTGATCAAGGGTTTGGCATCGACTAGGATTAACAAACTCACGAATATCCTTCCTCAACATCTCATGATAGTGATCCATAAGCCTACTCTCATTCTCCATATATTCTGGACAGAATCTAGCTCTATCTAGAAAAATACCAGTGAACTCGTTAACTGATTGACTAGTCTGCTTCATGTTTAAAAATTCACGACGTATTTTCTTCAACTCAGCTTCAGGAGAAAAATTCTTAACGAATATTTCTTTAAATTCTGCCCATGTCAACTTGTCGACAACTTCCGACCCCTTGGTGCGATTTAAAAGGTCCCACCACTCCTTTCCTCGTTTTCTTAGTAAATTTGAAGCAAAAGTAACCTTTAACTTGTCTGGGCATTCACAAGTCTTGAATGCACCTTCCACCTCGGATAACCATCTCATACTTATTATGGGATCCTTCTCTCCTTCAAACTCGGGCGGTCTACATGCCGAGAATTCCTTGTAACTAAATCTACCTTTGGCAGCCCGTGCCTCTATTGCTGGTATTTCTATGTGAGCTGCTCCCCCTCTTGGTTGTTGTACTAACGTGTTTCCATCCCGTTTTCTGAATTCTTCGGATATAGCTTGATTAATGGCCTCATTTATTCTGATAAGGAAAAGGGGAATCGATGCTTCTTGTGCTCGACCCATTTCCTCCGATATTAAGGCTCTCAATTCAACCTTTAATGCCCCCGACACGTGTCCTGGTTCACGAAACTGATTTTCCGAGCGTTCAGGGGTATCTTCCCTTTCCTGATCATGATGACTATCCTCGGCCTCGTCATAGTGACTTGGCCCACCAATATGTTCTATTCTTGCTTCAGTCATAATATACTACATAAAGTAAACAAATAATAAGAAACACAACTTGTAATTGATTTAGTTAGTACCTTCATAATTCACTACTAATCTATATAACACATAAGGTTAAGGGTCGTTTCAACTAACTCCTTTTGATATCTCGTGACTCCTATAAGGACATACAATATCATGTAATTATGATGGCGCTGGCCAGACGTCATAGTAATTACATCATACTACTATGCCATTAAAATTGTCACTAAATATCTCCATTAATTAGTTAAACAACCTTTAACAACAAGAAAACATAATAATAAAACTACATCATGCAATGCTACATCAAATTCGGTCTAAGTTTAAGTATCCAAATAACGGTGGCTACCTAAATCTCTTAAACCACCGCTCTGATACCAACTTGAAACACCTTTTTTTTTTATATATAACCGCATGTTGTTATTCCAAATTCTGGTAACATATAAATAGTACATGACTATAATGCACGCAACGGAATACTTTGTAACGTTTAACTTTACAAAAGACGTGTTTTTACAACATATTACATAATTACATTTATAAACTATGCAATCAGCATGATGCATACAAAAGAGGGTGTTTAAAGTTCATATCGTAGATGGTTCAAAAGAAACTTGTTGCCAAAACAAACAAGTTTAACTGTTAGCTAATATTCACCTAAGTGCCTTGCCCAAATCCCGCCTTGACCCGCTTGTTTCACCTAGAAGCATGTTAACAAAACAGAGTAAGTACAAAACTTAGTGAATAACGACATTAAACATAAATTACTAGGCATAGATTTTACGTGCTCTCTAAGGATCCTTAACTATCATAATCATGCCAATTACATAAGTGATTCTTGACTATCAATTATGTAAATTTCTGAATTTCTTGCCCATCGTAAACCTTGTACAACATGTCATTGAATCTATGCCACATGAACACACAAACAATATATAATCATGAATGAATATATAACATAAATCTTAAAAGTAATAATAGAGTAAATGCACACCCTCATACTCAATCAAATAGGCGTATTCCGGGTGTCATTTACCTATTTCTTGTTCGTCCGTTACTCACCTTTTGACACGTTCACAAACTGACTTGAAAGGTAGCTAGCCTTGAACACCTAAACACATAAACATACATATACACATATAAGCTATATACTTGACATCTTATGTGATTATAACTTATAAATCACAGTTCGCTAGTCTAGACATATTATACATAATGTATAACTATTTCTGACCACTAAGCTAACAACGTTATATAATCAACAATTTGTTTGAAATACTTTGAGCTTACAACTCTTCTGATTCTTCACCATCAAAATACATGACTAGTTTCCCAAAAATAACTAATCAAATTCACTTACAACTTTTGTCAAACACCTGCTATGCATCATTTATAACTTAGTAAAATTTAATCTTTTACATACTAAATCATTCCATTACATAAACATAGTTTAATCCTCAAGAATCACTTTCCATATACTTTAAAGCTTCACTAATGTTTAATACTAATTTCCAATTAAAAGCCCTCTCAACGATATTGAGATGTTCAAAAATTACTACTAGTATTAACCTATCAATTAACAAGGATAAAAGCATACCTCCTACACCTGGATTAGAGATCGATTACAACAGTTTAACACCTGATTCTTACTTATAATTTGGTCACAACCTGCTTTTTGTTTCTTGCTAGAAGTTTATTCATTTTAACCTGGTCTAGACACAAATACATACAAATACACGTGTAAGCCTATTAGAAGGAATGGGATTTCTGTCTACTGACTTATTTCAACTTCTTAGGACTAAAGCAAATCCTATTTGTCCATAAATAGCCCCTTGACTACTTTCACATATACATAAATGGCTTAAATTGCTAATAGAAACTAAATAAATATCTTATCTCTAAAATCAACAATTGAACTTATAAAAATACTTTAAATAAATAATAATAACTATATATAATACCTCAAAATTGGGGTGTTACAATAATTTTAGTACTCACTAACACTAATAAAATTGTTTCGTATTAGTTTCAAAGTTTACACATGCCAAATCGTACATGTTTAAATTTTCTATTTTAATTTCTTACATTCATTTTTCTATTTTCTTACATCAATCTTAGAAGTTAAATACTAATTTTAAAAATTTACTTGAAAGTATTTAATGGTGTTACTTTTTGTTTTGTCAATAGCTTAATAATAGATAAATATAAACAATGGTAAATTTTATGTTCTTTTTTTGTAATTTGTAGAATCTCATATGTACGTATAAAGGTTTTAAGAAAATAAAAGAAAACATTAATTTAGATAACAAATATTAAAGATTTTTATTTAATTACTTAGTCAAAATTTCTAAAGTTTAACTTGCATAAAATGTAAATCATAAATACAATAATAATTATCTAAAATCCATGTTTAGGAAAAAGAATCAAAACAAATCAATTTTGATATGCTTTCCTTAAAATAATCAATATTTGAGTTAATTACATGGGTCATCTCTATGGTTTGCACTATTTGCTACGCTCGTTCCTATAACTTTTTTATTACACCACTCCTCCCTAAGTTTGAATTTTGTTGTCCGAATAGTCCCTATTTTAAGGGTCCCGTTAAATCCACCGTTAGTGGGACTCATGTGCATAGCACATGAGGGTATATGTGTCATTTTACTATTATCTTAATTTCTCAAAATCAAATAACCATAAATTAATATATATCCACCTACCTTTTCTTTCCTTTCACACTAAACCCTAATTTATCAAATACAAATCAAAATGAAAATTGGATCCAAATCAAATCAAAATACAAATCAAAATACAAATCGGATCCAAATCAAATTAAAATACAAATCGGATGTATCAATTTGGAACGAGTACCTAATAACAATTTCTCCTTCAAATTTATTTGAAAAGCAGTTTGCAATTCCTTATCATCAATCAATACCATAGACTAAAACTCTTATACGAAGTCTATCTGTGCCATTTGATTAAGTCTATCTGTCTTTTTATTTGATAAAGTGGTTTAGAGCTCGGAATCGCACCAACTAACGGAAGGCTTTGATCATTGGATTGGAAATCAAGTTGAAAGATTTCGAGATTTGCGGAGGAGCTAAAGGACATATCGATAGCTCCGACCATAGTACCGGCGGCGAGGAACTGCGCGATAGAGTTAGGATTAGGTTTATGAATTGGGGATTTTTGAGAGAGAGGGAGAGATTTTATATTTATCAACGCAGCAAACTAAGTTTCGACCATAGTTTGCCCTTTTCTTTCTTTCTTTAGGATTGGAAGCGCAAGCCTACGGATCTACTTTGATTTGATTTGGATCGATTTGCATTTTGATTTGTATTTTGATTTGATTTGGATTTGATAAATTAAGGTTTAGTGTGAAAGGAAGAAAATGTAGGTGAATATATATTAATTTACGGTTATTTGATTTTAAGAAATTAAAATAATAGTAAAATGACACATATACCCTCATTTGCTATGCACATGAGTCCAACTAACCGTGGATTTAACGGGACATCCAAAATAGGGACTATTCGGGCAACAAAGTTCAAACTTAAGGACGAGTGGTGTAATAAAAAAGTTATAGGGACGAGGGATGCAAATATTGCAAACTATAAGGACGACCCATGTAATTAACTCTCAATATTTATAGAAAACTATTAATTAAATAATTAATATAAATAATTTTTTCTTCAAATGATTATATAAATTTAGATAATGTTAAATGTTAGATCCCTTACGTAACATCTAAGATTAAATGTATAACATCTAAAATTAGATGTAATTTATAAAAAAAATATAAACAACATAGTGCGAGAAACATGAAAAAGTAAACTCATTGTTTTATTTATCTTTATAATTTGGAAAAAATAACCCACCTAAATAACATTTAATTATTTCCAGTTTTTCTCCATTGTTGTCGTTGGTATAATTAACATTAGTCAATTGTATATGAAATCAATTACAGAGTTAATAAACTAATGTTATAATCTATAATCTATAATATATACTAAATGAAGTGCATCAAAAGTCACGTGGTATAATATGGATTGTTAGTTTTAAGATTACTTTTAGGCATTTGCTAACCATTGCTCCGAGGGCAATGGTTAACTTTGCTAAAAATGAATAATATGCATTAAATGAACTAATACCTTCCATGTTTATATAGATTTTTAATCAATTGTCATTATGAAGTCACTAATTATAGAATATATTTAATATAAATATGGAATGTTTGAGTTTATTTAATGTATTTTATTTCGTTTTAGCAAATATAACCATTGCCCCGGGGGCAATGATTAGCAAATCCCTTAATTTTAAACCCTTGAATCAAAATGATGATTTCATATGAAATCATTGATGAATATATTTCTTTTTAGCCCTTTCATTTTATATACAAGTTTAACCTTTAACTTTTACCCACATTTAAATAAAAATAATTTTAACACTAATATTTCAAATCTTAAATATTTTTTTTACATAGTAATTTTTTTTTATAAAAATAGTCATTCAATTCGAATTCATTTATCCTTTTTACTATAAGACAAGATTTGTAAAACCAATAATAAAAATAATTATATTTTCTTTCTAATAAAGTACATATATCCGTAAGAATAACAAAATGTATATAAAATTGAAAATATATTACAAAAACCGTTATATAATATAATTATTTTATATTCAATACTCATTTCTTAACATATACATGTTTTTTTATTCAATAGGTGTTATAAATTACGAAATTTAAAGCTAAAATGTAAACTCACCTATATGAGTAGAAATAAAAATATATACGGAGTAATGTTTATAACACGTTCTTAGTACCTTATTAAATTAGGTTAGTCCATGTGTGTATAAACGAAAGAAAATAATATTTGACAATACATTGATGTTGTTTTACATTGTTAGTGATTTAATATTATACAAAATTACTTTTAGTTTCTATATTTTTGTATGTTTTTTTTTTTTAATAGTAAACAGATTAAGTATTACATGTATAGAAAAATTATACCAAATCAAAACATTGAATGTTGATATAGTTTTCTATATCTTTGTATGTGTTTTTTTTAATATTAAAAGGATTATGTATTGTAGGTATAGAAAAACTATACCAAATCAAAACATTGCATGGTGATATACAATAGGCGATACTTTGGGTATGGATTCATACATGATACAACTATACTAGACTAACAAAAGATTTAAAACAATAATGTGAAACTTCTTAATTTGACCTTTAAGACTTTAACACGAAAAAAAAATTGATTATAAAAATCATCCAAGACCTACTGTCACCAACATTAAATAACCAAATGCATGACCTGAAAAATGTAAAATTTAATATAATAAAATCATCAAAATACTCAAATGACTCACCTATAAACTTATTAGAATGAAACTCTCAATTGATGTATTAGAAATTATTTGAACTCAATATTTCAATATGTTATAATTATATTATTTTTTGATAAAGTTCTTTACGTATACAGATTAAATAGTGAAGTGGAAAACATATACATATAATTGAAACGAAAAAATAGTTGACATCACAACCTATATAATCATGTATTATTTATTAATGATACGGAATTTTCGTTAATTCTATAATTTATACTTTTTTTTTATAAAGTTATCCGCGTATACGCGAAAAAACTATTTTGTTGATAAATATAAATTATAATTAGAATTATAAAAATAATAATTATTTATAATAATCGAAGATTAGAAGAGAAAATTAAAACAAATTAACACTCAATATGGTTTTGTTTTTTTTATAAATAATTTGTATTTGAATTGTTTTATTTATTTTACCATGTTTAATGATTTTGTTAAAATGTTTCATTAAACAAACTTTTATTAACTAAGAGTCATTTATAACTTTTTCGCACATTATCTAACATTTTAGAACCATTCAAAAGTTATAAAGTTGTTTTGAAGTAGTTTTAATGCAAAACTAGAAGGATCCCGTGCGTTGCACAGGTTCGTCCACTTGAAGATTCTTGTTAGGCTCGCTAGTTATCGACTTGAAGATTCTTTTGGTGTGAAAGATTTTATGGTATCTATTGACCTTTAAGCTGTGTTATCGGCATTCAAATAAAGTCGATGGTGTGAAAGATTTTATGTGAGTATCAAACCTTTCAAATAAAGTTGATGTTATTCGGGCTCGATTCCTTTCAAATTGTCACACCCCCAAATCTCGTATTCCCGAGACTCGAGGTGTTGACTTCATGGGTCCCAGATAGCAATGATATATAGGCGAACGACCTCTATATGAGTCGTTTTTAAAAAAAAAAAACATACATTCATTGATATTTAAAATCAGAGTTTTACATGATTAAGGAAAAGTGTTACCAGAGTTCACAAAACAGAGATTTACATTACATAACTGAAAAGAAAATAAGTAATGCAAGGGAAATCTCCCAAAAGCGTGAGTTTGAAATATGCGACTCTGTCATATCCCAATATCCCTCCGTCGAAAGCCCTTTCGACTAAGCACCTGAGACATACATGCTAAAGTCAACATAAAGTTGGTGAATTCATAGGTTTAGTTTAGTAATAAAGTGGACCACAAGATTTCCGTTTAAGTAAAGTCTTACAGTTGCACCTAAGCTCATGACATCGAAGCGTAACAAAGTTCCTTACCCCATAAGTGTTCCTATGTTATAGCCAAATAACATATATAGTTTCAAAAGTAAAGCACCCTACTCGAGTCCACGAGTTAGTTGTGGTAGACGTGGGTTACATCGTCTAGCCGTTGGGTGAGGGTTGTCAAACCCTAATAGATCTATCCAATACAATCGCGCTTAAGTCCTTAACTAACGATTCATGATAGGGGAATTTCCTTTGGCTTAGTGGTAACTTAGGCAACTAGTAAAGGTTTTAAGTACTTGTGTCCATAAGTAAAAGAGCATGTATCTCACCCCAAGTATAAAACGAGTAAAAAGCGGGGCTATGAACTCACCTTAGCAAGCCAGCTAAAAGTAATGAGGTAGTGTGTGTAAGCCAACACGTAGGAGTCTCAAATCCGAGAATCAGGTAGGTCTAACCTTGACCTATTAAGTTTTGGAATTAAGGTTTTTATATTCTAGTCCAATGCACATGAAAATGTATGTATATGTATGAATAAGGTAGGGTTAAGGTTCAGGTTTAATAATAATAAACTAACACCGTTCGGGCCATTATATACAAGACCATTCTATAATCGCATGCGGAGCTAGGACACTTTAAATCGTAAATCCAGCAAGCTCGGCACTACGAAATATCGAGAAGGAATCATTGCATACAAAGCTCCCTAGTATTGTGTTATCGCTATTATTATCGAGTTGGTTTTAAAAGTTAGTTTTTATAAAAGTTTATAAAAAAACTCAGCAAGTATCTTTAAGTTTTACCCAACTTTAAAGTAGCATATCTTGCCCGTTTCTTATCCGATTTTAATGAATCTTATATAGAAACGACCGCGTTTGAAATACCTTTCAAATGGTTTAGGCCTTGAAACCAGATTGAAAGTCTACTGATATTTATAACAGAAATACTAACAGTAGGTTTTAGGGGTTTTTTCAAAGTACATGCTAACTTGAAAATATCATAACTCCTTGGTCGTTTATCCGTTTTTAGTGTTCTTTTTATGGAAATGTAGATATTTTATTTATC
The DNA here is from genome assembly GCA_910822075.1 of Senecio squalidus. Taxonomy (NCBI): domain Eukaryota; kingdom Viridiplantae; phylum Streptophyta; class Magnoliopsida; order Asterales; family Asteraceae; genus Senecio; species Senecio squalidus. The sequence goes on along the minus strand of CAJVGC010000590.1, from coordinate 66,850,160 downwards.
TTTCAAATGCCACAGGTCTCATGGCATAATTCAAAACCATTTTTCCCAGTTTTAATAAAAGGTCCGCTGGTATGCAGTTTGGGGGTCAAGGAATTTGGTCAAACTTCAAAATGGTATATCTTGCTCGATATTTATCCGTTTTTAACAAATCTTATATAGAAACGTTCGTTTTTGTGTTAACTTTAAGATAGATAAGGTCTCCTATTATGTTTTAATGTTCGTTTTCCCAGATTTCCCAAAAACAGTCCGTGTAGACAGTTTATGTAGCTGAAACGTATGTTGTTGCGTAAAATACTTTTAAAATACTTAAACATATCCAAAAATTATGATTTTTATGTCTAAATCTTCAGAAAACATAGAAGTATCTTTTGTTTAAAATGGTTTATCCAAAACATTTGGTTAAGATGGTTAAAAAGTGTCTACAAGTCGGTGCAAGTTTCCGGTTAACAAAATAACTTAACTTCTCTTTATTTAACCCATGTTTTGTATAAAAGACTTAGATTTTATGAAATGTAAGTATGTAAATATGATGCATGAGAAGGCTTTATAGAACATACCTAAATGTATATGAATGCAAGACTTGATGCTTCTTCTTTATGATCAAAGCTTAGAACTAGGGTTTTGATGTGTGTTGGTGATTTCTTTCTTCTTCTTTCCTTTTGCCAATTTTAGAGAGAGAGTGGGGAGGTGATTTGTGAGTTTTGAGCAAGGATAAATGAATGCTAAGGCATTCTATTTATTTAGGGTGAGTTGGGTTAGGTTTCAACCTTAGTTAGTGATTGTTTCAACCCTAGTTTGAGGTCATTGATTGGTATGGTGATGTAAGTGTGTAAGTGATTGGTATGGGAGGTGTTGGTGTATGTAAGTTTCCAATCTTAGTCAAACAAGTAACCAAGTAACCAAGTTGGTTAGAATTCAAGGAGAATCCTAGGAGGGAATGGGGAGGGGGAGAAAATGAGAATTTTCTATAGTCTAGGGTTTACATGCTTGTTTTTGATGTCTAGTGGGTGGTTTATGCAAGTTGAAAAAAGTCATAATACATGCATGCAACAATTCATGCAAAGGTGGTGAATGCAAAGTTAGAGTTTTATGCCTTTCATGTTGGACTAGAAATATAGTTGTAAAAATATATACGTTCACGTAAAGCGAATCCCGTATACCTAGTTCCGGTATCCGTATATGTTTAGACATAGTTATTAAGCATTCTTTATGCATAGTGTGACTTACCAGTCGTACATAATTGAAAACATATACAAGTTGAGTAATAGTGTTAAAAGAATTTAGTCGGTGTGAACCTGGATTTTTGTGGGTTGTCACAGTCTCCCCTTGTTATGGAAATTTCGTCCCGAAATTTAGTTGGTTTGTTCTGGAGGTTGGGTGTTTGAGAAGAGATGAGGGTACTTGAGTTTCATCTGGTCCTCTCGTTCCCAAGTGAATTCAGGTCCTCGGCGGGAATTCCATCGAACCTGTACGATGGGTATTCGACTCTGTCGACGTTGTTTGATCTCACGATTCATGATTTCGACGGGTTGTTCGATAAAGTTTAGTTTGGTGTCAATCTGAAGTTCCTATTGTGGGATTATTAGAGTTTCATCCGACAAGCACTTCTTCAGATTACTGACGTGGAACGTGTTATGTACTCCGTCTAGTACTTGTGGTAAGTCGAGTCGGTAAGCTACCGGTCCAATTCTTTCCAGAATTTTGAAGGGTCCGATGTATCGAGGGTTTAGTTTTCCTCGCTTTCCGAAGCGAATGGTGCCTTTCCATGGTGAGACTTTGAGCATCACCTTTTCTCCAACTTGGAATTCTAGTGGCTTACGCCTTCGGTCTGCGTAACTCTTCTGTCGGCTGCGCGCCGTTCGGAGTCTCTCCTGAATTTTCACGATCTTTTCTGTGGTCTCGTGAAGAATATCTGGACCAATAAGTTGGCTATCCCCAAATTCGATCCAAAATACGGGTGATCGGCACTTTCGTCCGTAAAGTGCCTCAAATGGTGCAACCTTGATGCTGGTGTGATAATTTTTGTTGTAGGAGAATTCTGCTAACGGCGAGTGTAAATCCCATCGCTTTCCAAAATCGATGACACATGCTCTTAACATATCCTCCAACGTTTGGATTGTTCTTTCACTTAGGCCGTCGGTGTGTGGGTGATATGCAGTGCTCATATCCAGACGCGTTCCTAGAGCCTTTTGCAAAGATCTCCAGAATCTAGACGTGAAATGACTATCTCTATCAGATATGATTGAAACAGGAACCCCATGCCTAGAGACGACTTCTTTAAGGTATAACCGTGTTAATTTTTCCATTTTGTCTGTCTCTTTGATGGGTAGAAAATGCGCGGACTTTGTTAGACGGTCAACTATTACCCAGATAGTGTCGTAACCGTGCGGGGTTTTGGGTAGCTTCGTGATGAAGTCCATTGCTATTCCTTCCCATCTCCATTGAGGTATCTCGGGTTGTATCAATAATCCAGAAGGTCTTTGGTATTCAACCTTTACTTTTGAGCACGTTAAACATTTGCTCACAAAAGTAGCGATCTCCAATTTCATATTTGGCCACCAGTACAACATCTTGAGGTCTTGGTACATTTTGTCCGATCCGGGATGTATGGAGTACTTGGAGTTGTGTGATTCTTTCATGATTAACTCTCTTAATCCTCCAAAGCGGGGTAACCAACTTCTGTCCTCAAAACATTTGGTTCCATTGCTTTTGGTTTTGAATGATTTGTCCATACCTCGCAGGTTTTCGTTCTTTATGTTTTCGTCTTTAAGGGCTTCGATTTGAGCATCGCGGATTTGTGTGGGTAGATTCGATTGAATCGTCATAACCAAAGCTCGAACTCGTAATGGTTTAGCTCGCTCCTTTCGGCTTAGAGCGTCTGCCACTACGTTGGCTTTTCCAGGATGGTAACGGATGTCACAATCGTATATACTAAGTAGTTCGATCCAACGACGCTGCCTCATGTTCAATTCTTTTTGATCAAGAATGTGTTGCAGACTCTTGTGATCTGTGAACACTGTACACTTAGTGTCGTATAAATAGTGTCTCCAGATCTTGAGTGCGAACACTACAGCTCCTAACTCTAAGTCATGTGTTGTGTAGTTTTCTTCGTGAGTTTTGAGCTGTCGTGAGGCGTAGGCGATAACCTTTTCCCTTTGCATTAACACACAACCTAATCCTTTGTGTGATGCGTCGCAATATACCACGAAATCCTCTGTTCCCTCAGGGCAATGATAGAATCGGTGCACAACAAAGCTTATGCTTCAATAATTGGAATGCCGACTCTTGTTCTTCACCCCAAACGAACTTCTCAGTTTTCTGCGTCAACTTCGTCAAGGCTTTAGCTATCTTGGAGAAATTTTCAATGAAGCGTCGGTAATAACCGGCAAGACCTAAGAATTGGCGTATTTCCGTTGCGGTTCTAGGGACAGCCCAATCCTTAATGGATTCAATTTTTGCTGGGTCTACGTGGATGCCTTGACTGTCGATAACGTGGCCAAGGAATTGAACCTTCTCGATCCAAAATTCACACTTAGAGAATTTTGCGTACAATTCCTCCTTTTTCAGTAATTCGAGGATTAATCTCAAATGCTCTTCATGTTCTTTCTTATTTTTCGAATATATCAAGATGTCGTCTATGAATACGATCACAAACTTATCCAAGTACGGTTTACACACCCGATTCATAAGATCCATGAATACCGCCGGTGCGTTGGTCAAACCGAAAGGCATAACCTGGAATTCGTAGTGACCATAGCGAGTTCTAAATGCGGTTTTCTGAACATCTTCTTCTCGTACTCTAAGTTGATGATAACCTGACCGTAGGTCAATTTTAGAGTAGATACTTGATCCTTGAAGCTGATCGAAAAGATCATCAATCCTTGGAAGTGGATAACGATTCTTCACGGTTAGCTTGTTCAGTTCTCTGTAGTCAATATACATCCTGAAGGATCCATCCTTCTTTTTGACAAAAAGAACTGGTGCTCCCCAAGGTGAGGAACTTGGACGAATGAATCCTCGATCTAGTAACTCTTGGAGTTGGTTGGATAGTTCTTCCATTTCCGATGGAGCGAGTCGATATGGTGCTCGAGCCACTGGTGCGGCTCCTGGCACTAAGTCGATGTGAAATTGGACTTGTCTTGGAGGTGGAAGTCCGGGTAAGTCTTCTGGGAAGACTTCGGGAATTTCTCGAACAATCGGTACGTCGTTTAGTTGTTTCTCCTTCGTCTCCGTCTCCGTCATGTAAGCCAAATAGGCGTCACATCCCTTCTGTAAGTACTTCAACGTTTTTAAGTTGGATATGATGCTTAACTTTGATCGGCTCCCATCTCCCTTGATTAAGAGAGTTTTCCCGTCGGTGCGGAGAATACGGACAATCTTCTCGTTACATATGATTTCGGCGTGATTTAGAGATAGCCAATCCATTCCTATTACTATGTCGAAACTTCCGAGTTGAATAGGTATTAGGTCGATATTGAATGGGTGGTCAGCTAAGGTTAAGGTACAACCTCGAATGATACTATTTGTTGTTACCAATTTCCCGTTTGCTAATTTTATTGTGTACTTAGCTTCTAAGGTAGTTGGGGCATTATTGATCAAAGTGTAAAATTTAGTAGATACAAAGCTCCTATCGGGGTAGTCTCACGGAATTCCTAGTCGTGGCAAGAGTGAGTGGTCTGTTGCCATGCCTCCTGTAGAAGAAGGGTGGGGACAATGGAGCAGTGGGTGGTGTGACAACAGGGGTAGGAGTGGTAGTGGTCTCGATCTCCTCCTCACTGGGATCCTCATTGCTGGGATCCTCCTCGCTAGGCTCCTCCTCCTCCTCCTCGGAGGGGTCGGTGTCCATCGGCTCATTGACGGTCGATGCGGGATGGGTGACGATCTCGTCGTCAGATGTAGGTGAGAAATGTGGAGTGACATGTGATCCTAACATGGATGAGGAAATGTCCATATCTATATCGGAGTCGAAGCCACATAGGTCGACAGTAGGTATAGGGAGGTATTCGTCCTCAGAGTCGGACAATATGATGTAGTGAGGGGAAGACATGCTGTGACAGGGCCCAAAAGTGTAAGCATTTCTATGTAAAATATAAGTAAGTAGTGCGGAAGCAGTAAGTTCTAAAGCTCAGTTATAGACCAGGATATTTACTAATGCAACCTGGTTCGCTATAACCAGAGCTCTGATACCAATCTGTCACACCCCCAAATCTCGTATTCCCGAGACTCGAGGTGTTGACTTCATGGGTCCCAGATAGCAATGATATATAGGCGAACGACCTCTATATGAGTCGTTTTTAAAAAAAAAAAACATACATTCATTGATATTTAAAATCAGAGTTTTACATGATTAAGGAAAAGTGTTACCAGAGTTCACAAAACAGAGATTTACATTACATAACTGAAAAGAAAATAAGTAATGCAAGGGAAATCTCCCAAAAGCGTGAGTTTGAAATATGCGACTCTGTCATATCCCAATATCCCTCCGTCGAAAGCCCTTTCGACTAAGCACCTGAGACATACATGCTAAAGTCAACATAAAGTTGGTGAATTCATAGGTTTAGTTTAGTAATAAAGTGGACCACAAGATTTCCGTTTAAGTAAAGTCTTACAGTTGCACCTAAGCTCATGACATCGAAGCGTAACAAAGTTCCTTACCCCATAAGTGTTCCTATGTTATAGCCAAATAACATATATAGTTTCAAAAGTAAAGCACCCTACTCGAGTCCACGAGTTAGTTGTGGTAGACGTGGGTTACATCGTCTAGCCGTTGGGTGAGGGTTGTCAAACCCTAATAGATCTATCCAATACAATCGCGCTTAAGTCCTTAACTAACGATTCATGATAGGGGAATTTCCTTTGGCTTAGTGGTAACTTAGGCAACTAGTAAAGGTTTTAAGTACTTGTGTCCATAAGTAAAAGAGCATGTATCTCACCCCAAGTATAAAACGAGTAAAAAGCGGGGCTATGAACTCACCTTAGCAAGCCAGCTAAAAGTAATGAGGTAGTGTGTGTAAGCCAACACGTAGGAGTCTCAAATCCGAGAATCAGGTAGGTCTAACCTTGACCTATTAAGTTTTGGAATTAAGGTTTTTATATTCTAGTCCAATGCACATGAAAATGTATGTATATGTATGAATAAGGTAGGGTTAAGGTTCAGGTTTAATAATAATAAACTAACACCGTTCGGGCCATTATATACAAGACCATTCTATAATCGCATGCGGAGCTAGGACACTTTAAATCGTAAATCCAGCAAGCTCGGCACTACGAAATATCGAGAAGGAATCATTGCATACAAAGCTCCCTAGTATTGTGTTATCGCTATTATTATCGAGTTGGTTTTAAAAGTTAGTTTTTATAAAAGTTTATAAAAAAACTCAGCAAGTATCTTTAAGTTTTACCCAACTTTAAAGTAGCATATCTTGCCCGTTTCTTATCCGATTTTAATGAATCTTATATAGAAACGACCGCGTTTGAAATACCTTTCAAATGGTTTAGGCCTTGAAACCAGATTGAAAGTCTACTGATATTTATAACAGAAATACTAACAGTAGGTTTTAGGGGTTTTTTCAAAGTACATGCTAACTTGAAAATATCATAACTCCTTGGTCGTTTATCCGTTTTTAGTGTTCTTTTTATGGAAATGTAGATATTTTATTTATCTTTCAAATGCCACAGGTCTCATGGCATAATTCAAAACCATTTTTCCCAGTTTTAATAAAAGGTCCGCTGGTATGCAGTTTGGGGGTCAAGGAATTTGGTCAAACTTCAAAATGGTATATCTTGCTCGATATTTATCCGTTTTTAACAAATCTTATATAGAAACGTTCGTTTTTGTGTTAACTTTAAGATAGATAAGGTCTCCTATTATGTTTTAATGTTCGTTTTCCCAGATTTCCCAAAAACAGTCCGTGTAGACAGTTTATGTAGCTGAAACGTATGTTGTTGCGTAAAATACTTTTAAAATACTTAAACATATCCAAAAATTATGATTTTTATGTCTAAATCTTCAGAAAACATAGAAGTATCTTTTGTTTAAAATGGTTTATCCAAAACATTTGGTTAAGATGGTTAAAAAGTGTCTACAAGTCGGTGCAAGTTTCCGGTTAACAAAATAACTTAACTTCTCTTTATTTAACCCATGTTTTGTATAAAAGACTTAGATTTTATGAAATGTAAGTATGTAAATATGATGCATGAGAAGGCTTTATAGAACATACCTAAATGTATATGAATGCAAGACTTGATGCTTCTTCTTTATGATCAAAGCTTAGAACTAGGGTTTTGATGTGTGTTGGTGATTTCTTTCTTCTTCTTTCCTTTTGCCAATTTTAGAGAGAGAGTGGGGAGGTGATTTGTGAGTTTTGAGCAAGGATAAATGAATGCTAAGGCATTCTATTTATTTAGGGTGAGTTGGGTTAGGTTTAACCTTAGTTAGTGATTGTTTCAACCCTAGTTTGAGGTCATTGATTGGTATGGTGATGTAAGTGTGTAAGTGATTGGTATGGGAGGTGTTGGTGTATGTAAGTTTCCAATCTTAGTCAAACAAGTAACCAAGTAACCAAGTTGGTTAGAATTCAAGGAGAATCCTAGGAGGGAATGGGGAGGGGGAGAAAATGAGAATTTTCTATAGTCTAGGGTTTACATGCTTGTTTTTGATGTCTAGTGGGTGGTTTATGCAAGTTGAAAAAAGTCATAATACATGCATGCAACAATTCATGCAAAGGTGGTGAATGCAAAGTTAGAGTTTTATGCCTTTCATGTTGGACTAGAAATATAGTTGTAAAAATATATACGTTCACGTAAAGCGAATCCCGTATACCTAGTTCCGGTATCCGTATATGTTTAGACATAGTTATTAAGCATTCTTTATGCATAGTGTGACTTACCAGTCGTACATAATTGAAAACATATACAAGTTGAGTAATAGTGTTAAAAGAATTTAGTCGGTGTGAACCTGGATTTTTGTGGGTTGTCACACAAATCAACACACTTAACACATCACCAAATGAATGCCGATAACACAGCTTAAAGGTCACCCAAATATCAATTTAATATTGTTTACAACAATAATAAAATGCTAGATAAAGAAATTCACAGCCGCGCCTAAACAATAATAAAATGCTAAGAGGAGATTAAAGAAATGACAATTACGTAAATGCCCAAACCTGCTCCATATCATCCGCATCTAAATAAGCATCGTCATCATCAACCACAAATTCCTCAACAAACTCCTGCTTGGGACCGTTGCCAGCTCATCATCATCCTCCCATTCAGCCTCAACAATGCTTTATTTGCATCAGCAACAGCTTCTGCTCTCCAAACAAAACAAAATTTGTGTATTACGTAAACAACAGAGATAACAATAATATCAATCTACTACTTATAAAGGTAAAAACTACTACAAATCCACTTGAAGGACCATATGATGTACGCGGATTGCATTAAAGAAAACCTATCCAAGTTCTTATGAAGCAAATACTCAATCCACAAGTACAGACAATGAAACAGAGTATCTCTATTCCTTAGATACTAAAAACCACAGACGATGAACAAATTCAAAGTTAACCGCATTCAAGCTCTAAGTGAACTCAAGGTTAAACAACATTATTAGCACTGATCTACAATATTATCATTGATTTACAAAATCACAGACACGAAGTAATTCAAATTCATGTGCACTCAAATTCCAATTAAACACGACATCAACGGAATTATTATCACCGACCTCTCCCAGCATTTTAAAAAGCTCAAAATATTGTGAAACTAAAACATCTAAGCAATTATGAAGACTTACATATCAAAGATGGCCTTGAACAAAGGCTGTAATAAGTGAATATTTTGGATACCAATGTAAGGTTGTCGAGAAGGATCATGCAGTGGAACAAACGCTGGCCACAAAGTAAACGGTTCCAGTATCAGAATTCACACAAAAGCTACTTAATTCAAACAACTAAGTAAATGCTATTTTCACCAAAAGATATAAGTGAATATGAGAACAAATTATACGGAGTAGCAGGCCCACCTGGAGCAATTCGAGAAAGCTATAGCAACTGCACTTAGTAGCTTGCTAGCCTCCGATGAGTCAAGAATAACCCCGTTGGCACTCTGTGGTGCAGTCACCTGTTTAAAGTCGAACCATAAGTGCCTTTACGTTCAATCATTTGAAAGGAAAACATCTGAATGTTAGATGACTAAACAATAGATACCATAAAATCTTTCACACCAAAAGAAAGTTGCAGATCATGTAAAAATTCCAATCAGCAGCCTTTCCAGCATTACCAATTTCAAAGTAGTACTCCATACAATAGTTTTTCATAGCGTATTTCAGCTCCGATTTACCAAATTTAGAATAAAACCTCACAACTAATATTTCACTGCTGTCTATTGCAGCATCATCGTAATGAATTTGTCTTGATTTCATTGCATCGTCGTTCTCATCAGCAAATAATTCCTTTGACCCATATGTTATAATGTCGTCGAGCTCTCCCTAATATACATAAATAGCAATTAACTTATAGATGTAATATTTTTTTTTTTAATTGTATTCTGATGTAAAACATTAAAACGTACCTGGTTGATGTTTTGACCTTTAAGCTTGCCGATAACCAAATGCTCTAAAACCATCTTCCTCTTCGTCATCTCCATCATTCCTTCTTCAATTGTTCCACGTGTAATAACTCTAACTATCATCACCTGTAAAATAACAAAGGTGCATACATATATATCAAAACCATAAACTCGTTTACAGATCTCTAATGAAGTATTTGTAAAGAACATGGAATGCAAGCTCCATGTAGGCATCTATAGAATCATACATACCTTCTACACGATCAAATTCCTTTATAAACCGTGTTGTAAGGCTGTCCAGATGTTCTCTTTCAGCAACATTAAATACATAAACACCACTAAGATCTTGCAGATTTTTCTTTTCTCTCTGCCAATTATACGAGTTAAAATTCATAAACACTGATTAGTTACGACGGAAAAGAAACTATAAACACTGATTAGTTACGGTGGAAAAGATACATCTCATTTTCATGTTGGTGTACCATAGATGTAAAAGACGTGTTCTTACGGTATTAAAAAAGCATATTGCGATTTCATCAGGCCTATTAATGATCTGCACTTTGAGAGACTGCGCAATACAACTGACAGCAACATGAAAATGAGATGTATCCCCTTGATCTTCCTGCACAACATTACCATCAACAAAACAACAAAACACTGATTAACTTACAAATTCAGTTCAATTAACTCTATAGACTAACACATACTAATAAGATATCGTCCAATTTGATTATATAAATAACTAATACGCCGTAACATTTACATTATAATTCTACGAGGCGTTGTAACTATTAACGGTAATTAAAAACTCGGAACCTTAAATCCCGGACAATCATCGTTTATTGTTGAAAATATTCTTGAGACTATCACTTTACCATGAAATCCTATAGACTTGACATTTTTATGGTGCCCGTTGATGCTCTCATTCTGCAAGAATAAGTTGTTTTAAAAAATGAAAACAACCATATAAAATTTAAAAAAATCACTCTCCCGGTGATGCATACCTTGTTTACCACACTTTCAATGAAGTCGAGGGCGATGACCTTGCCTGCCTTTTTGGCGAGTTCACCAGTAAAAAGACCAGTACCAGCTCCAAGTTCCAGGACACATTTCCCTTCATAGGGTGGTAGTAGTGACAGTACCTAACAAAAGAACAGACATGAGAAGCAAATTCGAGAAGGAATTATTCTCCTTCTGGTTACTGGTTATGTTATCCTGTTTATTTAATATTATTTGCAAAATTTAAACCCAAATAGACTCAAAATACTATCAAAATAGTATCAAAATGGACACACTAACCCAAACATAAGTTTAAATGTATTAAATGAAAACAAAAAAAATCATAAATACAAAAGATTCCTTGTAATCCCATGGAGAAAATTCCATTAGTTTGAAAGAACGTTACGAGATCAATGTTTAAAAGTTCTATTATAACTATTTTTTGCAGCATTGTAACAGATCTCACTTTATCAAACTTAAGAGTATTCTGTTTCTAAAAAAACAAAATGGTATTATTTGTAAAAATGATACAGTAAAAAGCCGATATGAAGTTTGAACTAAATCAATGTTTAAAAGTTTCACATCGTATGGTATGAAATTTCAGTTGGTTTAATAATGCTACATTTTTGATAAAAACCCAAGGGAGAAAGTAAGTAATGGGCATGGCATTATTAAGTAATATATAAAAGGTGAAAATGGGTGGAGATTTTTGATGTATGGGATGAAAGATACCTCGGGTCTTTCTTCTTTATCGAGATCGGATGCCTGAGAATCAAGCATCATCGTTTCAACAGTTAGATCAACAGAATGTTCCACCCAGTAATTCTTCTGAATCTCACGTTCTTCACCTCCTGGGCAGGATCTTCCAACCTTTCATTCATTTTTGATCCAATGCTGTTTCAATAAATCAAACAAATTAGTCCAAAAAAAAAAGTCAACAAAACAGAAATTGCAGAACATCGAAAAGGAAGCTACCTGATGAAGATCGGATGGATTCGCGGGTGCAAGGATTACTTTACCATCACGGATGGCAAGCGCGTAATCGTTTTTCGCTTTGCAATAAACCCGAACTGTAGAGAATCCAGCTCGAATTCAACTGCTTCTCAGCCTGTTCAAGAACAACAAAAAAATATCATCTTTTAGATAGTGATGTTAATATAAGACAGAGTAAAAGATAAACAACCTGAAGAAAATACCGGCCATCGGTCCAAAGAGCGGCCTTATGACGTGTAACAACCGCAGTACCAGCAGAACCAGTAAAACCCGATATGTAGGCTCTCCTCATATAACAGTCGGCAATAAATTCACTCTGTATCCAATAACCACATTATATCAAACTTAATTAACTCGGTTAAATCGTCTCGTAACAATACATTCTCATACATCATATTATTATAAACAAAAAAAGAATAAAACAAAACCTGATGAGCATCTTGAGATGGAACAATATATGCATCAATATTAATACCGGCTTTTCCGAAAAGGTTTCGGAGAGCGGTGAAAAGTCGTAGTTCGCTTATTCATCATTTGAGGTGTTCGTGGTGGAAATCGTACTTCAACTTCTTCTCCTATATCACACATCAGAAACAGAATTACTCTACGAATCGAGACTAAATCAAAAAAACCCAAAACAAATTAAAAGGAGAATTATATAATCAAATCCTAAGCGTCAAATTATACCAATTTGATTCTTGAATAATATATACTACGAATTAAACAAAAAAATCAACAAAACAGATTTAATTATTAACAATTAAGAAACAAAAACTACATAATTAAAATGGGTTTGTGTAAACTGACTTTGAAGCCAATGATCAGAAACAATAACACCTTCGAATTTCGACATTTTTTTTCTTCTTCAAATCAATTAAATCTCCATATGCTTAGCAGCATCCCATGGTTTAACTTGTTGTTAAGCCTAAACAACTGTAAACATAAATTATTCTCTAATAAAAAGAAAGCCTTACTTTAACCGTCAAAGGATATGAAGCGAGCATTTCCTGTCCTTTGGAGGCTTTCTCAAAGGCTACTTTTGCTTTCTCGTGTTTTTTGGCAAACCTAAAAGCAACAGCTGACGCAAAATATGTAGGCCACTCGTTAGACATAACTTATGTTAACCATAGTAGTTGCTTTATTTGTAATATATTCGGGATCACTCACAGTCATTATCTAAAAAGGAATATCGATTCGAAGCATGAAGAAGTTGATTCCTGTCCAGACTCCGACTCACGTCTATTCTCCAAAACAGATCATCATGTCTATCAAGCCATTTCTAACAGTAAAACCTAACAAAACATTAAACAGAGCATTAGCTTAGACTTAATTACTTTATATTAATCAATCAATCAATCAATAATATATATACACATATAGATACAGACTATATATATATATATATATATATATATATATATATATATATATATATATATATATATATATATATATAACGAAGTTGAATTGGTTAACGATTGATAAAAAAAATGGATCGGAATCCAAAATATAAATAAAATAAATGAAAAAATCGGCGATGGACGTACGGCGGAGGGCGACGGCGTCGATTCTCCGCCAGGTTTCAAAACTCGTGAAAACTCCTCAAACAACTTATCACCCGGAAAATCCAACGACTCCGTTTATCACCGACGCTAAACAATGAAATCGAATTGTTGTTAGGGACTTGAAATTATCGCTGTATATGTGTGTGTGTGTTTTGAAAACAGCAAGTGCCAATGCCAGCAAATCACAGCTGACATAAACAAAGACCATGAAGAAGCCACCTAAATCTTACTAACCGTTGGCTTGCAGTGGACTGGGCTGGCTAAAAGCCCAATAAAACCGGGTAAAAGCCCAAATTGGGCACAGAACCATAGGCATCAACCACTTTTAATATAGAGAGTAATGGTAGGTTTTTTATTTTTAATAATTTTCTTACATTCAATCTTAGAAATTAAATAATTAATCTTAAAAATTTACTCAAAGGTATTTGTTGGGAAAAACAATGATCTATCCCAAGATTAATAAATCTGTTAATCAAAGTCTGAGTCTGAGTGACATGAGTCTGAGTGACTCAGTCTGAGTGACATGAGTCTGAGTGACTCAGTCTGACTAACTCAGACTCATGAGAGAAGTTAGCCGTGAATTAAGGCAGTCTAGTTAGTTAATATCTTTTATCTGTTTAAAAGATTCACTTAGATTGATCCTTATCAAACTCACTATATTGTGTATAAAAAGTGAGTTTGAGTTTTGTAATCAGTACAACTTTTACTGGAATATAACTGTGTTATTTTCATTGTTTCAATATTATAATTCCGCTATAATATATACTGAAACTGAGTAATAAATCGATATATAACAATTAACGTCTAAATACTTATTTGTTATTGATTTGCCATTGTTTGGGATCTTAGTGAGACCTAACAACTGGTATCAGAGCAAATAAGATTTAAATTTTAATAAATTTATAAATCTTAAACGATCAATACCTAAAATCTCAAAACAATGTCATCATCTTCAAACATAACCACAATGGCTGGAAAAGGAATTCCTGTGTTCACTGGTCATAACTTTGCACATTGGAAGCTTAAGGCTGAGTGGCATTTATCAGGAATTCATAAAGAAATGATAAGAGTCATAACTGAAGGACCCTAAATTCCAGGTAAACAGATTGATGAAGTGAAAGAAGGTGATAAAGTTGTCCAACGTGCCAGATGGGTTCAAACTGCCAAATCTCAATGGACAGATCAAGACAAGCTCTTATTCAATCTTGATCCCAAAGCCAGAAGCATTTTAGGAAATGCAGTGTCAGGACAAATCTTTTCTAAAATTGCAGGCTGTAAAACAGCTAAGGAACTATGGGACACATTAATTGTGTCTTATGAAGGTGTTCCAGTTGTAAAGGAGCAAAGACTGAACAGTCTCATTAGAAATTATGAGAATTTCTATATGAAAGAAAAAGAAACTTTGGCTGATGTTCATACCAGATTTCAGATTCTACTAAATGATATGTCAGCTCTGGGAGTGACAAAAGATGATGATGATATATGTAAGAAATTTGTTGATATATTACCTAACAAATTTGAATCTGTTATCACATCACTTGTAGTAAGTGAGAAGCTGTCCACCTACAAGCTGCCAGGACTCTTTGGTCTATTGTTAAACTTTGAAGAATCTCAAGAAAGAAAGAAGCTCAATAATACAAGAACTGCAAAGGACCCAGAAGCGGCATTAGTTGCAACAAGCAGAAGGAATAAAGAAATTTATTCTCAAGCTGACTCATCTGAGTCTGAGTCACACTCAGACTCAGAATCTGAAAATGAATCTGAAGTCAAGAAACTAAAGAGTCAGCTTGCCCTGTTGACCTTGAAGCTTGAACAGAAGACAGGCTACAAAGGCAAGAAACCTTTTGATCTAAAAAAGGTAAAATGCTTCAAATGTAGTGAATATGGACACATGGCTGCTGACTGCAAAGTAAAGAATGCCCAGACTGAGCATATGGACGAAGTTGCTGAAAGGGCCCAAAGATACCGAAACAAGTATCTAAAATACAAAAAAGGCAATAGCTCTAACCCTCAAAAGTCTCAAACTGAACAAAAAGCATTCTTTGCTGAAGAATGGTTGGATGAAGAACTGTCCTCTGATGAAGAAGAAGTGGTAGATCAGTGCTTGATGGCAATAGTGGAGGAAGCTACTGAAGCTGAGAAATCCGCCTCTCAGTTCGAAAAGGATCTAAAGGAAGCTGAAAGAATGAGTTGCAATTCAGACTGGAACAAGTCAAAACTTTATAAGGTACACAATTTTGAAACTTATACAAATGAACAAAAAATTCAAATGTTTGAGTATATTTTTGTTGACTTGACCACCACTCTAGAAGAACAAAATGACCTCAAACAAAAACTCAAAGATCTTGAAAATCTTATGAAAAGTAAAGATGATAAAATAACTGAATTAGAAAGTTATAAAGTTCTTTTAAATGCTCAGACTGAAGCCTATAGTGATCTTACAAAAGAAAATCACAAACTTAGAGAAGAAACTGAGCACTATAAAAGAATTTGTAAATCATGGTGCATATCATCTTTAAAAAATGAGGATTGCTTAAACAGACAGGTACCTAATCAAGTTCAAGCTGTGTTGGGTGAAGGATTCAGCTTGAAGAAGCATATGACAGAAGAGGAAGAAGAAGCTTTGAAGGCAGAAAGAGAAAAAATCATTTTTAAACCAGAAATCCTTCCAAATACTTTTACTTATTTGAAAGGAAATAAGACAATGATGTCAAATGCATTTGTCAAACCTGTAATTTCTCAAGTTTTGAATAAAAATAGTCTTTTGCCTTCATCTTCTTCTAAATCTGAAAGTGTTGTCTTGTCTGAGACTGATATGCAGACTGATAAGGATTCTCCATCCTTGACCAAAGTTGCTCCCAAGGTTTTGAGAAAACCCAAGAGTCAAACTTCAGTTAGTTCCAAAAGTCATAACAAAAGTCCCGAATCTAAAACAATTGATAAATTAGGAAATCAATTACTGGAACTGACCAACATTGTCAAAACTTTAGTCAGGGATAAATCACCTAATCAAGCAAGATCCAAATCTCCTCCAAAGAGAAATTGCTATAACTGTGGTGAAAAAGGGCATGAAGCTGTGTTTTGTAAATTATTAACCAGGTCTAGACCTAAGAAACCTTATGCTCCCAAGTCAGGTTCATCAAAACAGGGGTCAGCTTCATATCAGACAGGATCATCAAAATCCAGATCAGTCTCATCAAACTCTAATTCATCTTCAAGAAACACTTCTCCATCAAAAGCTAAACATGTACAACCCTCTAAAGTTAAATCAGCTCCATCTAGAGTCAATCTCAAAAATGCTCCCTGCAAATACTGTGGTGTCATAGGTCACTATTCTGTAAATTGCATGAATGAAATAAACAAATGGAACTATACAAGTCCTAAAACAGAATGCAAGATTGAATCAGTACCTAAACCTGTCTTAGTTCATGGATCCACTCTAAAGTGGGTACCCAAAAGGAACTAATTTCTTCCTATTTCATGTGCAGGATTCTACAAAATGGTATTTAGATAGTGGAGCATCAAGGCACATGACAGGGATGAAGTCCTTTCTACAGGACTACAAGGAAGAAGATGGACCTCAAGTAAGGTATGGAGACAATGGAGTTTCAATGACAAGGGGATATGGCAAGATTCATGCTGGAGCTGTCACATTCAAGAGAGTTGCTTATGTGGAAGGATTGCAACACAATCTACTCAGTGTGAGTCAGATTACTGATGAAGATCATGAAGTCAGATTCAGGAAACAAGCTGGGATAATTTATAATGCCAAGGGAAAACCATTACTGCTAGCCAAAAGAGAGAGAGATGTATTCTGTCTGGGTCTGAGTACAGCAAATGATGAAGCTGAAACTTGTTTGTTCACTGAAACCAAGGAGGAATTGAATTGGCTATGGCATCGAAGGTTATCTCATTTAAACTTCAAGAACATTAATGCTCTATCCAAAAGCAAGCTAGTAAGGGGGGTTGCCAGAACTCACCTATACCAAAGACAAAGTCTGCTCAGCCTGTGTTCTTGGAAAGCAAACAAAGTCACAATTTCCATCTAAAATGCTACATTCCATTAGTGAACCACTATTCATGCTACATATGGATCTCTTTGGACCAATTGGAATTGAAAGCAAAGGAGGAAAGAAGTATACTCTGGTTATAGTTGATGAACACACCAGATTACTTGGGTCATATTCCTAAGAGCCAAGAGTGATGCAGCTGAGGAAATCATCAGTCTGATCAAAGAGAACAGAGACAGAAGAATCTCTAGTTAGACAAATGAGAAGTGACCATGGAACTGAGTTCAAAAACTCAGTCTTGATAGACTTTTGTGACAAACTAGGGATAGTTCAAAACTTTGCCTCAGTTAGAACTCCTCAACAAAATGGGGGTAGCAGAAAGAAGAAACAGAACTCAACTCTCATTGAGGCTGCAAGAACAATGCTGTGTTATGGAAAGATGGAGATAAAATTCTGGGCTGAAGCTGTAAATACTGCATGCTTCACACAGAACAGATCAATCATTGTGAAGAGACATGGCAAGACAGCATATGAAATGTATCACAACAAAGTTCCCTCCATTCATTACTTT
>CAJVGC010000590.1:66809359-66832350 GCA_910822075.1 Senecio squalidus | reverse complement strand
TTGTTAGCGATCGGGGAACCCATTTTGCAAATGCTCAAATGGAGAAAATTCTGAAGAGATATGGAGTTCAACACCGGTTTTCGACTTCCTACCACCCCCAAACAAGTGGGAAAGTCGAAAACACTATTCGGGCTATTAAGCGGATTTTAGAGAAGACGGTTCACAACAACCCATCTTTGTGGTCAAAGAAATTAGACGAAGCGTTATGGGCATTTAGGACCGCTTATAAGACACCAATTGGCACCACTCCATTTAAAATGCTATATGGGAAAACGTGTCATTTGCCCATGGAAATTGAACACAAGGCGTATTGGGCGCTCAAGGAGTGTAGCATGGATTTGATAGCGAGTGGTGAAACCCGATTTTTGCAACTTCACGAGTTAGACGAGTTAAGATGGAACGCATATGAGAATTCCGCTCTTTATAAGGCGAGGACTAAGATGGTTCATGATTTGAGAATTCGGCGAAAAGAGTTTAAAGAAGGGGACAAGGTGCTGTTATTCCAATCGAAATACAAGTTCAAAGCACCCAAATTAAAGTCTAAGTGGACGGGTCCTTACTTGGTGAGACGGGTCTTCTCGGGTGGTTATGTAGAATTGGAAACGGATGATGGCGGGTCATTCATCGTGAACGGTCAACGAGTAAAAGTCTATCGTGAGGAGGATGAAGAAAATGGAATGACAATGGAGGATGGGTTTCACCCATTCTAAGTGGAGAAGAATACCGAGGAGTCAAGCTAGTGACTCGAGCCAAAAACGAGCATTTGCGGGAGAAACCCCCGGTTTGTTGTATCTTTCATTTTCATTTTCATTTGTCTTTCCGTTATTTGTTATTTGTGTCGGTTTTATTTTAGTAGTTTTCGGTTTAGTGTAGATTAGCTTAACTTAGCTTTAAAAAAAAAAAAAAAAAGTTAGGAGTCAGGTTCTGAAGTCGGAATGCGCCGCCTGTCACCCATTGGCGGCGCATTCGATTGAAAGTCAGATATATTTTGGACGCCTTTTAAACATTCCAAACGCATTCAACCTATTTTTTTTTTTACCACACCGGCGCCTCTCAAAGAAAACACACACATAATCGAAAACTTCGATTTTTTCACTACTCTTCCTTCAAATCGCTCAAATCATTTCATGGGGAGAACGGTATGTCGTTTTTAACATCTTTTAACCTTTCAATTTGATTTCAATTTTCAATTAGGTTCTTAGGTTTAAGTAATTTGGGGAAAACTTAGTTTCTTAATGTTAATTAGTTGGTTATTTAGGTACAATAGGTTGATTACTGGTAGTTTGTGTTGTGATTTCGTGAATTGGGGACTGTTATCGAGCTGTTCTAAACGGGTGCTGTCGCCAAGCTGAATGCGCCGCCTGTCACCCATTGGCGGCGCATTCCAGCTTCAGAATCTAAAAAAAAAAAAAAAAAATATTTTGTCTTTCGTTTAGTTTATGACTAACATGTTTGCTTCTTGCTTGGCTTAATGTTTTGTTTGTATAGGGTAAACGTAGGGCAGTAACAGAAGAAGAAGAAGAGGAGGAAGTCGTGTATGAGACAAATCGGGTTTACAAAGTTAGTATGGCGGCTAGAATGATGAGAACCGCGAAATACGGTTGGTTGAAATGGCCCGGGGCCAGTGAGAATAGAAAAATCCAATTAAACAATCAGTTGGCCAACCTCCAAAATAAGAAAGTGATACCACCCCGGTTTTTAGATTGGGATCTTATGAACACTTTAAAGTGGAATCTCGCTTCATCACCAGAGTTGAATACAATGGGAATACCTTTGACCTACCAATTTGGAGAAACGTATTTGAGGTTAGGGAACCCGTTTACCGCGAATGGTGTTTGGAATTTTATGCCAGTATAGAGATTGATAATTTTCCGGCGGAAGAAGGTAGGATTTTTAGTGCTGAAGTTGTTAAGTTTAGACTCGGGGGGCAGGAGCATCGGGTTTCGGTGCCAAAGTTTGGACAATTGATCGGGTTATACAGTGAGGAAGAATTGAACAATCCGGGAATGTCTCATTACGCAAGCAAGGGAAGCTGGTCACTTGACAATGTCTACATAGACCGGGATAACATTTGGACGGGATTGTCTGGGCGATCTCATTACAAGACTACAAGTAAGGCCACTGATTTGAACGATCCGATGCTTCGTTTGTTACAAAAGGCACTTTGTCACTCTGTTAACCACCGTGCAACTCATCATGACAAAGTGTATAAGGAAGACTTGTGGATGCATTTCGATAGGAGGACTCCCAACAAGTTTGTGTACTTACCGATGGCGTTGCTAAATATATGAGTGACCAAGGGAAGGGGCGAAAGAACAGTAGTGGAATGTTATGTGGACATTTCATTACGCGAATGGTGAAGAATTTGGGTTTTTACACTAATGCAAACATGAAGGGGTTGTCGAAGGAAGTAGATTGGAAGTGGATTATTAAGGGCGATTTGAAGTTAGGACACGCCCTTAATAAGGATGGGGCATTTGCGAAGCCGGGGGACTGGGGTAGCGATATGGATGTGGGTAGTGATGAGGAGGATGAGACCGAGATTGAGGGAGAGGAACCACCGGAACGGGAGATATTTGTACCGGGGGGCTATATGCAAGGAGGATTTACTGTAGGTACCTCCTCACAGGGTCCCACTCCACAGGGACCAACATCGGGGGGTCACACATCGCCACCATTTGGCCCATTTGATTTCAACCCAATGATGCACGAGATGTATAGGATTGGGCGCCAGGTGGATGCTACTCGGGAGGACGTGTCACATATTCGGACGGAGGTGCACCAGGTTGGGGATTACAAGCAGTATCACATGGCACGCTACCAACCCATGTGGGAATACATGACTACTTCTCAATACCATGCGCAGAATCCCGAGGCAGCCAGTGGGTGGACCGAGTACAACCCACCTCCCATGTTCAACCCGTTTCCCCCTCACGATGAAGAATGAAGGAAGTGAAGAAGCCGCTTGTTGGGCTTGTTTCTTTGTTGTGTTTGTTTGCTCGTTAAACTATTTATTTTTCGTTGTGTTTGGATATGTCGGAACTATTTATTTTTATTTGTCGTTGCTTAGGATATTTTTATGCTAATTAACTTGTTTGTTTATGTGTTTTGTACCAAATCAAGACTGGCATTAAGTTCAGCACGTGCGGAGTCGATTCAGAAATCATGCCACATCCTACGGAACTCGCACGGTTTTGTTTTTCTTTCTTTCTTTTATTTTTGTATTTTTAGTTTTATTTTAATTTCCCTTAAGTTAGTTAGTTTTTCTTTTGATGGAACACATTAGGGACAATGTGTTATTCAAGTATGGGGGGTAGTTGGGGAATCCTAGTATTACTTAAGCCCTTGGAGAATTAGAGGCGAAGAAAAAGGCCATAGGTCTTTCCCGTCGACAAAATAGAAATTGATCCTCACTATAACGAAGACTCAAATCCCGTTATACCGTTCACTTCAAAGAAAATATTAAAAAAAAAAATCAATAATATTTGAAGTGAACAAAAGTGAGAGGAAAAGAAAAAGATGAAGACTAACCTATCAATTCTCGAGAAAGAAAAAAAAAGAAAAAAAAAAAAGAAGAAGAAATGCTTAGTAATATTTTAAGGGTTCCCCCGAAAGTAAGGCGTAAGGGGTCGGCTGTAATGGCTGATCGCTCTAACTTCGGTTAGAGAGTGAGGGAAAAGGGGTGATTATCTTGACATATCTAAACTAGGGGAAGAATTAGGAGTTAAAATTGGTAAATTGCGGTTCTTGTTTACTTAAGTAATTTAGTAGCTTTAGATGTTCGTAGTCGGTTTTACGATCTAGCAATTTCACGCATATCTTTATTTCTAACACCGGAATTTAGTTAAATGTTTGAGCCCGTGATTCCTTAGCTTTTCTTAAGTTGTATGTTTTGTAAACTTGGTAGTAGGTTTGAATCGGATT
Source organism: Senecio squalidus (assembly GCA_910822075.1). Lineage (NCBI taxonomy): Eukaryota > Viridiplantae > Streptophyta > Magnoliopsida > Asterales > Asteraceae > Senecio > Senecio squalidus. The sequence continues at coordinate 66,828,426 of CAJVGC010000590.1, read as the reverse complement.
TGCTTAGGGACAAGCAAATGCTTAAGTATGGGGGGTTTGATATCGCTCATTTATATGACTATTTTATCGCGATTTTCATTGTGTTTTGTGTCCCAAGCGTAATGGAAAGGCCCTTTTATGCTTATGTTTTGTAAAGTTTTGTGTTAGGATTGAGTTAGGTATTTTTGGGAGCAAAAAGAAGGAATTTTTGGACTTTGACTTAAAATTGGACAAGGCACCAGGACGAGCGACGCATTCAGCATGAGTGTTCAGCGCATTCAGCTCGGTACAGGGAATGCGCCGCATTCCCATGACTGGCGGCGCATTCCCTTGCGTGACAGTTATTAGCAGTTTTTAATATTAATCAAAAGGAAACCAAAAGTCTTTTTTTCACCACAACAAATACTGAACGTTTGCACCAGTTTTTAATAATCAATTTCATCATTTTCTAAGGCATTTCATATCATTGGAAGCATAGAAACACTTGTTAATTTTCGTATTTCATCAAGGATTGTTACTTTCGGTTTCGTTTAGTACTTGGAGATTATTTCGGAATTTGTTACTTACGTTTGGTATTACTCTTTTATCATTTTTATTCTCAATTGAATCATGTCTTTTACATATTTGATTGCGTTTGTTACAATTATGAGTAGCTAATTTCTTAATACGTTTGCTTGGATTATGTGATCGTTCATGTGTTAGGTTTTGGGTGTGAAATGAGAATGATGTGTAGAGGTTAATCGGGGATCCGTTTGGGTTAATATCTTAATTATCTTTTTAGAATTGTTTATACTCTTGTTTGGTAATCTAAAAACGGGTATTCGAAAGGAATCCGTAATTTTTACTAAAATAGGAACGAATTAATCGGCCGGTCTTTAGTTGATTATGAGTTTATGATATTCGAAAGGAATCATTAACAACGATTTGAAAAAGTAGATATTAACACAAACGCTAGCTACTAAATTAAGAGAAATCGGTTTAGGAGTTAGTAAGCTATTCGAAAGGAAGCTTATAGATTAATTCTCACACATCGGCTTGAACCTTTATGCACAATTACTTGAGGTGTTAACGGTATTCGAAAGGAATCGTTGCATGGTTAGGTAATTGGAGAAATCCGGTATTCGAAAGGAACTTAGGATTTTACATTTGAAGTTTATCGACTTTTTCACACCTAAGAAATAACACATATTCGTAAACGGTCCAAGCAAGCGTCTTTTTATCCATATTTGAATTCTAAAATATTTTTACCGTTATTATAAGCAAGTCTTCATTAAGACTAAAACCAACTTGTTACGTGTTTTTATAAACTAATACTTTCAACTATAATTAGTCCCTGTGTTCGAACCCGATATTTGCCAATACTGTTTTACAATTGACAAGGGTACACTGCCCGTGTCGTAATCTAGTAAAGGTTTATTTTCGGAAAACTAGATTTTTCACATCAAGTCACAAGAGTGTATTTCTTTCCACCTTGGCTCTCAATTCCAATTGGACCAAACAGATCCATGTGTAGCATAAATAGAGGTTCATCAATTGAATGCAACATCTTGGAAGGAAATTTAGTCTTGGTTTGCTTTCCAAGAACACAAGCTGAACAAACTTTGTCTTTGGAGTAGGTCAGCTCAGGAAGTCCTCTAACCAATTTACTCTTTGACAAGGCATTTATGTTCCTGAAGTTTAGATGTGATAATCTTCTATGCCATAGACAATTGAGTTCCTCTTTTGTTTCTGTAAACAAACATGTCTCAGCTTCATTATTAGCTGTACTCAGATCTAAGCAAAACACATCTCTTTCTCTATTGGCAAGCAGCAGTGGTTTACCCTTGGCATTGTAGATTATCCCTGCTTGCTTTCTGAATCTGACCTCATGATCTTCATCAATGATTTGACTTACACTTAGTAAGTTATGTTGTAAACCTTCTACATAAGCAACTCTTTTGAATGTGACAACTCCAACATGTATCTTTCCATATCCTCTTGTCATTGACACACCATTGTCACCATATCTCACTTGAGGACCAGCTTCCTCCTTATAATCATGTAAGAAGGATTTCATTCCCGTCATGTGCCTTGATGCTCCACTGTCTAGATACCATTTGGTGGAATCCTGCACATGAAACAACATATATTAATTCCTTTTGGGTACCCACTTTAGAGTGGATCCATGAATTTGAACTGATTTAACATTGTTTTGGGAGTTAGGCTTGGTTGTGGGACTGACTAGGGATGAAACTGACTTGATTTGACTTGCTGGTATTGGTTTTGAAATATTGTGAGAACTGGTGGTTTTCTTTTGTGGTGAGACTGACTTCTGTTTTGATGAAACTGACTTAGGTTTTGGTGGGACTGACCTCTGTGAACTATGGTACTTTGGTCGAGATTGAGTCAGTTTTCTACAGAAGACAACTTCATGTCCTTTTTCACCACAATTATAGCATGTCCTCTTAGGAGGAGTTTTTGGTATGACATGACTTGGGGATTTGTTTCTGACTAGAGTTTTTACAATGTTAGTCAGTTCCATTAATTGATTTCCCAATTTGTTAATGATCTGTTTGTCATCATTTTTCTTTATAATTTTGGAACTGACTTGACTTTGTTTCTTAGGTTTACTCATAACCTTGGGTAACCAGTGTTTGTATTTAAAGATTTGTTCACAATAGGTACATTCTTTTCAGTTTCGAACACTTTAGCACATTCAGACTGAGTTGAAAATGAAGATTCACTTTTATTAAAAACTTGAGAAATTACATGTTTAACAAAAGCATTTGACATCCTAATTTGATCTCCTTTCATATAAGTGAGAGTGTTTGGGAGAATATCAGGTTTGAAAATAATTCTTTTTCGTTCAGCTTCTTCTTCCTCTTCAGTCATATGGTTCTTCAGACTGAAGGTCTCACCCAACACAGCTTGGACTTGTTTGGGTACCTGTCTGGTTAAACAATCTTCATTTTTTAAGGATGATATGCACCATGATTTACAAATTCTTTTATAATGCTCAGTTTCTTCTCTAAATTTATAGTTTTCTTTTGCAAGATCACTATAAGCTTCAGTCTGAGCATTTAAAAGGACTTTATAATTTTCTAGTTCAATTATCTTATCATCTTTGGTTTTCAAAACGTTTTCAAGGTCTTTAATCTTTTGTTTAAGCTCAGATTGTTCTTTTAAAGTGGTGGTCAAATCAATAAAAATATACTCAAACATTTGAAGTTTTTGTTCATTTGTATAAGTATTAAAGTTATATACCTTATATAACTTTGATTTGTTCCAATCTGAGTTGTAGCTCAGTCTCTCAACTTCCTTCAGATCCTTCTCAAACTGAGATGCAGACTTCTCAGCTTCAGTTACTTCCTCTGCAAATGCCATCAAGCACTTATCCACCACTTCCTCATCCTCATCAGATGACAGTTCGTCATCTAACCATTCTTCAGCAAAGAATGCCTTCTGGCTCAGTTTGAGGCTTTTGAGTATTCGAACTGTTTCCTTTTTTGTATTTAAGATACTTCTTTCTGTATCTTTGAGCCCTCTCAGCAACCTCATCCATGTGCTCAGTCTGAGCATTCTTTACTTTACAATCAGCAGCCATGTAACCATACTCATTATATTTAAAGCATTTAACCTTCTTTAAATCAAAAGGTTTCTTTCCTTTGTAACTAGTCTTCTGCTCCAGCTTCATAGTCAATAAAGCTAGCTGATTCTTCAACTTCTTGACTTCAGTTTCATCATCTGATTCTGAATCTGAGTTTGACTCAGCCTTAGAATAAATTTCTTTATTCCTTTTGCTGGTTGCAACCAATGCAGCTTCAGGATCCCTTGCAGTTCTTCTATTGTTTATCTTTTCCCTCTCTTGAGATTCTTCAAATTTTAGAAACAATCCAAAGAGACCAGGCAGCTTGTAGGTGGACAATTTCTCACTGACTACAAGAGATGTGATAACTGATTCAAATCTGTTTGGCAAGACATCAACGGACTTCTTGCACACTTCATCATCCTCCTTTATGACACCCAGGGCTGAAAGATCATTCAACAAAATTTGAAACCTTGTGTGCAAATCATCCAAGGTTTCCTTTTATTTCACATAGAAGTTTTCATAGTTTCTGATTAGGCTGTTCAATCTTTGCTCTCTTACTATTGGTACACTTTCATATGATACAATGAGAGTATCCCAGATATCCTTAGCAGATCGACATCCAGCAATCTTGGAGAATATTTGCTCAAACACAACGTTTCCTAGTATACTTCTAGCTCTTGGATCTAGATTAAATAACAGTTTTTCAAGATCAGTCCATTGAGATTTTGGAGTTTGAAACCATCTTGCACGTTGAACAACTTTGTCTCCTTCCTTAACCTCTTCAATCTGTTTTCCTGGAATGATTTGTCCTTCAGTGACAGTTCTCATCATTTCCTCATGGATTCCAGATAAGTGCCATTCAGCCTTAAGTTTCCTATGGGCAAAGTTATGTCCATTGAAGATGGGGATACCTTTCCCAACCATCGCAGGTGTATTAGATGATGATGACATTGTATTTGAGATTTATGTATTGATTGTTTAAGATTTGTAAATTTATTAAAATTTAAATCTTATTTTCTCTGATACCAGTTGTTAGGTCTCAATAAGATCCCAAATACTAGCTAATCAATTACAAATTAGTATTTAAACGTATATTTGTTACGAATCGATTAACACTCAGTTTCTTGTTTAATTATAGCGGAATTATAATAACAAGGTAACGAGAATAACACACAGTTATTTCTTTTCAAAAATTTTCAACGATTACATGATTCAAGCTCACTATTTATACACAATAATAGTGAGCTTGATAAGTACGAATCTTAGTAAATCTTCTAAAAGGATAGAAGATTTTATCTAACAAACCTACCTAAAATAACGCCTTACGTTTCATTATAGAGCTGAGTAGTCAGCTCCACAATGGCTTAGTTTATTTTAGTCACTCAGACTCAAAATATCACTCAGACTCAAAACTAAGACTTTAATAAACAGATTTATAAACTTGGGTTAAATCGTTGATTTTCCCAACAAATTCAATGTATATACTATGTAGTTTAGTATATTCACTAGTGAATTCAGTTTAGTTACAACGTGTAATTTAGTGTATTCACTAGTGCATACTCTATATAAACTAGCTAATATACTATGTATTTTGTAGTATGTTATATTCACCAGTGTTATAGTCTGTATTCACTAGTGTATACTACGTATAAAGTAGCTAATATACTCTGTATATTGTAGTTTTTTTTATTCACTAGTGTATTTTGTAGTTCATAATATACACCACTGTATATTATGAAGAGACTAATGTATCCTTTTGTTCTTCATATTCAGGTGTGGATCATGTCATTGATTCTGAAAGTGGTGAAGTTATTTCTCTCGAATGCTCTGATAAGTTTCTGAAGGTCGGATAGTGGAAAGGTGGTGTTTCGGTAACTAATAGTGATTCTGCTCCTAGCCGGATTAGAACTAGGGTTAGCTGGAAATTTTGGTTTAAGTGTTTTAAGGGAATATATTTGGGTGTTTGGGGGTATTTAGGGTAGTGTGAAGTTTCAGGATGTAAGTGGATACGTTCGGTTGTTGGTTATGCGTATTTCGGGTTTAGAACTAGGTTTTTGGTTTATTTATGGAAGGTGGGATTTGGTGGAGGTTTAAGTGGATGAAGTGGGTTCTTCCGCATTACGAACACACCCAAAGTTTCTCTTGACCTAAGGGTTTTCCTGATACTGATCGAATTACTGTTGCAACTTCGGAACTCTAGACATATTGTTGCGAAGCTCATATTGTGCATGGTCTTTATAAATGTCTTCAAAAAATCTTCATCCATGCATGATATGTCTTTGTCTAGGTCTTCTAGGTGTGACATAGTTTCCAGATAGTCCAATGAAAGTGACAGTCATGGGCTTCATGCAATCTTTTCCGTTTCCCACCATTCTATTCTTTTTAGGCTCTTTTCTACATTTCGTACACTTTTATTCCTTATTTAAGTGGGTATTTTTATAAAACATCATAATACAAGTGAAACAGATCAATTTCACGTAATATATATGTAGTAAACTTAAATATGGTATACAAAATATGTTCTAAATATCTGTTATTTGAACGATATCAACCTCTCTGGTCCCGAGTCCTAGTTGTTTTTGGCTCTACGCTAATGTCAGATTTGAATGGCTAACCATGGAAGCTAGCCAAATTAGATAAGTATTACGGCAATCGTGATGCATGGTTCAATCAAATTAAAAAGTTGATATACAAACAACTATGATCATATCAAGAACATCTTATACCTCGTACTTAATTTTTTGGGAAAGAATAAAAGCCCATGTACACCAATACCCTCACTCTTTAGTTGCCCCATCTTTTAATATATGTTTTAATTACCATAATGGAGAGTTTTACTATGTCTAAACTCTTTAGTTGCCCCATGTTAAACTCCTAACTCTTTAGTTGCCCCATCTTTTAATATTTGAGTTTAAGTACCATAATGAAGAGTTTTACTATGTCCTAACTCTTTAGTTGCCCCATGACCTATAAATAACGGCTTTGTATTCCTCTTGCAAAATGATCCAGGCGTTGGCATCTATGCAAATTAGTATTGGCAAGTTGGTTGGCATGTCGTTGACCGATGGCCTACAAGACTATGTTTTCACTGTTTTTGCAACAATTGATCGTCTATATACTCAATCGGGTTGGTGCTACAAGAGTTGTGGAGAGTACATCAAAGAGTTAGTTGTAAAAGATGGTTTTTTTTTTTTGTGATCTTTGCAATGACTTTTGCAAGTACCCTATGATAAGGTTGTTTTGAGTTATTTTATGTAGGGACTATGGTATTAACCTACCCAATTCTTGCCTTTTGTAATGTTTGTTTTCGTTGTTGCAGGTAGAGGGTCCATGTGCATGTTGTTGATGAGACAAGTGATACAATATTTACCATTTTCAATTCCGTGGCGGAGAAGGTGTTTGATAGTTGTGCCACCAAACTGGTGAATCGATTGGGCATTGGCAATGATGGTTTCCCTCCGGAGTTATTCAATTTGGGTGGCCGGACTTTTGAATTTAAGGTTAGACTCCTAAATTACTTCACTCGGGACCTAGACTTCCACCATTACAGGGTTGTTGGTATGTACGGAATCCACATGCCCCCCGAATTATTGCATTCGTTCTCTGCGTAGGAAGAAGGTATGTGTCCTTATTGGCTACTCATATTTTAAATATGTCGAGAAATGTGTTTCCATTACTTTTTATCCTTTTCTGTTGCCCCCATCGTAGCTTGATGTGTAAATCTAGTTTAATAAACTCGACCTACTTGTAGACTTAATTACACACTTATAGGCAGTGGACCTATTCGTATATAATATAGATTTAAGTAAGTAAAGGTTCGATGACAGGGACTAATTTAGTTTTTAACTTAATTAATAATACTTGTTTGTTTTTGGATTTTTGTTGTCACGATTAATTAACTATTTAAACTAAAGAGTGATTGTAAAATCGATTTAGAAAAAGTAATTGTTTGTTATCAAATAATGGAGAAAAACACTCGTTTGATACTTCACTTGAAATCTAGTTAAGTTTACGTAATTGAATGTATATTTAACTTCTAATGTATAGTAAAATTACTCTCGAATACCTTACTAACTTTAACTATTTCAAACTATAATGTTCCTCTCGAATACAGTTATAATTATCAACAATTAACCATTAATTAACAAGCCGGTGTTCTATGATTTAATCTTATAAAGTTTCCTCTCGAATAAATTTTCTAATTACTAAGTCCTCTCGAATCTTATTGTTGGGAAAATCAACGATTTAACCCAAGTTAATAAATCTGTTTATTAAAGTCTTAGTCGTTGAGTCTGAGTGACCTTGAGTCTGAGTGACTAGAATAAACTAAGGCATTGTGGAGCTGACTAGTCAGCTCCATAATGAAAAACGTAAGGCTTAACTTAAGGTAATTCTGTTAGATAAAATCTTCTATCTTTGGAGAAGATTTTCTAAGATTTATCCTTATCAAGCTCACTATTATTGTGTATAAATAGTGAGCTTGAACATTGTAAACCTTGCACCTTTCGAAGTAATATAATTGTGTGTTATACTTATTCTTTGTTATTATAATTCCGCGATAATAAACTATGAAACTGAGTAATCAATCGATTCATAATAATTAACATCTAAATACTTATTTGTGATTGATTCGCTAGTGTTTGAGATCTTATTGAGACCTAACAACTTGGTATCAGAGCAAATAAGATTTAAATTTTAATAAATTTATAAATCTTAAACGATCAATATATATAAAATCTCAAAACAATGTCATCATCTTCAAATACACCTGCTATGGCTGGAAAAGGTATTCCTATTTTCAGTGGTCACAACTTTGCTCATTGGAAACTTAAAGCTGAGTGGCATCTCTCTGGAATCCATGAAGAGATGTTGAGGACTGTACAGGAAGGACCAATCATTCCAGGAAAGAACATTGATGAGGTCAAGGAAGGAGACAAAGTTGTCCAACGTGCAAGGTGGGTTCAAACTCCTAAATCACAGTGGACAGATGTTGATAAGTTACTTTTCAATCTAGATCCAAGAGCAAAAAGCATTCTAGGTAATGCTGTATCTGAACAAATATTCTCCAAGATTGCTGGATGCAGAACTGCTAAGGAAATATGGGATACTTTAATAGTATCTTATGAAGGAGTCCCAACAGTAAGAGAACAAAGGTTAAATAGTCTGATTAGGAATTATGAAAAATTCTATGTAAAAGACAAAGAAACCTTAGCTGACGTGCATACAAGGTTTCAAGTACTGTTGAATGATCTTTCAGCCCTAGGAATGATGAAAGAAGATGATGAAATATGCAAAAAGTTTGTTGACATCTTGCCCAACAAATTTGAATCTGTCATTACATCTCTTGTGGTTAGTGAAAAATTGTCCACCTACAAGCTGCCTGGTCTTTTTGGATTATGTTGAATTTTGAAGAAGCTCAAGAGAGGAAAAAGATTAACACAAGAAGGACCACAAGAGACCCAGAAGCTGCATTAGTTGCAACCAACAAAAGGAATAAAGAAATTTATTCTAAAGCTGACTCATCTGAGTCTAAGTCACACTCAGACTCAGAATCAGATAATGAAACCGAGGTCAAGAAACTGAAAAGTCAGCTTGCTCTGTTAACTATGAAGCTTGAACAGAAGACAGGCTACAAAGGAAAGAAACCTTTCGATCTGAAGAAGGTGAAATGCTTTAAATGTAATGAATATGGTCACATGGCTGCTGACTGTAAAGTAAAGAATGCTCAGACTGAACACATGGATGAGGTTGCTGAGAGGGCCCAAAGATATCGAAAGAAGTATCTTCAATACAAGAAAGGCAACAGTTCAAATACACAGAAGTCTCAAACTGAGCAAAAGGCATTCTTTGCTGAAGAATGGCTAGATGAGGAACTGTCTTCTGATGAAGATGAGGAAGTGGTGGATAAATGCTTAATGGCATTCACAGAAGAAGTGACTGAAGCTGAGAAGTCTGCCTCTCAGTTCGAGAAGGATCTGAAGGAAGCTGAGAGACTGAGTTGTAACTCAGACTGGAACAAGTCAAAACTTTATAAGGTACACAATTTTGACACTTATAAAAATGAACAAAAACTTCAAATGTTTGAGTATATTTTTGTTGACTTGACCACCACTTTAGAAGAACAATGTAAATTCAAACAAAAAATCAAAGATCTTGAAAATAATTTGAAAATTAAAGATGATAAAATAATTGAACTAGAAAGTTATAAAGTTCTGTTAAATGCTCAGATTGAAGCTTATAGTGATCTTGCAAAAGAAAACTATAAACTTGGAGAAGAAACTGAGCATTATAAAAGAATTTGTAAATCATGGTTCATATCATCCTTAAAAAAATGAAGATTGTTTGAGCAGACAGGTACCCAAACAAGTTCAAGCTGTGTTGGGTGAGGACTTCAGTCTGAAGAAGCATATGACTGAAGAAGAAGAAGAAGAAGCTGAAAAAACTGAAAGAGAAAAAATTGTTTTCAAACCAGAAATTCTTCCAAATACTTTCACATATATGAAAGGAGAAAAAATAATGATGTCAAATGCTTTTGTAAAACCTGTAATTTCCCAAATTTCTAATAAAAGCGATTCTTCATCTTCTTCTCAGTCTGAATGTGTTAATTTGTCTGAAACTGAAAAAAATGTGCATGCTGAAAAAAATTCCGTGCATCTAACTAATAGATTGCCCAAGGTTGTGAGTAAACCTAAGATTCAGCACCCAGTCAGTCCCAAAAGTCTGAACAAAAGTCATGAAACAAAAACTATTTATAAACTGGGGAATCAATTGTTGGAACTGACTAACATAGTAAAAACTCTAGTCAGGAACAAGTCACCTAACACGTCAGGCCCAAAACTCCTCCTAAGAGAATTTGCTACAATTGTGGTGAAAAAGGGCATGAAGCTGTGTTTTGTAAACAACTGAATCAGTCTAGACCACAGAAAAACATTTTTCAAAAGTCAGTTTCACCAAAACATTGGTCAGCTTCACATAAGTCAGTTTCATCAAAGTCTAGGTCAGTTTCATCAAAGTCAGTTTCACCTCAAAAGCAAAGAAACACCTCTCAATCAAAGACAACATCTGTGAAACCGAGTAAGACTAAGTCAGTTCCATCTCGAGTGAGTCTCAAAGATATTCCATGTAAATACTGTGGTGTCATAGGTCATTATTCTGTTAACTGCATGAAGGAAATAAATAAATGGAACTATACCAGCTCCAAAACTGACTGCAAGATTGAACCTGAACTTAAACCTGCTTCAGTTCATGGATCCACTCTAAAGTGGGTGCCCAAAAGGAACTAATATCTTCTATTTCATGTGCAGGACTCTACAAAATGGTATCTAGATAGTGGAGCTTCAAGGCACATGACTGGAATGAAGTCTTTTCTACAAGACTATAAACAAGAACATGGGCCTCAAGTGAGATATGGTGTCTGTAACACCCCGGCTAAAGCGGAATACACCAGAGGCATTACAATTGTTCTTAACTCGTGTTCCTCTATTAGGTTATAATAGACACATTTAATGGTTTAAATGAATGCATTAAAGATAACTAAATGTTTTACAGAAAAGTAACCGAAAAACGACAAAAGACTTAAATTATTCATTAATGTCATTAACTAGGTCCAAGCTCTTATGTTTTCTTCAAGCAAACCTATCCATTTCCTGTATCATGTAAAAAGTAAACGTCAATACAAAAGTATTGGTGAATAAACAAGTTTAAGACACAAGTATAAAGTATTAAAAAGATTACGTAATAAAGAGTATAAAAGTAATATAAATGAATATGTAAAATGTAGTATAAAAGAATGTATAATAAAAGAATATATAAAGAAAGTATAATATGTGTATAATGGCATAACACGCGTTTGTATCAAGTCTGATGTATATCATATGTGATCAAAGTCACATAGGGTCCGGTCGAGGGCCTCGACATTCACAGTAACACGTCGGAATGTCTAATAACGGCCAATAGATCTATCACGTTTCCCGTTTAGTATATACATATAATGAATGATTGATTGTTTGAATGTTTGATTTATCGTGTGTGCATCCCATAATGATTGTGTCACTTGATTCATTCCAATGTTTGCCATAATACGAAAATATAGTATCAAATATGAATATAAGTACATATAAACATAAATGACTTTACGAATGAATATAATACAAAAAGTATACATATAAACATGATTATAAGTGAGTATATAAACATGAATATAAGTTTTAATATGAATCTCAATATGAATATAAGTCTGAATATACACATAAATATAAGTATGAATATAAACGTAAATATGAATATGAATCACCATATTACTATAAGTATGAATCTAGACATAAAATATAAATGTGAACATAAGTATGAATTAAACATAAAAGTATGAATATGAATGTCATGATACATCCCAAAGATTTATATAATAAAAAGGGCATCGAGTTTACTCACATGATTAAATACGGAGGTAGATACGGATACTAAATTATGAATACGGAATACGTTGAAAGGAACACCAAACTTGCCTTTACAAATCTAGAAATAAGAATAAATATGAATAAGAATATATCATGAATTTAGAGTTTTCTAGATTAGAGTTTGAATAGACAAGATTAATAAGATGATGATGGTAAGCTTGAGTAACATAAAAGATAAACATGATTATGATGAAAAACAATAGAATTGGGAACCTTTACAATCGATTATGGGAGGCTTGAAGTTTTGATTATGGAGCTTTGTGTTGGTTTGATTTTTGACAAGAAGACACCAATTTATAGAATTTGATATGTGATAAAGAAAGGTCAAAATGTAACTCCCCTAATAATTAACTCCAAATTTAATTATTGTAGGTTACAAAAAGAAATGGTTAAAGAGGTGTTTAAAGCCATAAATAAGAAATGTGTAACTCATTTGACCAAACTTGAAGGCTAAGAACAAGGAAACATACATACATACATAATTCCTTGCATGCATGTATTAATTAAACTACTTGTCTTTAACACATTACTAGAATTACTTGCATTTATATAAGTCCATGTGTATTAAACACATTTTAGTGTACATTAATGTACACATGCAAGATAACACATTAATAATGTTACAAGGTTTAAATAGAATTAAGATAACCCAAATATACATAACTCAAATCGAACTTTTATAAATCGTCAAATGTATACAATTACAAAGTCCGAATTAAAGTTACAAGTCAAGTATCGGGTCGGATTCGGGCACGGTATTACAGTCTCCACAACTTTAAAGATTTTCGTCCTCGAAAATTATGGTTGACTAGTACCCGGTTGATTTATGAATAAGTGCGGATATTTGGATTTCATGTGATCTTCTTGTTCCCATGTAAACTCTCGTCCACATTTAGATTCCCAACGTACTTTCACTATTGGAATTGAACTTCTCCATAGTTTCTTGATTTCACGGTCTAAGATTTCAACAGGTCGCTCTACGAAGTGCATAGTCGAATAGATTTGGATTTCATCCAATGGTACATGTAGATTTTCATCAGCTAGACATTTTCGCAAATTAGATACATGAAAGACTGGATGAACATTCTCTAGTTCGGTCGGTAACTCAAGTCTATACGCAACCTTACCCACACGCTCGATAATTCTGAAGGGTCCAACGTATTTCGGGGCAAGCTTCCCTTTCTTGCTGAATCGTACCACGCCTTTCCAAGGTGAAACCTTGAGAAGAACGCGATCATAAACGACAAATTCAAGAGGCTTTCTACTCTTATCGGCGTAACTTTTCTGACGACTACGAGCGGTGGTGAGGTTTTCGCGTATTTTTACGATTTTATCCGTTGTCTCTTGTATCAATTCGGGTCCAGTTATTTTCGTTTCCCCAATGTCTTGCCAACATACCGGCGATCTACATTTACGACCATATAAAGCTTCATAAGGGGCCATGTTTGCACTCGTATGATGACTGTTGTTGTAGGAGAATTCGATAAGTCCGAGGTGTGAGTCCAAACTACCACCGAAATCGATGACACAGGTTCTCAACAAATCCTCTAGTGTTTGAATAGTATGCTCCGATTGACCATCAGTTTGAGGATGGTAAGCGGTGCTGAGATTCAAGCGAGTTCCAAGTGCGGATTGAAGAGATCTCCAAAATTGAGATATGAATCGACCATCACGGTCAGAAATGATGTCAAGCGGTACTCCATGAAGTCTTACGATTTCTTGAATGTAGATTTGAGCTAAGCGTTCGACACGATAAGTTTCACAAATAGGAATGAAGTGAGCGACTTTAGTCAAACGATCAATGATTACCCAAATACTGTCATAACCTTTTGATGAACGTGGAAGTTTGGTTATAAAGTCCATCGCAATGCCTTCCCACTTCCACAACGGGATTTCGGGTTGAGTTAACAAACCTGAGGGCTTTTGATGTTCGGCTTTAACCTTCAAACAAGTTAGACATTTTTGAACGAATAAGAATATATCATTTTTCATGCCTGACCACCAATAGGAATGCTTCAAATTATGATACATTTTATCGGCACCGGGATGAATCGAGTATCGAGTATTATGAGCTTCTTTCATCACAAGATTACGAAGATCATCGATTGAAGGTATCCAAAGACGATCGTTGAAATAATGAAGACCGTTTGGTTTGATGATTAATTGCTTTTCAATGCCACAACCCAATTCACTAGCCAAGTTTCCACCATTGATTATCTTCTGTTGCGCAATACCGATTGACGAATGAAGATCCGAAAGAACACGAATACTGTAGACTTTTGAATAAGGTTTACGACTCAAGGCGTCGGCAACAACGTTAGCCTTGCCAGGATGATATTTAATCTCACAGTCGTAATCATTAAGCAATTCAATCCATCTACGTTGCCTCATGTTTAGATCTTTTTGATTGAATAGATGCTGAAGACTATGGTGATCCGTGTAAACAATACACTTCGTACCAAAGAGATAATGTCTCCACAACTTTAGAGCGAAGATAACCGCTCCAAGTTCGAGATCATGAACGGTATAATTGACTTCGTGCTTCTTCAATTGTCTCGATGCATAAGCTATAACTTTTCCTCGTTGCATTAACACACAACCAAGACCATTTCCCGATGCATCACAATATACCACGAAATCTTCGGTTCCATCAGGAAGACTAAGAACAGGAGCTTTACAAAGTTTGTCTTTAAGAATGTGAAATGCTGATTCTTGATCATCTCCCCAAACAAACTTCTCAGTTTTATGAGTAAGCTTCGTCAAAGGAATAGCGATCTTTGAGAAGTTTTCGATGAAACGACGATAATAGAACCCAAGAAAAGATCGAATCTCAGAAGGATTAGTTGGAATAGGCCAGTTACGAACGACCTCGATCTTAGTGGGATCAACGTGTATTCCCTTCGCATCAACTACATGACCCAAAAATTTAACTTCCTTGAGCCAAAATTCGCACTTCGAGAATTTAGCATAAAGCTTTTCTTTCTTGAGGAGTTCTAGAGCAAGTCGCAAATGAGTTTCATGCTCGGCTTTGGATTTTGAATAAATGAGAATATCATCGATAAAGACTATGACGAATTTGTCGAGGTATGGTTTACAAACGCGATTCATTAGATCCATGAAAACAGCAGGTGCGTTTGTGAGTCCAAATGGCATAACCATAAACTCAAAATGACCATAGCGAGTTCGGAAGGAAGTTTTAGGAATGTCTTCTTCGGCTACTCTAAGTTGATGATAGCCCGAACGAAGGTCTATCTTAGAGAAACAAGTAGCACCTTGCAATTGATCAAACAAGTCGTCGATTCGAGGTAAAGGATAACGATTTTTGATGGTAAGTTTGTTAAGTTCACGGTAGTCGATGCACATCCGAAATGAACCATCTTTCTTCTTTACAAATAAAATAGGAGCACCCCAAGGAGAAGAACTAGGGCGAATAAAACCCTTGTCGGTTAGTTCTTGCAATTGGCTTGAAAGCTCTTGCATTTCCGAAGGAGCGAGACGATAAGGAGCTTTGGCAATAGGAGTTGCATTAGGAATGAGATCAATACGGAATTCCACTTATCGTACAGGAGGTAATCCAGATACGTCTCCGGGAAAGACTTCGGGGAAATCCCGAATGATGGGAATATCTTCAAGTTTGAGCGTTTCTTTCCTTGTATCAATGAGCTAGAAACGCAGGATAACATGGAAGATCCTTCTTATGCTTACGCAAGTAGCTATAAGCTTGCGTACAGGACATGAGTTTAAGTCCCTTTGATTTTGTTTCACCACAAACCGTAAGAATACTACCATCAGCACACGGAATACGAATAGATTTATAAAAGCAAATGATCTCGGCATGATGTTGGGATAACCAATCCATCCCTACGATAACGTCGAAACTACCCAAATTCATAGGCACTAAATCTATAGAGAAATCACGATTCCCTAGACTTAAGGTACAATCATTAAAAATAGAACTTAGTTTAAGAACCTTGCCATTGGCTACTTCGACACTAAGGGGATCATGCAACTTATTTCTTTTCAAAGCAAGCAAAGGTTCAAATTTGGTAGAGATAAAGCTACGATCGGCACCTGAATCAAATAAAATGGAAGCATAAATACCATTGATGAGAAACGTACCATTAACAACTTCGTTGTTGGCTTGAGCTTGTTGAGCATTAATGACAAAAGCTCGTCCACGACCAGCGGGTTGTTGTTGAATTGGTTGAACAAGTGGTGGCTGATTTTGTAGAGCAAGTGGTTGATTTTGCTGAGCGGGTAGAGGGTTTCCTTGACGATAAGGGCAATCACGAATAAAATGATTAGGACACCCAAATCTCTGCATATGAGCTTGGATAGGAACAGGAGGAGGAGCAAAGGTATTGATTAGACTTTAACGAGTAACGATAATTGACTGGGCGTACGCTTAACAATGACCAACGAATGATTTAACGAATGATTACAGGTAATTAACGAATAAGTAATGAATAATTAATGGATGATTAACGAATGATTAACGAATGATTAACGAATGATCAACGAATGATTATTGATTCACGTATAATTAACGTATCCGTATCACTCACGTATAATGTTTAAAGAAATCATAAAATAATGAATATATAAATACGTATAAATACGAATAAAATTGATTTTTGAGGGTTACGGTTAAATCCGTAGAAATTCTCGACATATCAAGAATACCAAATCCAAAGAATCATATCGTGACCTAGGAGAGGATGACTCTCAAATTTCCCAGTTTGGTATACGTCGTTGTAACGAGATACCGCTCTAGACAGAAATTGAACTACCGATCTTCCAAACCTTACAGCCTTATAACATGAACTTTTAGAATTTTAATTCAAGACGAGAAAGGTAAAACATTTCATTATTAAAGATTTTGTTTAAATGTCGCGCTTTGGCCTAGGAGAGGAGTGTTCGTCGAGAGTTTACGAACCAGTATCGTTAACGCTCTCTCGATTAGTCACATCCAAACCTTACAGTTACTACGCAAACAAGTACTAAATCTTCAATAAGGTTTAGAAATATATATATAGTATTTATAATTTTTTTTTTTTTTGAAAACGACGAATGAAGAATCTCTCAAAAGAATTTAGTAAGAGGAACACAAATATTAGTTAAAAATAATTTGTATGATGCATGAACACACGAGGACGTGTGTGGGGTAGCTTAAAGACTAGGTCGTTTTCTAACCACCTAATTCCCTATAAACACGAGCTCTGATACCAACTGTAACACCCCGGCTAAAGCGGAATACACCGGAGGCATTACAATTGTTCTTAACTCGTGTTCCTCTATTAGGTTATAATAGACACATTTAATGGTTTAAATGAATGCATTAAAGATAAATAAATGTCTTTCAGAAAAGTAACCGAAAAACGACAAAAGACTTAAATTATTCATTAATGTCATTAACTAGGTCCAAGCTCTTATGTTTTCTTCAAGCAAACCTATCCATTTCCTGTATCATGTAAAAAGTAAACGTCAATACAAAAGTATTGGTGAATAAACAAGTTTAAGACACAAGTATAAAGTATTAAAAAGATTACGTAATAAAGAGTATAAAAGTAATATAAATGAATATGTAAAATGTAGTATAAAAGAATGTATAATAAAAGATATATAAAGAAAGTATAATATGTGTATAATGGCATAACACGCGTTTGTATCAAGTCTGATGTATATCATATGTGATCAAAGTCACATAGGGTCCGGTCGGGGGCCTCGACATTCACAGTAACACGTCGGAATGTCTAATAACGGCCAATAGATCTATCATGTTTCCCGTTTTGTATATACATATAATGAATGATTGATTGTTTGAATGTTTGATTTATCGTGTGTGCATCCCATAATAATTGTGTCACTTGATTCATTCCAATGTTTGCCATAATATGAAAATATAGTATCAAATATGAATATAAGTACATATAAACATAAATGACTTTACGAATGAATATAATACAAAAAGTATACATATAAACATGATTATAAGTGAGTATATAAACATGAATATACGTTTTAATATGAATATAAGTATGAATCTCAATATGAATATAAGTCTGAATATACACATAAATATAAGTATGAATATAAACGTAAATATGAATATGAATCACCATATTACTATAAGTATGAATCTAGACATAAAATATAAATGTGAACATAAGTATGAATTAAACATAAAAGTATGAATATGAATGTCATGATACATCCCAAAGATTTATATAATAAAAAGGGCATCGAGTTTACTCACATGATTAAATACGGAGGTAGATACGGATACTAAATTATGAATACGGAATACGTTGAAAGGAACACCAAACTTGCCTTTACAAATCTAGAAATAAGAATAAATATGAATAAGAATATATCATGAATTTAGAGTTTTCTAGATTAGAGTTTGAATAGACAAGATTAATAAGATGATGATGGTAAGCTTGAGTAACATAAAAGATAAACATGATTATGATGAAAAACAATAGAATTGGGAACCTTTACAATCGATTATGGGAGGCTTGAAGTTTTGATTATGGAGCTTTGTGTTGGTTTGATTTTGACAAGAAGACACCAATTTATAGAGTTTGATATGTGATAAAGAAAGGTCAAAATGTAACTCCCCTAATAATTAACTCCAAATTTAATTATTGTAGGTTACAAAAAGAAATGGTTAAAGAGGTGTTTAAAGCCATAAATAAGAAATGTGTAACTCATTTGACCAAACTTGAAGGCTAAGAACAAGGCTAAGAACAAGGAAACATACATACATACATAATTCCTTGCATGCATGTATTAATTAAACTACTTGTCTTTAACACATTACTAGAATTACTTGCATTTATATAAGTCCATGTGTATTAAACACATTTTAGTGTACATTAATGTACACATGCAAGATAACACATTAATAATGTTACAAGGTTTAAATAGAATTAAGATAACCCAAATATACATAACTCAAATCGAACTTTTATAAATCATCAAATGTATACAATTACAAAGTCCGAATTAAAGTTACAAGTCAAGTATCGGGTCGGATTCGGGCACGGTGTTACAGTGTCAAC
>CAJVGC010000590.1:66780781-66809259 GCA_910822075.1 Senecio squalidus | reverse complement strand
CATTAACTGAAGGTGTCAAAACGAGAAGAAAGACTACCACAACTAATTTTTGTTTCTATACCAACTTCTTGAGTCTGATGGAACCCAAGAAGGTTGAAGAAGCATTATTAGATGAAGACTGGGTTGATGGAATGCAAGAGGAGCTTGGAGAATTCATAAGGAACAATGTTTGGACAAAGGTTCCGCGTCCCTTGTTTAAGACCATTATTGGACCTAAATGGATCTTTCGAAATAAATACGACAAAGATGGGGTGGTGATCAGGAATAAAGCTCGATTGGTTGCTCAAGGATACAAACAGGAAGAAGGCATTGACTATGATGAAACATTTGCTCCAGTGGCCAGAATTGAAGCAATTCGCCTATTCTTAGCATATGCAGCATTTAAAGATTTCTTGGTGTATCAAATGGATGTGAAAAGTGCATTTCTGAATGGTGATCTACAGGAGGAAGTCTATGTCAAGCAGCCTCCAGGTTTTGTTGATCCTAACTTTCCTGATCATGTTTTTAAATTAAACAAAGCCTTATATGGTCTCAAACAAGCTCCTAGAGCTTGGTATGATACTCTATCTGACTTTCTTCTTAAAAACGAGTTTAAAATAGGCTCAATTGATAAAACACTGTTTATCGAAAAGGAAAATGGTCATGTGATTTTGGTACAAATATATGTTGATGACATTATATTTGGATCCACAAATGAAAAGTTGTGTACTTGGTTTTCAAAACTCATGTGTAGTGAATATAGAATGAGTATGATGGGAGAACTTACTTTCTTTCTTGGCTTACAAGTCGAACAAAAGAAAGATGGAATTTTCATAAATCAAAGTAAATATGTTCATGATTTAGTAAAGAAATTTGGTTTTGAAACATGCTCTGAAATGAAAACACCAATGAGTACTTCTGATAAGTTGCATAAAGATTCATCTGGCAAATCAGTTTGTCAAGCTACTTACAGAGGTATGATTGGATCTTTGCTTTATTTAACTGCTAGTAGACCTGATATAATGTTTTCTACATGTCTATATGCACGTTCTCAAGCTGACCCCAAAGAATCCCATCTTAAAGCTGTCAAAAGAATTTTCAGATATCTTAAGGGTACACCAAATCTTGGTTTATGGTACCCTAAAGATTCTGGCTTTGAATTAATTGGCTACACAGATGCAGATTATGCAGGCTGTAGATTGGACAGGAAAAGCACATCAGGAGGATGTCAGCTTCTGGGAGGAAAGCTAGTCAGCTGGTCAAGTAAAAAGCAAAACTCAGTGGCAACTTCCACAGCTGAAGCTGAGTACGTGGCTGCAGGGAGCTGTTGTGCACAACTACTATGGATGCAACACCAATTGGCTGATCTTGAAATCAAGATTCAAAACACTCCAATCATGGGTGACAACAAGAGTGCCATTCAAATCACTGAGAATCCCGTTTTCCACTCCAGGACCAAACACATTGAAATAAGACATCATTTCATTCGAGACTGTGTGGAGAAAGGAAAGGTCAGATTGGAGTTTGTAGCCACCAATGATCAATTGGCAGACATATTCACGAAACCTCTGAGTGAGGACAGGTTTTTCTATTTGTTAGGAGAACTGGGAATGTTAAATCCTTAATCTGTCAAAATCATAAATCTCAAGCTGACCTCTGAGTCAGCTTGTGAATTTTCAGTCTGACTCATTAGTCAGCTCCAGATCCATCAGTCTGACCTCAAAATCAGACTGGGTGTAATTTTTGTAAATATCTTTTACATCTCTTTTATGTTTATTTTTTTTAGCCTATAGAGTTTTTTTTTTAATTTTCTAGTTTAGTTTGAGTCGTTTGTAAAAATATTTTTTCAGGGTCATAAGTGTCATTAGTTTTAAATTACATGGACTAAATAGATAGTTTCCTAACTTAGTTACTTAAATTTCGCTCCTTCAGTTTATATTCAACTCAATTTCAAATCTTAACCTAATTGTTATCTTTTCTAACTCTTCTGCTCTAATTCTTATCAATGGCGAATGCAAATATGGTTCTTCATGTTACTGCTCGTATGATTCCTGGCGCAGATTTTCAAAATAGGGTACAAATCAAGGACAACAACATGGTGGCAACTACTGATATTCCCGCTAATCGCCGAAGCAGGGGATTTGAGCAACTGATTCAATACATGAAGGCGCATCCCCTCTATGGAGCCTTCTTTTGTGAAACCATAATGTATCCACCGGTACTGTGTGAATGGTGGTATACTTGCACCGCAAACGATGAAAAGACCGCCCTCACTGGCACGTATAATGATGGGAGACATACGATCACCATCACTGAAGAGACCATTCGTGCAGCTTTACTGCTTCCCACGCTCAGTGAAGCAGGTGAAGGAGGTTTCCAGGTCAGACGGACCAAGCAGCAAGCTCGAGCTGAGGCTTTCCCTCTTATTGGTCAGCCTGAAACCCAAGGGGTTATTCAATACAAATTTTTTACAGGCAAATGGAAATTCTTATTTTCCATGATCACGAGGTGTTTGGGGGGTAAATCGGGCAGTTTGGATCAGATGAATGAATTTGAAACCCATCTGTTTCATTCCATGGTAACGGGTCGAAGAATATCCTTCTCACAACTCTATTTCGATGAGATTCTCTCCCTTGCCCTGAAATCAAAACGACCGAATGATGTTCCATTCATTCGCGTCCTTTCACTCAGTTTTGAGGAAGCCATGGGATCTCCCTAGAATTATATGATCAGCTTTACCAAACCTTCTATGCATGTGATCTCCCTAGGCTGACTCCAAAAATCTTTACTTACATCCACATTACTGAGGATGAGGCAGGGTTAACCCCCGTTATGCTTCAGTGGATTGAAAATCCATTTATAGATCATGAACTCACTGAGTCTGACTCTTCAGACTCAGAGGTTCAATCTGACGGAATTGACGGGGAAATTGACGGAAATGTCCCTGCAGCAGATGCTGAGGTAGAGATGGGTGGGGTAGGGCAAGATGAGGCTGACTCAGGTATGAATATCAATCTTTCTCCTCCTCAGTCTGAGAGTATCCCCTCTCAGTCTGAGCAGTCCACTCCACAACTTGATGTCTTAGCTACTCAAGCGACCAATCTGATGAACTCACCCAGTTCATTTAACAAAGCACTCACATCAAGCACTAATGGATTCACTTTCCCATGAGGCTGAGAGTTCTAAACTCTAGTGATGTAGATCAGACCAGTCTCCCTCTGCTAGAGCAAGAGCTGGATCTGACTACCATGATTACCCAAAGCCCCCCTAGAGTAGTCAACTTGGAGACACACGCTGCTGCTGCCACACTGACACATGTGGTAAGCACTGAAGACGATATTCCCCTCCTGAATATCCCTGTACTTAGTATGGGACCACCCCCTTCAGTTTCAAAGCCAGTTTCAAAGGCTATTTTCACTAGCTCTGTGCTAGTTCACGATAAGGTACCATCAAATCTCTTACACTCTTATGCACAAGTTGTCAATGCCTCACTCTCCAAACTGAGTGAGGTACAGACTTCCTTTTCTATGGCTAAGGATCATTCTCCTAAATCACAGGGAGGGAGTGAAGATATACCATCTGTTTCAACACCCAGTGTTACTAAAATCCCTCAGTCTGAGGTTGCAATGACGGTCCCTGTGCTGTTACAAGCTATTCAGGACATGTCAACTCAGTTTGATGTCAAGCTGAGTGCAATGTAGACTGAGTTGCAAGCCATGAAAAGACAAAATACTGAGGAGATGCAGGATTTAAAGGGAATGGTTTTGAAGCTGACTTCTGAGATCAGCATGATGAGAAAGGGGAAAAAGGTTGTTGAGGGTGCTCAGACTCAGGGGGAGAAAACAAATACACCAACTGATGAGTCTGATCTCCCTAAGCAAGATTTAAAAAGAAAGAGGGATGAAGGGGAGAAGAAGTACTACAAGACCACCAGATTCAATCTGAAAACTGGTCAGTCTGAAGTATTTTATGAGACTGATTACAGTGACATTTCAAGCAGTGAGTCTGAGAAAGAGGATACGAAGGTGAAAGGGAAGGTTGGAGCAGATAGTGATACTGACCAACAAACTGATGAAGAGATTGAAATGGAACAGCCCCCAAATGTACAGTCTGAGATAGAAATTGAAATCCAGAAAAGAAGAGATGCGGCTGAGAAACTGGCTAAGCTTCCAAGATATGCCCACAATTCTGGAATGACTGTTGAGCAATACAAGGAGTATGTCAAAGGGCTGTATATGGAGAAATTTGAAGCAAATCCACAAGATCAATCAATGAAAGCAGCTGAAGAACTTGAAGCTGAGATGAAGGAAGAAGAAGATTTGGATGTTGAAGAAGAACAAATGAGGGTAGAAGTTGACAGATTAATGGCCAAACA
Organism: Senecio squalidus; assembly: GCA_910822075.1. Lineage (NCBI taxonomy): Eukaryota > Viridiplantae > Streptophyta > Magnoliopsida > Asterales > Asteraceae > Senecio > Senecio squalidus. The sequence continues at coordinate 66,804,905 of CAJVGC010000590.1, read as the reverse complement.
GGTGCTTAGAGAAGAAGCCAGACTTGACTTTATTGAGAAAAATTTTACACTGAGGAAGCATAAGAATAAAATTCAAAACTTGGAGTGTGTAGATACTGGAGGATCCGATCTCATGCTAGTCTGTTATCATAAAGAGGGATCCTTTAGGGTTGGAGTACACAGACTGCACACATTGGGGATAGAGGAATGGAAAGAGATTGCCAGTCTGAGCTCAGGAATAACTAATATTGCTCACAGAATGGATGTAAAAAGAGAAGCTGTATCGAATGTCAATGTAGCTCATGTGTTGAAGCTGATGTCAGAAGAAGATTATAGGGCATTTTGTACTATCCATAGGGTGAGAGCTGGGGCAAAATCCCTTGGTCTGGAAACAAGCTACATGCATCATGTTCCTAAAGATGTCACATTTCAAGACAAGACGTATGTTCAGACTGAAAAGCATAAGGCTTTTGTTATGTAGATTGTGGGGAGAGGAATGCTTCCAAGCCAAAGACAGACTGAATATGGCTTCCATCTACCATTGCATTGCTCTGCTTAACGAATGTGAGTCTGACCAATGCCTCCTCTTCCGAATGAAGTTGATTAGTTGGTTATTTAATAACCTTAGAAGTGAAGAGATGGGGACTTTGATGGACAAGGTGGATCTGATCAAAAAGGAGTATCAAATGCTATTCCATAAATCCGAAGCTGAAATGGAAAAACTGCTTGCTTGGAAAACAGAAAGGCTAAAATGGGCAAAAGAAGTGAACAAGGCTACGCCATGGGAGATGCCTTTGAAGAAGAAAAGATCTGTCACGAAGAGGAAGTAATGTGTATTATGTGTCCTTTTGTTCACAAACAATTTTTGTTAAACAGTTTTAGTTTGTGTTTTTTTTGGTGCATAATTTGTAAAAGACTTTAATCTAAACAGATAGGGGGAGATTGTTGGGAAAATCAACGATTTAACCCAAGTTAATAAATCTGTTTATTAAAGTCTTAGTCGTTGAGTCTGAGTGACCTTGAGTCTGAGTGACTCTGAGTCTGAGTGACTAGAATAAACTAAGGCATTGTGGAGCTGACTAGTCAGCTCCATAATGAAAAACGTAAGGCGTAACTTAAGGTAATTCTGTTAGATAAAATCTTCTATCTTTGTAGAAGATTTTCTAAGATTTATCCTTATCAAGCTCACTATTATTCTGTATAAATAGGAGCTTGAACATTGTAAACCATGCACCTTTTGAAGTAATATAACTGTGTGTTATACTTATTCTTTGTTATTATAATTCCGCGATAATAAACTAAGAAACTGAGTAATCAATCGATTCACAATAACTAACATCTAAATACTTATTTGTGATTGATTCGCTAGTGTTTGAGATCTAATTGAGACCTAACACTTATTAATTATATTTACTCGTTCACGTTTAATTACCTAAGTTGTTATTACTAGGTCCTCTCGAATCCTAACAATTTTAAACCAATTAAAGACCGATTGATTATTTCATACAATTTATTTAACTTATCTAGATTCCTCTCGAATACCTAAAATTTTGATTAATTAATTTGTATATAAACAACTTTATGATAATATATTAAAACTTAAACAAATAAGAATCTACGATTAAACATAAACACCTAAACATTCAAAAACGAAACAAAACCGTCAAACAAGATCCGTTATTCAAACGAGCATTCAAAAGTGTTTAGCTACTCATATTAAAGTTCAAAATACCAAATAAAAGTAGAGAAAACATACTAAAAATCTGGAATAAAAGAGTAAGAAACAAACTAGGAAAGTTGCAAAACGTGTCGTGATCGAATTGTAATCGAACACCAACTCTAACTCTTTTCCTTGCTCTCCAAGCTTCCAAACCGAGATCTCCAGCTCCAAATATGATAAGAACCGAATGAATGATATTCTGGATGATTTGGGTTGGTATTTATAGGCAAAAATCGATAGAATTCGTGTTTGAGTCGAACTCCAATTTTGCTGAAAACAGCGCAGTGCGTCGTTGTGATGGTTAGGACGGCGCAGTGGGTGCCAAATTTCCCAATATTCAAATTTTATAAAATGTATCTCTCTCTCTTTCTTCTTTATTCTCCAATTTGAATCACCTAAAACGGATATCGTATGAAGAAGTTATGATCAAAACGGTAGAGGTGGTACTACGTCGTTCTCCTTGTCATATTTCACCATTTTTCGTCTTTTAAACTCATTTCTTCCACCATTTCCACTTCCCAATCATATAAACCTATAAAATAGACAAAAAAAACTTTTCTACACGATTAAATGCAAAAACCTATCTTATCCATCATGTTTAATATGAAAAATGACCGAATATCGCATAGAAATAAACGTATAAATATGCGATATCAAATCCCCCCAAACTTAACCTTTTGCTTGCCCTCAAGCAAAAACCGTGTTAAAATAATTATCAAAGCCAAAAGTTATATAACCAAACACCTCACGAATTTTATGGGAAGTAAATCACACAATCTCTCAAACTAATCTAAAAGGTGTGTAACGTATTCTGTAGAATCGCTCACCTGCTCAGTCATGGTGAATATTCTATCATAGGCTTGATAAATAATCAAATCTCCACCACTAGAGTCTAGGTACAACTAAACGGGGACTTTTATTCGGGTTATAATTTACAGGTATAGGCATTTGGATAATATATGATGGAGTATAAATGAGTAAAAATAAAATATACAAAAACTTAGATTAAATCCGAACTAATAAAATCTCTAACAAACCGAATTGCTCAATTTTCTGAACTTTACTTTTTTCTCCGAATGTACAAATATCGTGTAATACAAGACTCAATATACACTATCTCTTTTAAATTCTACAACTAATTTTTTTTCCACTTTTCTGTTTTTTCGATATTTTTTTTTCTTTTTCACTTTTTTTTTCTTCAACCTAGTACATGCCTTACAATATAATATTTCTTTTGGTAAGTATACATGCTCAAAAGGCTAACTTTACTATTCTAACTATTTTCCAAATACAAAATAATACAAAGGCTCAAATAATATAACTTTTTTTGTTCATGCCTTAATAACTTCTAAACTTCACTTCTCATATACAATAGCAATCAAACACTAAGTACGGATCTAATCTAAAAATGAAACGAAAATAAGGCGAGTGTACAAAATATATAGTAGTGTTTAGAAACGAAACGGTTTAGGCGCAAAGTGGTTTAATTAGAGTTTCTAACACTGAAAATAAGTGTTACAAGGGTTAGGCGGAAAATATATAAAAGAAACGAAAAGGCTAATCAATGGGTTAATCCTACTTTTCCCCTATCATTGTACCAAATCACACTAAGTTACCCTAATGCAATTGCTCATATGTGGTCTCGAAATGTATAACAATGTCAAGTTCTAAAGTCATCAACCATCGGCACACTAAAAGAACCGAAAAAGTAGGATTAAAAATGAATGCTTTCCAAGGCTCAAATTCTCACTATTTTCTGAGTAGGGTATAAAATGCGCTTGGTTATGCTTAAAGTTTAAGGTAATTACCGACTAGACACGTTATATTTATTTTTTTTTTCCAATTTTTCGATTTTTTTTTATTTTTTCTATTTTTTGACTCAAAAACTGTAAATAACACAATCTAACATGATGGAAACTAAGCTAAGGGCCAAAAATATAATTTAGAAATTTCCCGATGACCCCCCCAAACTTAAGTAACACATTGTCCCGAATGTGTTAACGACTCAAACCTAAGGGAAATTACAAAAATAAAATCTAAATATAAAAATAAATACAAAATAAGAAAAGAAGAAAGTAGAACCCGGTCGTAGATATCGAAAAATCTTGTGAAAAGCTGTGCTGAACTGAATGCCAGTCCCAAAACCGATTGTTGAACTTACTTCTCATCTATAAAAACTAAAATAGAAAAACTAAACACAAATATTAAAATCATAAAAGAAAAATAAAAATAAAAATAAAAAGTCCAAATTACGACGGAATAAAAATAATAAAAATAGTCTACTATTTTTAAAGTCTAATAGAGGAAAATGGTAAACAATAACTTTACAAAATTTTACAATTTTTTTTTTTTTCGTTTTTATAATTTTTTTGGTTTTTTCGTTGATTTTCTTGGTATCTAAAAACTGAAACTGCAAAAGAGAATGTTAAAAATACCGAATACTACATAAGAAATAAAATAAAAGAAAATGGAAAAATTTAACTACGAAAAAGGAAAAATAAAACCCGGGTTGCCTCCTTAGAAGCGCTAATTTTTCGAGCGAGTCCTTAGCTTGACTCGAAATGCTCCGACTTACGACTTCATGAAAAGGTCGAGACTTCTCTCGCCTTTCTTTCCCACGTGTTTTCCAAAAAGTACCGATTCTTCCTCCGACTCATGTCCAAAATGATCACCAAAAAGAAATGCTTCCTTTCCAACATCGAGCATCTTATTCCGCTTTACCCAAGCGTCATGCCACTCTCGAGCCTCAGAAATCAATAATACAACATCTCCAATTTCCCAAACATCGTCACCTTTGCTTTCATTGAATTTCGTCTTCTTAAATTCCTCCCATGCTGTATCATCTCCGATATCCTCAAATTCCTGCAAAATATTCTCCTTTTCTCGACAAGTAAAAGAAAATAAATCAAAAAGGGTAGTGAGAAATACCGTGACAGTTTGCCCCCAAACTTGAGTTTGAATTCTCGAGCTCTTCCTTAAATGGAATTCTTTCCTCCAAAAACGTTGCACCAGGATTATTGATTAAATACTCGAGCTTAAGTAAGTCTAAATCCGGGTCGGATTTTCAAATGTCATGCTCGTAGAATTCTTCTCAAATTTCTCCAGCTCCATTTTCAAGATGAGATCAAAATCCTCGAGCTCCTGATCTTCCTCCTCTTCAACAGCAATTTGTCCTCCAAGCATTTCCTGCACATCTAGGTCAAACATTTCATCAAAAACATCAATACGAAAACAAGTTTCATCAGTAGAGTATGAATGTTTTGGAGCTTTATCAACAGAAAATGAAATTCGTTCATCCCCAACCCCCAAAGAAATCTCCTTGTCCTTTACACGAATTATTGCGTCCGCAGTGTTTAAAAATGGTCGACCTAAAATAAGTGGCACAGTGACATCTTCATCCATTTCTAGAATCACAAAGTCAACAGGTAAAGTGAATTTTCCTACTTTTACTAGCATGTTTTCAGCAATTCCTAACGGATATTGAAATGATCGGTCGGCTAATCGGATACTCATTCTGGTAGGTTTTAAGTCTCCCGAAGCAAGTTTAGCATATAATGAATTTGGCATTAAATTTATGCTAGCTCCTAAGTCGGCCAATGCATTACAACTATAGGTATCACTAAAATTACAACAAATCAGAAAACTCCCTGGGTCGTCCAATTTTGGTGGTATCGAGTTTTTCACCAAAGCTGAACATTCTGCGTTCAAGAAAGCGGCATGCTCCTCTGATGACTTTCCCTTTTCCGTGACCACCTCCTTGATGAATTTCGCGTACTTCGGCATCCCTGCAATCAAATCAACAAGAGGAACATTAATACGGACAGATTAAATCATATCGCAAAATTTACCGTACTGATCCTTCATGCGTGCCTTCCTCAAACGTTGAGGATATGGGACACGTGGCTCGTAAACCTTTAGTGGGACCTCCTTCACTGGTTCAGGTGTTTTGGCCTCGGGTTGAACCTGTGGTGCCTCTTCCTCGTCATCGTCAGAAACTGGTTCAGCAGAGGGGTGCGGCTCACTAGTAGTTGGGTGCGAAAAATCCTCATTTCCTCCGTTTTTGTCTTGATTAGCATATCCAGAACGTGTTGTAATTGCATTTACATGCTCTTCTCTCATTCCAGGAGGTTGATATTTTGGTCCTTGATTGTTGGAAGTATTCCCTTGATTATGTGGTCGTGGATTGTGTTGCGTGTTGCTCGGTAACTGGCCCGGTGGCCAATTTGCGTTCCGCTCGTTCATCCTATCGAACCTTCTCTCCAATTCTTGCATTGCTTCCTGGTGATTTCTCTGCCCTTGCTCGATGTGATCATTTAAAACTTTGAGTTGATTTGTGACTGCATCATTCTTTCCATTCTGAGTGTGAATAAATGACTTCATCAGGTCTTTCAAACTTTGGGCTTCTTGATTATTTGGTGGATCGTATCTTTGTCGTGGTGGGGATGATCGTGTGTTGTTTCGTTGCCATCCATTGTCCCGATTCTCACCTCGGTTGTAGTTACCTCCGTAGTGTGGCCAATTTTCTCCCCGATTAGGATAGCCATAATTTGCATAATGGGCTTCCTCCACGCGACAATCACTTGTATAATGCGGTCCCCCACAATTTTCGCACCCATGCTTGATCACATGTACCTCTTTCTCTAGATAAGTCATTATCCTGTCAAGCTTGTCTCCTATAGTCTTGATCTCTTTCAGAATAATAGATGCATCACTGCTTCCTTCTACTTGAGCTACCTGTCCTCTTGTACGTCGACCTCTACCATCGTCTCGATACTCCCTTTATAAGCTTATGACTAGCTTATCTTCCATCAAATTGTATGCTTCATTGTTGGTTTTGTACATAAAGTCTCCCCCGCCGGCTAAATCCAACTCATTTTGTGACTCCTTGGTTAACCCGTAGAAGAAGATCTCTATGATGTTATCCTTGCCCAGACCATGACCATAACAATTCCTCAGCATTTCTTTCAATCTAGCCCACGCCTCAGTAGACGTCTCTCCATCCTCCTGTCGAAATCCTCGAATATCCCGTAGCAATTTCCTACCCAAGGCGGGTGGGAAAAATCGTTTGATGAAGGCTTCGCGCATTTGTGTCCATGTTGTTATTGAATTTTCCTCTAGCTCTTCGAACCAAACCTTCGCATCTCCGGTGAGAGACGAAGGGAACAACCTCAGCTTGACACTGTCGCTCTTACCTTGACCGTATTTGAACATCTCACAAAGCTCGTTGAATTTGGCTATGTGTTTATGCGGATCTGAATTGTATTGCCCATCGAAAGTATTGTCTTGGATCATCTTGAGATGGTGACCCTTGACAACGAAATCATCACCCAAGTCCGGGGTGGTGATAGCTGACCCTCTGGTAGCTGGTACTGCAACGGCTGCAGCCCGTCGGTGCATCGGCATGTCCAATGGATCCATAGCCGCTTGCGGTTCCGGTTTATCTTCAAAGATTAACTCCTCAACCTCAGACTCTGTATGACTTCCTCCTCCTTCTGAAGACGTATTATCTTCAAACTTCACAGGTGAGAAAGGTCCAAACCCTGGTGGCGTTGGAATTAATGTGTTTCCTTTCTTCTTGCCTCGCTTCTTTGATACTCCTGGATTCGATCTAGGACTTATGAGCCGTAACCCCGAAGACCTTGTGTTCATCAACTACCTGAATACCTGCAAAGACAAAGACAAGAAAACCCGTAAAACACACCTGTGTAATTACAATTAAAAGTAACTTCCAAGTAAATTAATACTCAAAAGGATCGTATCACAAATTCGAAACAAAAACTAAAAATCAGTCCCCGGCAGCGGCGCCAAAAACTTGATGTGTAAAATCTAGTTTAATAAACTCGACCTACTTGAAGACTTAATTACACACGTATAGGCAGTGGACCTATTCGTATATAATATAGCTTTAAGTAAGTAAATGTTCGATCACATGGACTAATTTAGTTTTTAACTTCGAATTAATAATACTTGTTTGTTTTTGGGTTTTTGTTGTCACGATTAATTAACTATTTAAACTAAAGAGTCATTATAAAATCGATTTAGAAAAAGTAATTGTTTGTTATCAAATAATGGAGAAAAACACTCGTTTGATACTTCACTTGAAATCTAGCTAAGTTTACGTAAATGAATGTATATTTAACTTCTAATGTATAGTAAAATTCCTCTCGAATACCTTACTAACTTTAACTATTTCAAACTATAATGTTCCTCTCGAATACAGTTATAATTATCAACAATTAAGCATTAATTAACAAGCCGGTGTTCTATGATTTAATCTTATAAAGTTTCCTCTCGAATAACTTTTCTAATTACTAAGTCCTCTCGAATCTTATTAATTAGACTTACTCGTTCACGTTTAATTACCTAAGTTGTTATTACTAGGTCCTCTCAAATCCTAACAATTTTAAACCAATTAAAGACCGATTGATTATTTCATACAATTTATTTAACCTATCTAGATTCCTCTCGAATACCTAGAATGTTGATTAATTAATTTGTATATAAACAACTTTATGATAATATATTAAAACTTAAACAAATAAGGATCTACGATTAAACATAAACACCTAAACATTCAAAAACGAAAAAAAACCCGTCAAACAAGATCCGTTATTCAAACGAGCATTCAAAAGTGTTTAGCTACTCATATTAAAGTTCAAAATAGCAAATAAAATTAGAGAAGACATACTAAAAATCTGGAATAAAAGAGTAAGAAACAAACTAGGAAAGTTGCAAAACGTGTCGTGATCGAATTGTAATCGAACACCAACTCTAACTCTTTTCCTTGCTCTCCAAGCTTCCAAACCGAGATCTCCAGCTCCAAATATGATAAGAACCGAATTAATGATATTCTGGATGATTTGGGTTGGTATTTATAGGCAAAAATCGATAGAATTCGTGTTTGAGTCGAACTCCAATTTTGCTGAAAACAGCGCAGTGCGTCGCTGTGATGGTTAGGACGGCGCAGTGGGTGCCAAATTTCCCAATATTCAAAATTTATAAAATGTAGCTCTCTCTTTCTTCTTTATACTCCAATTTGAATCACCTAAATCGGATATCGTATGAAGAAGTTATGATCAAAACGGTAGAGGTGGTACTGCGTCGTTCTCCTTGTCATATTTCACCATTTTTCGTCTTTTAAACTCATTTCTTCCACCATTTCCACTTCCCAATCATATAAACCTATAAAATAGACAAAACAACTTTTCTACACGATTAAATGCAAAAACCTATCTTATCCATCATGTTTAATATGAAAAATGACCGAATATCGCATAGAAATAAACGTATAAATATGCGATATCATAGCTCAAACAACTTGCGAATTTCTATCACGTGGATCCACTGTTTCTGGTGGACACTGGTGATGATGCTCCTCCAAAATCGGTTGGTTCTGTTGAAAGTGTTGGGTCGGTTTCCAAAGGTGGTGACGTCGGGGACATTTATGCCCCTTCAAAGAAAAGGGCCTGAGCTGCAGGAAGTTAGTAATAATATGTTGAAGTCAAACATCCCGTTTTACCTGTTGAAGTTAGTAATAATATATTCGATCTAAGTTGAGATTGGCTTTACGTTCGTGATTTAGTAATAGTGAGTTAAAAAAACTAGAAAACATGTGGTTTTCCTTGATGTCATTGGCATTTTAGTAATCTACCAAAATAGTTTTTAAATTTATGAGAGCACATTCCTTTTATCCATGTTATATTCTATCATTGTTCGTGACAAATCTTTTTAGAAATTGTCACCGCGCAACGCACGGGAATACGACTAGTTATGTTATGTATTAGTGTCAAATAATTCAATGTACGTTAAATCACTCATATTTCTTCTGAAGTTCAGGTATTTTGGCTTTTTTATGTCATCGTAGGCTAGTTATTTCGTCATCCGCTCGTCTTATGAGTTCAAGTTCAAAATAGTGGAAAATATAAACCATCTCCATCAAATCTCGTCAATTGTTGCTAGAACATATCACAAACTTGTAGTTGATTAAAACATCAAAAGATTGACACTTTTAAGTATATAATAGTAGCAATGTTTAATTACCTAGCTGCATCTAATTAATTTTAATAATAAAGAATAAAACTCTACTTGTCAATTTAGTTTACCATATATGTAATTGCCCTAAAAAGAACAATGTAAAGCAACACCAAACACAACTATAAATATACAAATTTATTCAATATAATAGTTGGAAAGTAAAAGTATATAATAACGATGTCTCAAGATATTCTAGCAAACTTACAAAGACAGATGGAGCAAAAGGGCTTTTGACGCGTGTTCTCCTTTATCAATTTTTGGGAGATAATATTTCGGAAAAGTATTAAACATTATTTTTGCTTGCATCAAATGTTTTATTTAATACTTTATTTCTTTTAAAATTATTGTCTCCAGACAAATAAATATACAGTTTAAAAAAATATAATTATTACTGATTTCATTTTTTACATTTTGTATAATGACAGTTTTATCCTTAACTAATTAATTATTATTTTCTCTAAACTATGTAATAATAAATTCAGCTGAGGATAATATGATAAACTTAATCAAACTTTTCTATATATTTTTAGTAATGGACAATTAATTTGGAACAATCGAAAGAAAAAAGATCGACTATTAATATAGGACGGATAGAGTATTGATTATTAGATATAGATTGTTCTTGCATCAATTAATTAATTTAACTAAACAATTGTTTAGATAAGCTTTTTTTTTTTTTTTTTTTAGACAAGTTAAGATAAGTTAATATCAAGATTTAATATTGCCTTTATTGCCATTAAAAGTAAAAAGTAATTTACTTATTTCACTCAAAATCCAAATTAATTAATTTAAATTTAAATTCGAATATTTAAAATATGTCTGGTCTCCTTGTAAATTGTAAAGTGTCACCTAATAAATACTCCATGACAGACAAAAGAAAATACAAAAGGTAAAGACATGAACACTTAGAATTTTTCAAATCAAACTCGGATCCAATTAACAACACTTCAATTTCTCCATAGCTTTTTCAAAATGAAAATTTTATTTCAATTTTAATTAATAGTTTAATCCAACACAAGTTAGAAAAATTATTTATACATATTATATTTCTTTGAAAAATAAAATTAAAATACTTTCTATCCTTGGCATCATCTAATGCATGCATTGTAAGACAGCTATGTAGCCACATAAAGTAGTGGACCAAATGTTGCACTAGAGTTATGAGAACTACACAACATAAATTTATGAATATAGCTACTATTATGTTGTATTAAAAATATGCCATGAATTTAATTTTCATTATCATTAATAAATATATATGTCCATTGCTTGAAAAAGACTAGACATTACGAATTTAATTTATCTCACATTAAAAACGACCCAAATCGATATAGAAATCGACCAACCACGACGACTATATGGTCAATTCACCTATATATATTACAGGTCGTTTTATATTTAGTAGTGGTCCGATATTTAGTAACGTACGTGCATATAGGTACAACTACCCTTTTTGGAATTATGGATATGGAGGGCTCACAAATGGTTCAAAGCTTATAAGCGAACCAAACCCTAATTGTTGATCGATTCTCATTTTCTTGAACGATGGTTCACAGAACCGATGACCGCAGAGCTCCCATGAATCACTTGAACTTTCATCACACGTGAAATCAATAACGCCAGATGGGCTAAGGGGATATGTTGTGGTCGCCTTTTCAACATGTTTTCGCTTGTTTTGATCATTATAAGATATCTCCATAACTAGTTCGTAGCACTCCTTGACATTCTCCTACATAAAAAAAATATATATACATTAAGTACCACTTGTATTATGATATATTCATACTCTTTTGTTATTTATATATTAATAACAAAAGAAAATATGTTGATTGACCAAATAACATATACATTGTGGTCTAACCAACAGAAATGTGCATGGAGAAAGTACATGTTTTAAGCATGATAATTAAGTAATAAAAACGAAAGAAGGTCTTACTATTAGTTTTATCAAGAAAAGTACATTCGTAGCATTTGTTGTTGTACCATAAGCAATGAGAGTTGTACCAAAAACAAATGATTGAGAAAATATTAAAAAGACAAAGAGACAAACCTTAGTGGTTTGGAGAAGATCCAGAAGTTGACTTTTGAAGTCAATGGAATTTGGAGGATCAATTTGATCAACAACAGCAAGCATTGCAGATGTTGCCAATAAAGATGGTTTATAGCACATGAATCTTGAATCTGCAAAAACCAAAAATAAAATAAATAAATAATTTTTTTTTTAAAAAAAAAAAAAAAAAAAAAAAAAAAAAGTCAAAGAGATGTATTATTACCAGAGACTAGAGAAAGAATTAGAGCTTCACATTTGTTGAAGAAATCATAATGAATATGATTTGTTAATGGAAGCCTTCTAACAATATGATCAAGAAATGAAAGTGGTGTGACTGGATTCATCCTCCATTTCAGCTTTGACATCACCAAAAGCTCCATATTTTGTATGGTTTTAGCCTCAAACAAGAGCTTAGTGAATACTTGAAGATCTAATAGTAGTGGGACTTGAGTTTCTTCAAGTTTAGCAGCCAAAGAAAGACAAGTAACAGAAACAAGCTGACTCACCCATGATCTACCATCATCAAGACTTGAAAGAAACCTATCAACATAATTTATAGCTAAAATGGCAGTTAAATCTGTAAATCCATAATAACTTTTAACCTTAAGGATCCAATCCACAGCCTCTTTTCTTGCAAGAAAACTAGAGGGGCCATTTTTGTCAAAAGTGAAAGCACAAGGGTCATATTGCTCTTTTTCTTTGAAAAAAAGAGACACAAGTTCTTCATGGTCCCAACATAAATCTTGTTGGTCCAAGTCAAAATGGAGATCTGGTGAATCTTCATCTTCATTTTCAAAGGGTTGTTGTTCATTGCAAAAGAGTGTTGTTAAGAAAGAAGATGAATATGGGGATAAAATTGTCATTTGGTTTAATCAATCCTCCATTGGTTTCTCTAACTCTATACGTACTGTATCAATGAAATATAGAGAGACAGAAAAGAAAAGAGATTCAGAAAGGAAAAAAGGAAGTGATAGTATCAGACCGGGTGTCACGCTTGTCCTTTCTTTATATTTATTCACATTTTTTCATTTTTTACCTAAACAACTTCTTTTTAACCTTTTTACCACAAAATAAAATTATCTATACTACATCTCGTGGTGCCATTCTCTCTGGATCGGTCTGGTCTAATCGAAGTCAAGTGACTCCACATAATTTGTTTTTAAGAGTTTTTAAGTTTTATATTCAAATAATACCATTTTCCTTTTTTTAAAATTAATTATAATCATCCAATATAATAAATTAAGAGAATTAAATAGAATATAATATAAGAGTTTTATAATCCACAAATGATATTTAGATATACTTTGATACATAACCATTAATATTAGTTAATATCTTTAATATATAATAAAAGAGAGGCCTTAAATGCCACATGGCGAAGTAAGGACCCTTAGATGGGTTAACTTATTTGATTTCAACCGTTAGATCAAATTGATGATGTCATCAAACACTATTTTCATTTTAGTTGTCCCACATCGCTTCAGGTATGAAACTTTTTCATACCTCTAGCCTATATATATCATATGCCTTTAATTTTTCCTACTTTGTCCCACATCGCTTCATGTATGAAACTCTTTCAGACTTCTAGCTTATATATATCATATGCCTTTGGATTAAAATATAGTTCGACGGTAATTTTCGGGTCAATCGGGTCAAACCCGAAACCCGACAAATTGGAACTATTCTATCCGAAACCCGACCCTATTTATGAATCAGGTGTTGCCTTAAATGCCACATGGCGAAGTAAGAACCTTTAGATGGGTTTATCTTATTTGATTTCAACCGTTAGATCAAATTGATGATGTTATCAAACACTATTTTCATTTTACACCCTTTTACAAAACATAATTACATTATCTCTTTAATTCCAATCTCTACTTAAATAAAAACAAAATTCCAATTTACTTAAAAAAAATTCACTCAATTTGAACTATGATTTACATTATTTTTATTTAAAATCTCCTAATAAAAAATATTAAAACATGTGTATAAACGTAAAAGTGTTTATGTTATTATAACTATAAACAACATGTGTATAAACGTAAAGGTATATATATGTTATTATACGTATAACATTGTCTTTTTATAATAACCTAAAATCTACATAAACATAAAGTTTACAATTCAATTTTTATTTTTTTCCGCGCTATCGCGGGACAATAATCTAGTATATCAATAAAACACAATCATTAATAGTATAATTTAATTCAAAATAATAAGAATAAATACTTTTAATTAATAAATAAATAATTTAAATTAATTAGCAAATAATTTTAAACACTAACTAATTAAAATAATAAATACTTATGATATGTATAATCAATAAAAAAATATTCGTTCATACATATTCTTTTATAATATTATGAAGAAAATATATGTGAAATTTATTTTGTTAGAAATAATTAGAATAATGTCTATCATGAAATTAACGACGAATAAAATTGTAAATAAAAAATATCACAATAAACTCTTTTAACATTTAAATAACAAAATAATATCCTATAACATCGACTCTAAATTTTCACTCATTATTTAGATAAATAATAGTACCAAAATTAAAACATAGATGACATATAAATTCATGTAGCACGGGTACGATTTTAACCAAATTCGTATAATAATCATTCAATGAAACAATATTTAGTTCAATAAAACTCGGGGATTAACACCATTAATGTATAACGCTAAACTTTAATTCGAAACTACTGTTGATCGATTTTGACTAACATCGCCTATTTTCAGTATTGCTCCACCGCGTAACACGAGTACGTTAGTAGTAGTATGATATCATATGCATGTAACTAATACTTGAATCTAAGACATAAATCTTTTAGCTTATGTTTAACCAAAATCCATAAGTTGTAGCTTTTGATAGAAACAATAAATTTACAACAATGTTTTAACATATTCAACTCATTACAAAACATGTGGATTGGTCATGAAAATACTCCAATCTAAACTTGTAACTTGTGCATACATCTGGTTAAGTAGATTTTGAGCATAATATATTATAAATGATTTCACTTTTGTAAATGTATAGTCAAATCAGTTATCTTTAACAAATTTTGTATGAACGTATCTTCAATATATATACCAAACTTTACATTAAATTTGATATAAAAAAGAAATTTTTTTAATAGATTATCATTACATAAAAAAATTATTTGTTTCAATATATACACTAAATATTTACATCAAATTTATATAATTATACTAATATAACATACATTACTTCAAAAATCAAATCGATAACATCTGATGAACATCACATTCCTAAAAAAAAAAACTCCCGAGTCATTTTATAATTTCAATAAGCTTATTACGAACTTTAAAATCACCATTTAACCTTTAAATTTGATTTAAGTAGATCTTTCATACAAACAAATTTAGATATATATTAAAGTTGATATAGAGATTGTACAACAAATGAAAAGCAATAGGATTCGATCACAATTTACATAAAGTGATGGAAACTATTTGTCTGAAAATTGCATAAGAATTATAGTGTTTGCAGCAGAAAAATTGAGAAGAAAAGGTTGTTGGGCTATAGTGGTGTTACTACCGGCGAAGAGGGTTATACTGGTCATCAAGTAAGTTTCTACTGGCGAAGATCGTTTCTACTGGTGAAGATGGTTTCTATTGGTCATTAGTCAGTGAAGATTACTACTGGTATACATTATTACTACTGCATTGCATGGAGTGCATGAAGTTTCTACTGGTCAAGGTTTCTACTGTTTAGTTGATAATCTTAGCGCGTATTGTTAGCAGATAATTATGGAATAGATTTAGATAATTATCACTGTAGATTTCGATAGAGCTGTAACCCGATTATGTTTAAGGTTTTAGCCTCAAGGTCTATAAATATAGATCCTTATATCGTTGTAAATATACGTATATTCAGACACATTAATTCTAATAGATTGAGGCTATTGGTAAAATTCTTGTGTTCTTCATTGTTTAACGTTTATTCATTCGTATTCATATAAATTGTTAATTGACTGATCCTTGTTAATATCAAAGTGTTGATCCGCTGCAACTTCTTTGATAGATCTAGATCTACACGTTTGTTTAAAACACAAACATAGTTTGACAGATCCTAACAAGTGGTATCATAGCACAAGGTTGCTCTAGATCTACGATCAACAAGGCGTTGTAACAAGCTTTTCACAAACCAATTCAAGATGTCTGATCTTACTGAAGGCGTTCAAGCTAATAGGGTTCCTATACTCACATCATCAAACTATGATATGTGGAAAAGTCGCATGTATCAATACATGCTGCAAACCAATTACTCCATGTGGCAAGTGGTGAAGAATGGTGCCAAAGTTGTTCCATTACCTGGACCAGATCTCAAATCCAAAGGAGCAGAAGGTTCATCTCAACCAGTTACTGAGCAAGAAAGAAGAGATACTCATAACCATTGTCAAGCTTTAAGTACCTTACTTATAGCTATTCCTAATGAATATCAACATCAGTTTAGAAACTATATTGATGCTAAACTGCTATGGGAGGCCTTGGAGAAACGATTTGTAGGAACAACAAGCACTAGGAGGAATCAAAAGGATCAGTTAAAACAACAGTTTGAGAACTTCACGAATGTGAAGGGTGATACTTTAACTCAAACTTTTGACAGATTCAACAATATGATTGGTGAACTATCTAGCATGGGAGTTAATACTGCTCAAGATGATATCAACAGAAAGTTTCTCAGAGCTTTAGGAGAAAGGTTGTAGAGGTTGATGCGACAAAGGTTGATTTACCATGAGATGCCATTTTCGTAAAGAGTATTGATAAAAATCGATTAAGTAAAGCTTTTAACAAATTTTTGATGATAAAAAGAACCACTTGCCCCACTGTGGGCGCCAAATTATTTTGACCAAAAACTACCTAAGGAAATTCTGTGATCAAACTAGTTAAGTGAGGTAAGGTGTCGTGGTAATCTGATGAGTGATCACAAGATAATTTTATGAAAACATTAATAAATGTGTAAAAAGTAAATGAACACAAATGTATACGAGGAAAGCCCTTGATCGTTTTGGATTGCCGTCATAAAACCTCGGGAAGGGATAATAATCCCTTGCCTTGTTGATTTTATTAATAAGAACAGTAACGATTACAAAAATGAGCACAAGTTTATCGATTCGAAGTGTTTCTGTTGTAATTCAGGTGAGTAGTATGGTGTTAGTGTGTGTCCATCCTATATCGATCATTGCCTCTATTTATAGTAAAAGAAAAATAACAACTATAGCGAAATAGGCGGGATCATCCCAGTTTCGAGATATGTGGGATCTTCAGAATTCTTCTTCAACGTGTATTTCAAGTCTTGCATGCTTTGACTTAGACTATGTTTCCAACGACTATATTGTCTTACTTTATTACTTGACAAGATAATAGAAATATAATAAGGAGTGTTAGTAATCATGAACCTGTTAGTGATCCCGTGATCACGTAGACTGCTGTGATCCGTTATCTCGAGTTAACCTGCAACGATCATGATCTTAGACAAAAATTTTACTCATAACACATAGGAGTACTAACAGGTGAACAGTTCTCAATATGAAACATTTTTTATGATCTTCTCAATATAATGAGATTGAGAAACTGAAATTTTGTTGTTTCCTCGTTTAATTCTAATACGAAGAATCACCTCAGCCTCCTTCATGTCTTTCATATCGAAACTAGATGATAAAAACTTCTGGGTTGTATCAACTTGGTGCCGATCAGCACCAAATATCAACATATCATCTACATACAGAAAATTATAACTCTTTTACAAGAATTATCAAATTTGTTATATACACATTTTTCAGCTTGATATATTGTAAAACCATTAGACAAGACCACATCATAAAACTTTGATGCCACAGTTTTGGTGTGTGTTTCAGACCATACAATGACTTCTTCAGGTTGCATACCTTGTTTTCATTTCCAAACATCACAAACACTTCAGGTTGTTTCATGTAAATCTTCTCATCCAAATCACCATTCAAGATTGCAGTTTTTATATCCATTTGATGAATTACAAGATTATGTATAGTTGCAAGAGCTAACAACAATCTAATAGCGGAAATTTTAGCAACATGAGCATAAGTATCAAAAAAAATTCAATACCTTCCTTTTGCCTATATCGTTGGATAACTAATCTTGCTTTGTACCTATCTATAGTACCATCCACTTTCATCTTCATTTTGAGGATCCATGTACAACCTAAATCTTTTTAGCCAAGAGGTAATTCAACCAAAACCCATGTATATACATGATGGATCAATCTCATCATGAATCGCTTCTTTCCAGAAATTCGCATCCCTAGATGCCATGGCTTCCCTACAAGTCTTTGGATCTCCTTCAAAAATGAAACTATATTGATGTTGAGACATAGTCCCGTCCCTTGTTCCATCAACTAAATAAAGATGAAAATCGGATAGGTGTAGTGCTCCTCCTAGGTTCCGATGATTCCGGTATATCACTCGCTTGATTTGAATAGATGGTAAGTGATTTATGAAACTTATCCTTGGGTCTAGGTATAGATGTAAATCTATTTTCATCAAATATAACATCTCTTGGCTCTATCATAGTATTAACTAACAAAAAGTCATTAGATTCTACAACATATAATCTATATGCTTTGGAATGCTCAACATTCCCTCTGAACATACAATCTATACCCTTTTCACCCAAGTTTACTGTAAAACCATTAGACAAGACCACATCATCAAAAAAAAAAATTCCATTGTTTTGGTACGTGTTTCAAACCAAACAATGACTTCTTAAGTTTGAACACCTTTTCATTTCCAGACATCATAAACACTTCTGTTTGTTTCATGTAAATCTCCTCATCCAAATCACCATTCAGGAATGTAGTTTTTATATCCATTTGATGAATTAAAATATTATGTATAGTTGCAAGAACTAACAACAATCTAATAGTGGAAACATGAGCATAGGTATAAAAAAAACTCAATACCTTCCTTTTGCCCAAATCGTTGGATAACTAATCTTGCTTTGTACTTATCTATAGTACCATCCACTTTCATCTTCATTTTGAGGATCCATTTACAACTTAAAACTTTGGAGCCAGGAGGTAATTCAACCACAACCCATGTATCATTATGCATGATAGAATCAATCTCATCATGAATCGTTTCTTTCCAGAAATCCACACCCCTAGATGCCATGGCTTCACTAAAAGTCTTTGGATATACTTCAAAAATGAAAAAATATTGATGTTGAGACATAGTCCCATCCCTTGTTCCTTCAACTAAATAAAGATGAAAATCGGATAGGTGTACTACTCCTCCTAGGTTCCGATGATTCCGGTATATCACTCGCTTGATTTGAATAGTTAGTGAGTGAGTTCTAAATCATATCCCTTGGTCTAGGTATGGATGTAAATCTATCTTCATCAAATATAGCATTTCTTGACTCAATCACGGTATTAACTGAGACAGACTCATTTGATTCTATAACATAGAATCTAAATGTTTTAGAATGGTCAACATACCCTATGAATATACAATCTATACCCTTTTCGCCCAAATTTTACCTCTAGGTTCTCAGAGTCTTACAACCGCTCGACAACCCCAAACTTTGAGATAACTCAAATTGGGTACCTTATTATGCCATATTTCTCATAAGGGGTATTTTTACTCTTTTTATATGGAGTTCTATTCAATAAATAATAGGTTGTCAACATAGCCTCACCCCAAAACCCTTCACTTAGATCAAAGTAGGATAACAAGGTAACCATTTTCTTCAAGGTCCCATTCTTCCTTTCAGCCACACCATTTTGTTGCGGTGTGTAAGGAGCCGTAGTTTGATGTAATGTACCAATAGATTGAAAATAAATTGTATCACAATACTCACCACCTATGTCAGTAAGTAAAACCTGTATTAATTCATTCGTATGAAACTCTGCTTCTTGTTTATAAATTTTAAAGTTATATAGAGCTTCATCTTTTGTATGCACTAAATACACATCACAATATGCATCATCAATAGAAGTTATGACATAATTTTTGTTTCCAAGTGAAGGTGTTGCATGAAAATCACATAAATCACTACGAATAAGTTGAAAATCTTTACTTTCTCTATTAATTTCCTTAAAAGATTGTCTAGTTATTGATGTGCCTGAAATAATCTATATTTTGTAGCCACATTTATCGTATTTACGCTCGTTTTCTGCAACTTTTGTTATGATTTGGTATATTTCTAGTAAGAATTGCAGATTAGAGTCATATTTGGATCATGGAGCGAAAAGGAGCTGAAACCGGCTTGAAACGGAGACAAACGAGCAAGAAATGTGAAGTTTGGAGAAACAGCCGGCGGCTGAATCAAAACAGCCGGCGGCTGAATTAAATTTTTCACAATTGTTCATGACGTGCCGCGAAGCAACTTTTTCACGCGTACATTTTAGCCGCCGACTGAATTCAGCCAGCCGACGGCTAAATCAGTCGGTTTAAATATTTATAAATAGACTTCTAGGGTTCGAGTTTTAAACACATTATTCATTATTCTCAACCTGCATCCATCCTGGAAAGCTGCAAGGAGAGTCCTAGAAGCCGTCGATCACGTGGAAGCCTTGGTTAATCATCATTAATCATTCCTGAAGTTAGCAATTGTTTGGTTTGAACTTTTACGCATTATTATCTTGATACAATGTTTTGTTTTAAGACTTATTCTGTTATTTGCTTACAATCCAACATGAGCTAAACTCTTTAAGCGATTGCTTGGATTGTTGAACCTGGATCTATGTTTTAATCAAGTTTATGTTTGAACTCATTGGTTTTTCCTTTATTATTTACGTTTAATCGCGATCCATGTTTATTCAAAGTTATTAAATCTACTACTTAGCGTGATTGATAGATCTATAACATAACTAGCGTTCTTATGAATTTATCAGTTATTTACAATTATATGATTTATTAGATAATTGTAGCTTGATACTTAATTGAGATAGGCTAAGAGATTAGTAATTTAATGAATTGAATGAACATGACAATTATATCGAATCTGAATAATTGAGACTTTTGTTAATTCGTAGTCGACAGATTAAATTGTAAACAATAGTGACATTAAAACACAATTTAGAGTGGATAGTCTAAGATATCTCTTGATGTACGATCATTCGTATGATCTTTCTCTAAAATTGTAGGATTAGATAACTCTAGCGGGAAACCTAGTTATCATAGAAATCACATTTAAACCAATCAAACATATTCTTGTTAATCATGATCCAGGTGAAACGTAATTCCAAGTAATCGTTGCTTTCTAAATATTGATTAAATCTAAAGACCTTTCAAAACAGTTTTTCATCCGCAATTCCACTTAGTTAATTAAATTGCTATTTTATTTTAGTTATTTGTTTTCTGAATTATGTTCTCACAGAGCTAAAACGCCCCCCATATTTACTTGCTTTATTTAGTTTAATTATATAATTTGAGATAACGGATATAAATACACGTTCCCTGAGTTCGATCCGGACTTACTGATTCTGTATTATCGTACGATCAGGTACACTGCCTGTATTGTGTGTTAATCTACATTGGTAAAATCCTTTTCTAAACTTTAATTAATTTTATGTTATAAAATACACATCAAGTTTTTGGCGCCGCTGCCGGGGACGGTAGCTATTTTTATTCGTAATTTTGAATTTGTAATTATTCGATCCTTTTGGAAAGATTTATCTTTCTGGAAGTTGCATTTATTTTGTATTACGTGATAATTGTTAATTGGACTAATCGGATTTTTGAAGTTACAATTTTTCAAGAAATTTGCACACAGTACTTTTTAACCGCCGACTGAATTTAAACAGCCGCCGGCTGATTTCCAGCCTCCGGCTGAATATAGCCAGCCGCCGGCTGAATATAGCCAGCCGCCGGCTGATTAGCAGCTGTTTGTTTATTTTTCGTTTTATTGTAATTTTAATATTTCGGTTTGTTTAATTTTCAGTTATCACGGGCTACTGACATATTTTCTTCTGTTCTTATAGGTTTTGCATGACCCGGAGTTCAAATCCAAATCTTGTAGAGCCTTTCGAAGATCCGGAGAAAGCTTTTCGCATTCGACGCAGATTGTTTTCCCCAAGAGCTCAACCACTCACCAGTTTCAAAATTCACCAAAACAACAGTTTCGCATATGATTTTATGCAATCTTCTGAAGAGGAATACAACCAATTTTCTGATCAAGAAGAAGAGAAACCAATCCCCAATTCACCAGTCACCGTATCAGATTCCGATTCAACTGAAGAATCAGAACACGAAATGGTAGTCAACATTAATGAGATCACCTTGGAGGAGTACTATGCTCTTACCCCGAATGTTGCAACAGACATTCCCAACCCAGCTATCACTCGAGGAGCCGACTTCCAGCTTAAGGGCCAATTTCTCAAAGAACTTCGAGAGACCCCTTTTAATGGAGACGAGAATGAAGATGCTAATGTTCATGTGGAAAAGGTCATCGAGATTGCTGATGCTTACACTATTCCTGGTGTGACAAAGGAGGTTGTTATGTTGCGGGTGTTTCCGATGACACTCAAGGGAAACGCAAAAAGGTGGATTGGGAACGAACCGGCCAATTCCATCACTACTTGGGCCGATCTGAGGGCCAAGTTTTTGAAGAACTACTGTCCCCCTTCAAAAACCTCTAAAATGATTGATGACATCAGGAACTTCACACAGGATATTGGTGAGTCACTTTATCAAGCATGGGAGCGTTACAAAGACATGTTACACAAATGCCCCAGCATGATCTCAACACTCAACAAGTTATCAAGACATTTTACAAAGGGGTTGATCGTCAAACTCGTAACGAGTTAGATTCTGAAGGCAAAATTCCACGGAAAATCCCAGCTGATGCTTGGAATGCTATTGAAAAATCTGCTAAACACTCCAAGCTATGGGAAGACGGTGGTAAAGGACGAAGGCAAATGGCTGATAACAACGACGGTCTCGCTGCTATAACTAACAAACTGGATGCTATGGGAAGAGACATCAAGCGCGTCAACGAGAAAGTTCATGCTATTCAAGTTGGTTGCGAAATTTGCAACGGATACCATCTCGCCAAAGATTGCCCTAGGAAAGATGAGGAAGAAGCCACTGAAGAGGTAATGTATGGAGATTACCAAGGAGGAGACAGGAATAACAACAACTATCGTCAAGGAGGAGACAACAATGGTTATCGCAAGCCCTACAACAACAATCAGGGAAATTCAAATGGGCAGAAACCATATCGGCAAGGACCACCGGGGTTCTATGCGAAGCATGCTCCTAAGGCACCGTTTCCACCAAAGGACGATTTGCATGAACTGATGAAACAACTCATGACAACAAATAATCAATTTATGCAAACCACGATCAAGCGAATGGATGACACTGATTCCATCATCCGTAATCAAAGCGCTTCGATTAAGCAACTAGAAGGCACTATGGGACAACTAGCGAAAGTAGTGCAAGAAAGATTTCCGGGACAGCTACCGAGCTTCACGGAAACGAATCCTCGAGATCACGTCAAAGCAGTTACCACCCGAAGTGGTAAAACTCTCAATTCTTCTTTTACAGGTGTTACTAACAAAATTCCTTCTGATTTTGCACAGGTTAACAAAGAAGACGGACAAGAGAACGCAGACAAACCGCTCAATTCTGCTACTGCTGAATTTCAACCGGCGGCTGCCCAAAGCCAACCAGCGGCTGAAAGCCAGCCGGCGGCTGGGATTTTCCAGCCGACGGCTGAATCATTGATTTCGAAGAAAAACACACCGGCTGCTACTACGAAGCCGAAAATCACATCGGTGATTAAGGACTTCACACCTGCTGTTCCATACCCTGATGCTCTGAAGAAAGACAAGGACGCTGTCACTTATCACAAATTCCTGGAGAACATGAAACAGCTTCACATTAATATTCCGTTTATTGAGGCGATTGCTCAAATGCCAAAGTATACGAAGTATTTGAAGGATCTTGTGACGAATAAGAGTAAGCTGGAAGACGCTTCCAAGGTCACCATGAATGCCCGTTGTTCCGCACTGATGCAAAACAAGTTACCTCCGAAATTAAGCGATCCAGGCGCTATTCCTTGTTTAATTGGCAATTTAACTGTGAACAACGCATTAGCTGATTTAGGAGCAAGTATTTCCTTGATGCCATATTCCATGTATGCTAGATTAGGTTTAGGAGAACCAAGACCTATTCGTATGTGCATTGAATTAGCTGACCGCTCTGTTCAATATCCTAGGGGAGTTGTTGAAAATGTCCTTGTTAAAGTTGACAAATTTGTGTTCCCTTGTGATTTTGTTATTCTTGATATGGTAGAGGACCCTAGAGTACCGATTATCCTAGGACGTCCAT
>CAJVGC010000590.1:66760162-66780681 GCA_910822075.1 Senecio squalidus | reverse complement strand
TGGTTTAAAACAAGTCCCTTCGAGAAGCAGTAGTAACCTTATGATGAAATCAAGTACCTTACTCTCTAGTATTGTACTATGTTACTACTGCAACATTAATAGTAAAGGCAAATTGTGTCCAAGTATGATTAGTACGAACAAATTGTTAGACTAAGGGAAGGTTTAACTACTACTGCCCCTATGTCAATAAATTTGAACGGAATGGTTAATACGGACGAATAATGTGTTACTACGGACCTCTGGTTTAATACTGCCAGTAACTCAAGTTACTACGGACAGTCCAGTTAATACGGCCCTTGAACCATTACTACGGCCCCATTAACCAACTTACTACGGACCCTTTGTTAATACTGCAGATTATCATATTATAAAGGTTTCTTAAGAGATAAGAATACCCTAATTAATGATAATTTGACAAGTCCAAACACAACTTGTAACCCACCTGATTGGACCTAATTTTTAAAATTCAGGCGCGAGGCACAGCTACTCGTGACACGTGGCAATTTTTAATTGGACCGTCACTTTTAAATCATTACCCGCGTCTAATCAGGGGAGTCAAGTTGTTACAATTTTTCGGTATAAAAGGGGGTTACTTAACCGTTTGAAACTTACCGTTTGTAAATTCCAAGAAAAAGTTACCGTTAGAACTAAAAATCAATTGATTTTCTTTATCGTTGTGACTAACCATTTACATTCTTGTTCATCACTGTCATCATCAATCAACTGAATCAACAATGGCGGAACAATTGCAATTATTCAAAACTCACAACATGGTGGCTTGCTTGGAAAAGACTGCCGACAACGCCGATTTCCATCAAATAATCGATTTCTTTGATCAATCAAAGATCAAGACGGCGTTAACCATCAATCCTGATATTGATGAATCCCACATTAGGGATTTCTGGACGTCTGCTACTCTACATGACACAGAGGCTGCCATCATTGCTATGGTAAAGGGCAAAGCAATCAAGGTTTCAGAGTCTTCTATCAGACAACATCTGAACCTTCAAGACGACACAGGTATACTAAGAGTACCTTATGACCTCCTGGTAAACACTTTTACAAACATGGGTTATGAGGGGGATTTAAATATTTCAACATTTTTAAAATCAAAATTCTCCCCTCAATGGAAATACATGTTGCATACTTTGCAACAATGTATGTCCCCCAAAAGAACAGGATGGCATGAAGGGAGCTCTACTTTAGCCAACGCTATGGTGTGTTTGGCTACAGGAAGAACGTACAATTTTTCCTACATGATTTTTGATTCAATGAGAAAGAATATCGAGAACCCACAAAATAAATTTTTAATGTATCCTCGATTTCTTCAACATTTTATTAACTGTGTCCATAATGATCTTCCAAGATCTGAAAATCTTTTAAAATCACATGCTCATTCAAAGAAGGTTTTCACTAATATGAGACAAGTTAACAAGGGTGGTCCATCTCATGTGACACCATTATTCTCAAAAATGTTGGTGGTCACGATTCCCACAGCTGCAGGACAAGTAACTCTACCTCTGTCCCAACCCCCAGCTGCCACCATCAGTACTACGGCAATATCTGTGGGCACTAGTGCCATATCTGTAGCCAGTACTGTAGGTGGAACCCCAGAGGTTACTACGGCAGTTACTACTGCCCCTGTACCTCCAGTTGCTACTGTGAGTTCTACTCCAGTTGCTACTGCTTCAGTCACTACTGCTAAAGTGACTAAACCCACAGCTTCAGCACATCACAAACCCCCCAAAGCTGCTTCTAAGAGACTCAAAAGGGTTACTCAGCCTCTTGTGTCTAAAACCATCCCCCATACTACTACTGCAAAAGCAATCCCTGAAACATCTTCAGGATTGTTACACACATTAGGGGAAAACCTTGAACACACCCCCTTGTTCACTGAGGTGGTCCATAAGGAGGGGGGAGACCATGTAGGGAGGGCTGATACTACTGCAGCTTCTATTTCTCATAATAGAGCTCAGGACAGTATCAACATATCTAAGACCCAAACTACGGCAACACCATCCCTTGCTGAGGACTTGTTCTCAGATTGGGAAGGTGGTCCCTGGCGCCAAGAGACCATGGGAGAGATACATGCTTCTGCTAGGCAGGAGAGTTTCTCTATTCCCTATGATCTTCCACCTGTTGGTACCCAACAGGAAAGGGGTGAGGGTAGTGGTGGTCAGTTTAAGGAATTGATGGACATGTACCAATCTCTAATGGTGAGGGTGGAAAAACAAGAAGGGATGATGTCTTCTCTAACTTCTTTGGTGCAACAGGTACTGGCACAACAAGCATTGCTATCAGCCCAGTTACTGCCCAAAAGAATCACCTCACTAGATGCTGGCACTTCACCAAAACCATCCAGCTCATCCTCTTCAGATGACTCCCCAGCAGATGAAAACAAGGGGGAGAAAGAAATAAATGTGTTATCATCTGGAGAGAGCAAAGGTGATGAAGACAAAGGAAGCACAGATACTGTCATTACTGCCACCTCCAATCAAGATGAACAAATGGAGACAGGTAGTACGTTTGAGGGGGAGACAGATTTTGATGCTAACATGATGGTAGATGAAGAAGGTGAGAAGATGGGAACTGATTCTCAACTTGAGGGGGAGCAGCAGAAAGAAGTGAAGCAAATGGTTGAAGAAACAATAGACGAGATGGAAGATGAAACTTCACCAAATGCTACTGAAACACTTGCTGCGGAGCAAGTTGATACTGAAATGGTTGCGGCGGACTCGATTGCTGCGGATCAAGTTACTGTTGATCCTATGGTGACAAGCCCAGTTACTGCGGACTCAGTTGATGCGGATCCAGTTACTACGGACCCAATGGTAATTAGCCCAGTTACTACGGAGCCAGTTAATACGGACCCCATGGTCACCAGTCCAAGAACAGAGGACGCAGAGGAAGATCATTCCTACCTGTTCACAACCATTCCTCCCACGTTCGATCAAGCTTCAACTCCTTTTCAAGCAATCCAATCTGAAGCTACAACTCCTTCCACCACTGTAACAGAAACTCCTTCTACTATTGATCAACAAGAAGCTGAAAATGTTCTTATAAGAACAGAAATGTCAAGAACAAGTGTGATGGCTGATGAAGACACAATAGCATCACAGCTGCTTAAGATCAAAGAAGAGAAAGCAGAAGAAGAAAGAAAAAAGATGTTAGCTGAACTTGTTGCAAAACAGAGAGCTTCAGCTGCTCAGGGTGAACAACCTTTACAAACCTCTCTAAGAGTTCATACTTCTGTATCTACTTCTGTTCCTACAGGTAGAGTTGGCTATGTCACAGTGGATAAGAAGAAGAATAAAGTACAAATGGTTGACCTTGATGCTGAAAAAGAGAAAGGAAAAGGCAAATCCATTGCTGTGGAGAAATCAAAGACTGAAGAAGAAAAGAGCAAGGAGGAAGCCTTTAATTTTCAAGGTATGACAGCTGAAGAGATTGAAATGCTCAGAAAAGAGCATGAACAAGCAGAGCTGTTAAACAGATTGGCTGCTGAGAAAGAAGAGGAGGAAAGAGCAAGAAAGAAAAAGATAGCTGAAGCAGATGAACTTCATGCTAGACTGAATACAACTCCAACTCCAGAAGAAAGAGAAATAATGGAGAAGATTGATGCTGAGGATGCAATCAAAGCACATGAGATGTATAATGAAGAACTCCTTCAAAGACTTTGTTCTCAAGGCCAAGTTAGAGCAGATTTTGAGTATGGAATGCAAACTCTGGAAGAAGATGAAGCTGCTCTTAACCAAGCTTGAGAAGAAGAAAGTATCCAAGATCACACAAAGGAAGTTAGCTCAAGACAGGGAGAAATACACCATGTACCTTAAAAGCAAAGGTTACAGTGGTAGATCATTAGGTCCTATGAAGTTGACTAATATGTTGGATCATGTGAAGGAAGAAAGACAGAAGGAAACAAACAGGGAAGCTGCTCTTGCCAAGATTCAAGAGAAGAAGAAGAAGGATGCTGAAAAAGCTCTTGAAGCTGCCCTGAAAACTGGAAGGAAAGTGTTCATTCAACCTGAACCTGTTCCTGAAGCAAAGAAGTCAGAAGAGAAGCCTAAAAGAAGGAAGCTGTCATCAAAAAGGATTCCAGTTCCTCCATCTAAAAGACAAAAGATGAGTGATGCTGCTACTGCTTCTCAAGAAAGCCCAGATATTCCATTCATGGATGTCAAACCAGAACCTGAAGATATGGAACAAGACCCTCCTAGTACTACTCAAGGGGGAGACTATTCTGCATACATCAATCACGTTGAAGGTTTGAAGTTTACTCCATTGGCTGTGAAACCTCCAGTTATCATTGATTGGAAGTATATTGGAGGGTACACCAAGACTGAGTATGAAGTGACCAGACAAGACAAATCAAAGAAGATACTTCATGCTTTTTATGATGCCATTAGACTCTTTGACAGAGAAGACTTGGAAAGAATGTACAATATAGGCAAGTCAAAGTACTCTAATCAAAAAGGAGTACCAGGAATTGATCTGGCAATGGATATTTTATGCGGACTATTTGAACCTGATTACAAGAAAAAGAGTTCAGTCTTCAAGAAGGAAGGACCAAACAATCATATTCTTAATTGGTACATATATGAAAGAAGTGGAACATACTCCATTATAAGAAGACATGGAGCAAGAGAATTCTTCTTAGTGGATGTTAAATACCCACATTCTTTGAAGACATTGGATGAGATGGTTGAGTTAAAGCTGAATGGACCTCAAGATTCAAGACTAGCTCATGAACTCATTTGGAGAATCTTGTGTCAACGCATAGAAGAAAAGTCCAAGGGAAAGTCTGACTGGCAAAACAAGTAGTTGTAATTAACATACAATAGTTAGTACTGTTTTGTAAAAAGTTAGTACTGTTGAAGTATAAAACTTGTACTTTTGATGTTCCATAAAAGTTCAAGGTTAGGGGGAGATTGTTGGGTCATAACTTAGCTAAAATAGTTGAACCATGAACAACTCACTTAACAATTAAGAATAGTAACTAAAACGTTTAATACGGAATATATTGAGAGTTACTACGGAAGACAAGTTAGTACGGCTGTTCAACAAGTTACTACGGCTAGACAGTTACTACGGTGATATTGATATTGATTACAAGTTACTACGGGAAAAGTCAAGATACGGAAGAAGTCAAGTCAAGACACGGAAGACAAATCTTGCCTTGCAAGTATAATCTAAGTTATAGAGTTATAATTAGATTATGTTTCCTTTTGTAGATAGAGTTTCCTTATTTCATGTTTAGATAAGGATAGATGAGATTTCCTAGTTTATCTAGGTCGGCCTCAAGGTCTGTATATAGATAGATCCTTGTATTATAGAAAACACGTTGTATTAAGAATTTCATTGATTAATACGATTGAGGCTTATAATTCGGCAATACTATTGTTTGTTCATTATTCATTATTCATTGTTCGATAACTCGTAATATTGAAGTGTTCATCCGCTGCTGAACTTCTTCAATAGATCACGATCTTAACGAAGGCAAACTTATTAGTTTACATAGACTAATACGATCTTGACAATAATAACAAGTTTAACAATTCAAGCAAACACTTAATGGAATTAGTTCATGATGGATTAAAAGATTTCAGCAAAACAAACAAATAATAAAGACATATTGTTGTAAGATTAAGCTAAAATAACAAACTAAGATGAACGATTCGTCAAACACGATTAAAGGATGTTAATCGTGGCTTCTAAACACTTCTAGACATCCAAAATCCCTCCTTGCAGCTTGTTTTGTCGACTTTGATGGTGGAAAAGTGGAAAATGGATGTTTGATTCGTAACCCAAAGATCTGCTTAAATAAAGGTCGGTTGGGCTTCTCCAACCGTCGTTTCGTTTGACCGGGCTCACTTTTGAGATTCTAGGATCTAGCCGCCGGGTGAAATAGGCTAGCCTCCGGTTGGGAGGGTTCTGGTGATTTCTTCCAAAATGTAAATTGTGGAACTCTTTTCTACTTTCTTCTCCAATTTGAATCACCTAAATCGGATTTCATATGAAGAGGTTATGATCAAAATGGTGAAGGTGGGTAAAAACATTTTTCACGTATGATCTTCAACTTTGATTCTTCATAGTTTTTCTTAATTTAAGCTCGGTTTTCTACCGTCTTCAACTCCTTTTTGTTCCATGATCTAAGTTTAACTCCTATCTGCATATATGTACGAAAACACTAACCAAATCATAACAAAATGCGATAAACAAGAGTAGAAAAGAGAAATATGATTAATAAAATATCAATTCTTTTAAACATATCACTAATATAAGAAAGCAAACCGTGGTGCGTTATCTGACACAACCAACTTGAGCGATAATTAATTTAACTTTTCTACCTCGATAACTTGTTGAATTTCTAATTGCAACACAGACATCCTAGTATCTTCTTGAGGAAGCTACCTAGATATATCCTTTTTTCCACGATCAAAATACCGTCGACAGAAGAATGGGCATTCACCTTTAATCAACTACACGAACATAAGAACTTATTTTCTTGTTTCTTAGTATTCACTCCATGTTTGAACTAGTACCTTATGACATTGGGAAAATATAGATACATCACCATTAATATATGTAAACTTTTTTCACAACTTCATCGGAGAAAATTGGACAAATCTTATATATAGCAAACACCGTGTCCCTTAAACTATCAAAACTAAGGTTGTAAAGATCTCGATATTTATCTTGATCTTAAAATTTTATGATTTTAAAATCTGGTTTCTCAAAAACTATATGATATCGCATAGGATCTATAAAAGTATAGGATTTTAATAAGATCTCGATCTTGATCTTAGGATCTTTATACAATCTGATCTTAGTTTCATTAAATTATAGAGGAAAAAAAAAGACAAAAAAAACCTTTATTAAAATAAACTAAAAAGTAAATCGTTTAAAACACTTTAAGAATTAATTTTCACAAAATATTTTACTTCAACTAACAAATACATGGAAAATAAAAATCAATATTAACTCAACTACCTAATCTACATCTATATGATTTTTATGACACACAGTCCATTGAAATAAATACTTATAAGTAATTGATATGAATTATTCAATATATTAATATGATTACGGACCTACTTTAGTAAAATCTTACGATCTGGATTCGATCTTACAATTTCGATCTTGCGAATATGAAAACAATTCTAAATAAAATCTTGATCTTAACAAGCTTGATCAAAACCTTTCACCTCTATATCTCTAATTACTTCTAAACACAAATGAAAACCATTAGAAGTAAAAATGACAAAAATTTTATCAAGTTATCTTTATATGGATTCTTCCAATAAAATGATGTAATTCATAAAAAGTCTAGTCCAGTTGAGTCTTGAGAGAAAATACATGTAACGACTAAAGGTGGTAAGATCCATCCAATTTCAATTCAATCTTCCTGTACAGTTTTGGAGTCATTCTCTTCACACTTCATCTTGTCTCATAAACAAACTCCCATCCAGTCTTATCTACTTGGTGACAAGACTCCATTTCACCTAAAAGTCATAGGATTTTAACATATGTTTATAATCACACAACTCAACCCAAAGCCATCCCCAATGTTCCCATTGATTATCTTCAGGCCCTCTCCGACCATCCCTCCTTTCCCTATATTTAAATATATATATGTAAAATATCATGTTTTTAATATATATAATCTCTTTATAAATTTTTCTTTCTAATATTTACCCCCAAAAACTTTAACTAAATGATAAATTATATTTTAGGAAAGATGAATAGTATTTCTTCAAATAAGACGTACAAAAGTACTCCTTCAAAAACTTCTTTTAAATTTGAAGCAAACACTTATGGTGTGTTTTCAAATTGATTTTTAAAGAAAAGAAAAGAATGAAAAAGAAAGAGATAGAATAAAAATGAATATATTTTTTTTTTCTTCCAAATCATCCCAAATATGGAACGAAACTGTATAAACCAAAAATCTATTGAATTATTCTTTTCTTTATTTTCTTTTCCTTTCTCTTTCATCTTTAAAAAAAACTCGAAAATACAACTTGTTTTAGAGTCTTTTGTCTTTCTTTCAT
Organism: Senecio squalidus; assembly: GCA_910822075.1. NCBI lineage: Eukaryota > Viridiplantae > Streptophyta > Magnoliopsida > Asterales > Asteraceae > Senecio > Senecio squalidus. The sequence continues at coordinate 66,772,633 of CAJVGC010000590.1, read as the reverse complement.
TTCTTCACTAAAAAAACTCGAAAATATAGCGTTATTTGTTTTCTTATAATTCAAATCTTTATATTTAGAAAAAGCTTTAAAACAAAGGTTGAAGAGGGGACTCAAAATCAAAAAAGTTATCTCCCATATGACATGTCTAATAAAACAATCACAATCATGAATGTTCTCTTTGATGAATCCGGTTTGCATACAACATGTCAATTTGTATATTACATAAAGAATCTAAAGTAAGTTACAAATTCATTAATGTGTTATATGAAATGAAAAGTTGAAACTTGTTTGTCTCTAAGCATCACTTATTACATTATTTGTCACTAACTTTGAATTTTGGACTTTTGGAAAGTAATGTGGTTTATAAGAGATTAAGAAATGTAAATAGGTATATAAAAAATATTATTATTTAAATTATCAATTATTACATTACTTATATTAAAAGGGATAATTTAGATGATCTGTAATTTGGAAAGCCCAAGATGAAACATCTAAGAGTGGTTAAATTGAGTTTGTTACGTTTAGCAAACTTTTGTTTTGCTTTTCAACCACTATTTTCATGAGGAAATATGTAACATACGAAACTTTTAAGACTTCTATTCATACATTAATAATATAAATAAATAACATATTATCTGACTATCTTAATATACTTGCTTTTATTCTAACGTAATTTGTTAATAATATTATTAAATATAATATATAATTATAATAATGTTAATTGTCTAGAACCCATACTTTCTGTTCCCTACTTACTCATTATAAATTGTCAAGTTATTTTATTTTTATTTCCTTTTTAGACTAATTTATAAACAGCCCCTTTAGGTTTTCATAATTATAAAATTCGTTCATAATTCTTTTTTCTACGAATATTGTTCTTTATTTCACTATTTTCTTACGATTTTAGTCTCCCATTTGTTAAATTTAACAATTAGTATGTTAAAATAACAAAATTACTACTTTTGTCCGGACAACATGGTCGGACGTTTGTTGGATATTCTAGCGTTTGTAAAAAGGTGTTTGGGGTTGATCAAACCCGTTTCTTACTAACACTATCATTCTTTTAGTTTAGATTTTATATTTGTTAATCAAGTGGTATTTTAGTAATATGATTTTATTTAAAATTTTAATATTTAAGTAAAACATAAAATGATTTATAATATAAATTTTTTTATAAATATTGGGTTACTCCAATGCGGTTGAGATAATGAAAGACCATTAGAAAATTTGACATCAAATTAAAAGTGATAACTTTCCATTCCAAAACCCCTTTTTAATTTAATTTTGTTTAAAAAATTAATTGTAAAAAACCGTAATTTATTAGATAAATAAATTACAACATTGTAACGATCATTAAATTTTCTTTTTATAGAGCACCCACTCGATACAAACTTTTGACGAAAAAACTTTTTGGGTTTTTCTTTTATGGGTTTTTGAATTTTTATATTACATAATCACAGTTTTATCACATATAATTTTAGTAGTTTGACATTTTTTTTTATTCTAGTTGAATGTACATAATATAACAAATATATGTTTTTAAGTTCATATTTAGTGTTCAAATCACATGTGATTGTACCTTACGAATATCAACATTTGTCCAAACACGAAAAAAAATAAAAAATCGTCAAATTTTGACTTTTTCTCCGGGTCTATATAGATTACACCTCGTATAATATTGTTTTGTTTTAAAGTTTAACAATTAAAGTTGAAATTATGGGTGTTATTATTTTATGAGTTTTCGAAATTTTACATACATAGTAAAATTACATATGATATACAATATAATCACATTGATTTATGTACTATCAATGTGATTATAGTAATATCAACTTTTATGTCAAAAAACGATTTATACATTTATAGTAATTATATTTTTGAAATTTTGCGTATTAGTGTTAAAATCACATTTGATGTTATCGTTACGATTTCAATAAAAAAAAAAGAAGTCGTTGTCGAAAATATATAACACCATGCTTTAAATAAAGATAAAACTCCGACGATTACAACTATATAATGGATTTCGTACAACGATTAACGGTTTATAATTTAGTTTGATTTTTTAAAAAATAAAATAAAGTTAGTTTTTATTTGAATAAATTTTAATCATTAATTACTATAAAAATTGTGTCTTTGAGATTTTAAAAAATTAGGGAGATTTACATTTACGTCCTTATAAAACTTCAATATTACGTCAATGTCGTTGTAAAAATCAAAATTACGTTAATATCTTTCCAAAACATGAAAAATTCTCATATATATCCAAAATAATAAATTAATAATATTTAAATGATTTTAATATTTAAATTATTCATCTAAATATTAATTAAATGATTTAATATTTTAAATTATTGAATAAATCAATAAAAATAATCCAAATGCATATTTAAACACATATGTCAATGAAGAATCAAATATTGAATGAACTAAATAGATTAAATTTAATGAATAAATTGTATTAAACATATATTATAAAACATTAATCAATTAAGACGATGAAGTTTTGCAACCTTTTTATTCCGATTAATGCTCAAAATTATAGAAATCAATCTTTCTAAAATCTATATTGCGAGTTTATGAAATTGAGATACATTGGTTAATGTTGGATTAAACCTAACATACTTGACTAAAAAGTTTAATTAATATTTAAATAAATAATTTAAATATTAAAATTACTTAAATATTATTAATTTATTATTTTGGATATATATGAGATTTTTCTTGTTTTAGAAGGATATTAACGTAATTTTGATTTTTACAAAGACATTGACGTAATATTAAAGTTTTATAAGGACGTAAATAAGGATGTAAATGTAAATCTCCCAAAAAATTATGTGTATTTTTTATTATTTATTTATTTTTATAAAGTAAAGATTATTAATATTAATATTGAAAAAGGAAAAAGGAAAGCAGAGCAAAAACGAATGTTTGTTGGCAGAACAAGGCGCCTAGGCGTGTACTCTGAAGCAGGGCATTTTGAAAAAACCCACGTTCACGTTCATCTTTACCTTTTCTCTCTGTACCATAACTGACATTCCGATAATTCTTCCTTTTTTTTCCAAATATATATACATGCAAACATTCCTATATCTATATCACACACACACACACACTCTCTCTCTAATAAGCTTGTCAGTGACATCATCAATGGAGGTACTATCATTTTTTTTTAATTTTTCAAAATTGGACTTAAATTTTTCTATTCATCAACAACTAGCTGAATTTGCATCTTCTTATTTTCCTTTCCTTTTTTATTTCTTCAACAACGAGCTAAATATAACTTCAATTTTCAAAAATGTATGTATAAAAACACTCGTATATCTATTATTTTTGTCTGACGTCATCAATGGAGGTACCGATTTTATGTATCAACAACTAGCTAGATTTGCATTTTAAATTGTTAAATTTTCATCAACAATATTAAGCTAATTGCTAAACATGCATTTTTTATTATTTTAATTCATCAACAACGAGCTCAAATTTAGCTTCATTGTGCAGAAACTACGATTTGGATGCATTGTGTTCTTCGCAATTCTGTTTGTTCTATTCACCTACGCTTCAGCACTCAAGGTCATATTTCCAATCTGTGAACGATTTTCGACTATGATTGTTTATGGTGAATTTATCTGAACTATGATGTGTAATTTCAGGAAGGACAAACATGTTTAGATAATCACAACTGTGACTCCAATTTACATTGTGAGGCTTGCATTGCAGACGGCAATATTCGTCCTCGGTGTACTCGTATTCAGCCTCTCAATCCTGTTTCTAAGGTAAATAAATATATTTATATATATTGTGAATGTAAGTGAGTGTTGTGAAAATGATGAATCTGTGTTGATGTGAGTATAGGTGAAGGGATTGCCGTTTAATCATTACTCGTGGTTAACGACACATAACGCGTTTGCTAGATTAGGGGAGAAGTCAGCTACAGGTTCTGCTGTTTTAGCTCCGATGAACCAGCAGGATACTGTTGGTTCTCAGCTCGATGTAAGTATCTCTCTCTCATTTCTATTTTTCTGATTAGTAATAAATCTGTGGTAGTTATACATGAATTTGTTGTTAATTGTGTTTTTTGAGCTTGATTAAAATATTGTATCTTAAAGAATAGATTTGTCTGTTTTGTGAGTTTCGGTTCCATGTTTGACAGGGAACTTTTTAGGTATTTATGTATCTTTTGTGGCTCTTAACTGAATATCAATTCGGAGCAAGGAAATCAACAAGTCATTTACCATATTTAACTTGGAGTGTAAATTGAATAAATGGAATACTATAAGTATTAAACTACATACCACTAGCTTGAGATGGATAACAACAGATATGTTAATATTCGCCAAATTTTCAAGTTTAGATTTCAATGTTGATAGGTAATTGACTTTACTTGGCTGAAAATTTAACATTGCTAGTAAGCCTACCAACCATATGAGAATAATGGAGGTTGGTAAATATGCCTTCAAAGGTTCTCAATGAAATGCATATAGATTAGGATAAAATATGAAGCTTATATATGGTATGGTTACTATTTTTTGATCAGCACAAAGGAGACTTGCATGCCCACTTGGTAGCAAAATAGCTGTTTGGAAATTATGTGATGACATAACAATACATTAAGAGGCATTTACTTTATTTATATTTTTAGAGGGATAGTGTTCTATAGAAGCCAAATGATTTATGTGTTGCAGGTTGTTAAATATATAAAATTCCTAGTTGCATATGTCAAAAACATTAACTACTTCCTAATAACTTCGATGTAATCATATTTATTTACTTACGGAAAACATATATGTTGTACATTATATATATTTTTTTCACTGCAGAATGGTGTGAGAGGGCTTATGCTTGATATGTATGACTTTCAGAATGACATTTGGTTATGTCATTCATTTGGTGGAAAGTGCTTCAACTACACAGCTTTTGTAAGTACTTTCGTCATTTCCTTTATACTCCACTTTACTTCAATTCGACCCTTTCAGATTTTAAGAACGGTTTACCAAATTCATTACTTTCTAGACATAATCTGGTTTTAGGGGTGTTTTGATATACATTTTTAAACTGCTTATTTGGATATTATAATACGGAGTATATGGATAAACAGGTTCATACCAGCTGAAACAAAAGCTTTTCCTCTCATTTCGCAAGATGTCATTTTCACAAAATTGACATTTTTTGTCATTTTATCTTTTCGTTATTTAATTATTCAGAAGTTTCCCAACACTTATACAACTGCTTCTTTGATTTTTATTACGAGTTACAACTTCGAACAGCAACCACATATCCAAACACTATTTCCAATATTACATCTGATTTAGATGATTATGAATTTATGATTATTCAGTATCACACAATCAGTTTCTAACAGGACATTAAAACACTTTAGATTAGCAACATTAGTATTAATTTGGTGTGTAAATATATAAAACTAAAATAGAACCAGAATGGCTGCCTTTTTATAGAATTACTAATGACGGTAACTTTTTTTTTTATCCCGTCAGCAACCTGCCATCAATGTACTGAAGGAGATTCGAGTTTTTCTAGAAAAGAATCCTAGTGAAATTGTAACTGTAATCATTGAAGATTATGTTACCTCTCCAAATGGTCTAACAAACGTCTTCAACGCTGCGGGTCTGAAGAAATACTGGTTTCCAGCAGCTAAAATGCCAACTGGTGGTAGTGATTGGCCAACGGTCGACTCCATGGTCAAACAGAATTGGCGTTTACTAGTGTTTACTTCTAAATCTTCTAAACAGGCTTCAGAAGGGATTGCGTATGAGTGGAACTTCTTGGTTGAAAACCAGTGTGAGTTTTCTTAAGTTCAATGAATTCACATAATCTTATCTCAAGTTCAACAAATTCACAAAATCTTGAATATAAATTAAGTAGGTTGTCTAATGAGTCAATATCGGTCTGGTTGACTAGGCAATATATTTTCCTGAGCTTTTTTAGCGATTAAAGTATTGAATTTGATTAGATATACATATACCACACTACAAAAATATTATGAAATAAATTATAAACCAATATAGAAAAACATAAACATTTTAGGTGACTTTCAACCCATTTGACCCACTCAACCTGTTTCACTTTAGGCTAGAGGTGGCAATATGGGTAGGTTATGTAGTCAAAACGGGCTAGGACTTGGGTTGACACGATGATGAGGACAAGTATGATGAGTTGGCTGAAGAGTACGTGAGGCCCTTGGAGCACAGGAAGCATGACAAGAAGAAAAACGAGAAGAAAGACTGGGACTCCCGTCCCCAAAAGTGGAATGCCCGTCCCAAATGAAGGAAATTTAACAAAATTTCAACACGAAAAACACACCTTCTGGAATGGCCGTCCCGAAGGCGTGGAACTCCCGTCCCTCAAAGGGAACTCCCGTCCTGGAGGCGTGGGACTCCCGTCCCGCGGGCCTGCCGCCAAAATTCTAGAATTTTCTTTTTTTTTAGCACTAAAAATAATGGTTTAGGGTTTTATTTTGTGATATTATGTAGATTTTTATTAAGTTTCTTTTGAATTACGAATTTTCAAGTTTTTAAGTATATCTTTGGATTAAGATTTGTTTAAATTCATAAACCTTTGGATTAAGGTTTTGTTATTGCTTATAAATATTTTCATTAGGGTTTATATTCACACGACTACAATTTAGCGTAAGGTTTGTTAAAAGTTAGAATTATTAGTATGGTTTTAAAAACTCTACTATTACTCTATTAGCATAATGAAAACATTTGAATACTCCAGTTTAGGTGACTTTCAATATGTTTGACCCACTTGACCTGACCTGTTTCACTTTTGGACTCTGAAATTGCAGATGGAACAGAAGGGATGAAAAGCGGTTTATGCCCTAATCGTGCCGAGTCAGCTCCTATGAACACTACATCAAGATCACTGGTTTTAATGAACTACTTTCCAGATACTCCAGATATTACCCAAGCTTGCAAGCACAACTCAGCCCCATTAATAAGCATGATGAACACATGCCATGATTTAGCCGGGAAACGGTGGCCTAATTTCATTACTGTTGACTTTTACAAGGTATTCACCATACTTTGTTTTGGGTAATAATAATTCAATATCGATCCACATCCATTAAACGTGACTTTTTTGACACGAACATCAATGGGTCGATTTAAGCTGTGTTATCTAAAGTGGTGCATGAATAAAATTAACAAAAAATGGAAATGGGTGTATTCGAAAATTTTGATTATTAATTTAAATTTTTTGTTTTTGAAATGTTAATTAACCCAATTTAGACAAAAATAAATAAATAATATGTTTCCGTTTTGACTTTCTAAAATTAGACGTGATACCTTTGACATACATTGTTGTTGTAGTATCATCTATAATATCATTTGATATATATTATAACGTAACAATTATTTTTGACACGTTTACTAATATTTAGGTTGTGTTTAATCTCAATTGGCTTAAATTCAAATTAAAATAAACAGCCAAAAAGGAAAGTTGTTGAACAGGTTGAAAGTCGTCTGAAGTGTATATTTAATGTATTGAATCTCGTAATCGTTGTATTTTTTAATTAAGAGTGCTGTTTAATATTATTCAAAATATAATTTAATCAAATCTTGCAGAGGAGCGATGGTGGGGGTGCACCTGCTGCTGTAGACATGGCTAATGGGCAGTTAGTTTGTGGTTGCAACACCATTTCAACATGCAGGGTATGTCAAAAATAATAAAAAAAAAATATCTTGTAACGAGGGACCAAACCCGTAAAAAGTGTGCTCTTTCGGTTATTTTGCAGCCAAACATGAAATTTGGAGCTTGTAACATCCCAGAGGCTGCTGGTGCAGCTCCAACACCAACTTTAGCATTAGAAAGCTCCGGGAACTTGGGGAGTCAACCTGGTCATCAGCTCAGATGGTTGTTAGCGACAGGTTTGGTTGCTATAACGTTGTATTTGTAAGGTTGTTTAGACTTTAGATATACTAAAAATGTGTTTAGCCACCAGATTATATCTTCAGACTAGCATCTCCACTCACTTTTAACTGTTGTTTGAGTACCCAAACCAGTTATGATTCGCGACATACTGAGTTTGATTACGTTAAGGAATATGGCCTTTCGATGGTTTATTAAGAATCACACGTCCGATGATTGTAAAATGTAACTAAATACTCTACTTAAGTAAATAAAGTAAACTCTAATTTTCATATGCATACGACTGACTTAAAAAAATACAAAGTCCCTTGTCGGATTTGAACCGAGGGCTTCCTTACTATAGGAGTACTCTACCGCTGAATTATGAGTTAAAAGGGCTTGGTTCATTGAACTCCTAATGGGTCACTATACTATGTAAGTAAAATAGTAGTAGATCTTCTAATATAAGAACATATATACTTGCTTCTTATATAACGCATCTATACATTTAAGTGCCTCGAGAAAAGGTCCATTTATATATAATAATTGGATTGGAGCGGGTATAGTTTAGTGGTAAAAGTGTGATTCCTTGTATTAACCCCCTTAATAGTTAAGGGGTCTTTCCGTTTGATTCATATTCCGATCAAAAACTTTGTTTCATTAAAAGGTTACATACATGTTCAAAGAAACAGTTGATGGCCGAATGCGGATTGAACATACTCTTCATGAATTCATCTATTGACTTCACGTAATCAAGGGTATCATACAAGAAAGAAAGTCACTCTAATATATGCAACGGGCCAAGAAGCCCGATTAGAAAAAAAGAACTTTTTCAATATGACACCCCAACTTAAACTCGGATTTGAACTCCAGAAACTGTAAACCAAATGTTAAAGAAAACCATCATCCGTTGCTTCTATTCGTGAAAAAAAAAACAAGAAATTGCAATCCCTGATGTGAAGAGGAACGTGAAAATTTTAGGAGAAAACAATTCTCTTAAAATCTTTTACAATTAAAAATATTAATAGACTATATGAAGATGAAGAGACTGCCTATAAAACTACGAAATTTAATATTGGAGTAGGATTTACAATTTTGTTTGGAACATTAGCGGACTTAAAAATGTTTTCTGATCAACCTAAAAAACTTTGACCCGTCATCCAACTTGCCCGGCTTCTAATTTATAATTGAAATATGAAAATATTCATAAAGTCATAAATATGTATTCTAAGCAAAAGAATATCAAAAAAGATGGGAGAAATTAATCACTTTGCCATGTGACGGAGCCGGTAATGTTGACCTATTTGCCAATTAATCGGGTAGATGAAACTGAATCTGGTTAATCTAAACAACTTTGATCCATCACCCAATCCGTCCAACCTTATAGTATACAATATAAATATGGAAATATTCACAACATTCTAGTCATGTTTAGAAGATTAATGTACTTAAAAACGATCGGTCCTGATTAAAAACACATAAGACATTATATTGTTAGTAATTGCAAGATAGTAAAAATTTACTTAAAGATAATAGAAATTCAATAATAAAAATAAACACATTCAGATAAACATATTCACATATAATTTTTTTACATTAAAAAATGGGAAAATGCACTGGATGACCATTGTACTACACAAAAATATCTGTATAGGTCATTGTACAAAATTTACGTCTATCTACATCACTATACCTTATTTTACCGTTTAAATTATAACCTTAACTTTAAGAAACCGTTTAAATAAATCATTTTGATGACCTGAAACCTGTTGGTAACCGCCACGTCATCACTTTTATAAATACCATCCAAAAATACCTTCCTTCTCTCTTCCCCCTCTCACCTGCTTGCCTTCATCCCCTTCTTTCTCAACCAACCCAAGCTTGATCGCCATAAAATCATAAAATCATCAATATACTCTCTTAATTCCAACAACCCATTTTAATTCTTAATCTCATCGAACCAAAAGCTGTTCCTTTTTTGTTACAACTTGGTCATTTTTAAGGTAAAAATCCAGTCTTGAAAAGTATGAAAATTATGCCTGCCAAGTGTTTGTGAAAAATCCTCAACGAAAAAATGGGATCTGGAAATGGGTCTCGAAGTCGTCGTGATAACTAATTTATTATGATATTCAAACAGGTATTCTAAGGAGATTCCCGATGCATACGAAAGACTTCTTCTAGACGCTATTGAAGGAGAAAGAAGACTTTTCATCCGTAGTGATGAATTGGATGCCGCTTGGTCATTATTTACTCCTGTCTTAAAAGAGCTCGAAGAAAAGAAAATTGTACCAGAATATTACCCGTATGGAAGTCGTGGTCCAGTCGGGTCCCACTATCTTGCGGCTAGATACAAGGTTCGATGGGGTGATGTTGGTTCAGAGCAGTAACCAAATAATAACAGCACCATAGGTAACACAAGAAACTGTACCATTATTTACTTTTCATTTTGTTGTTATTTATGTATCGAGAGTTTGGGATTGATGGAAATCTGATTGTGGTTGAGTTTATGGTGAAACATGTTATCTTGCTTGAAGAGAGAGACAATTAGTTGAGTTTGACCTGTTGATCAGGTAAAAATGATTTAAATAACAGGTCGTCTTCGGTATAGTGATGTATATAGACGTAAATTTTGTACAATGACCTATACGGATATTTTTAGGTAGTACAATGGTCATCCAGTGCATTTTCCCTTAAAAAATACACTTTAATACACAAACTATAATTCTTTAATTAGCGACTTTTAATCTATTAAAATAATAATAATATTAGTATATAAATCTTTTTCAATACTATAAATATAATTTGAGTATAAATTAACGTGTTAAAAGATGATTGGAAATTTTTATATAATTTGTTTAATAAATAGCTTGATCTAAATTAGAAAAGAGATATTTGAATTTTCAAAAGAAAAAGTATAACAATTTTGGCCATTTTGTAAGGACAAATGTATACCTATTTACGAGGGCATATACAGATGCCCATGTCGGTTATGGACTTTTACATATTTAGTATATCATTATTCATATGTTATGACCGTTTAGCAATTAACCTTAAACTGGAAATAACGGAATCCATCAGCTAGCCGTTATGTCAATAAATGTGCCAAGCACGTGAGTCTGTTAGTTAGCTAGTCCGTGCAGTGCACGTGGGTTTGTTAGTCGTCTTCCTTGTCTATATAAGGAAAGAGAGCTCGAGTAAGTTACTTAGCTTATAGGGAGAACAAAATTCTCTCTCACAACTATTAGCATATGTACTGAATCACCATTGTTGTGTAATCACGCTTTTGACACCAGTTACATTCTCGCATGCTAGTTCCTTTGGTATCAGAGCCGATTTCCTGGCTCATATTCAATTCAAATTACAATTTAACTACATCTATCTTGTTCTAACAATTAACTATTGATTCATTTCTTGTTCTTCTTTCAGTTCATCATTAATCTGGCAATTACTTGATCAATTGTACATGATTCTTAATTCTTATTTTGTGTGGAATTTTGCTTCGGTTCCTGCAACGCAATTCTGTAATCAACTACTTAATTACTATAATTAATCATTAAACTGTTAAAATTTTGGATCTAACTATGAGTGATTTCAACTGAATCGACAGTTTCATATTGTAGTAGTTGTAATCATGGTGATGCAATGGATGATGAAGTCAAAGATCTTATTAATCAAACAGTTTAAACTTCATTGAGTTGTATGAATCAAACTCTGCAAGGACTTATTAGACCAATGAAGGATAAAAAAACGTGAGCGGAATGTTATTACAACTATATTTGACTAATGAGATTAAGAAGATCAAAGATGGTGACGGAGAAACTAATAACGGTAGAAATGCACCTTCACAAGTCTCCATTTCATAGTCAGGCCATGTCACATCTTGATCTCTGTTCTTGACAAATTGCAAATGCCATGAAAACGCTCAATCATACAATGCACATAAGCCAGGTCGACCTTGTGATTTGACTTGCGAAGGACGCCATTGGTTTCATCGTTGAAATAACAGTTTTAGATCGAAAGTATAATTAATAGAAATAGAGCAATTCAAATACAAACCCTTCATTGCCATGAAAATAAAAACATATATATCTGGAATACCATTTAATCTGGCAATTACTTGATCAATTGTACATGATTCTTAATTCTTATTTTGTGTGGAATTTTGCTTCAGTTCCTGCAACACAATTCTGTAATCAACTGTCACACCCCGCATAAATGGCGGAACCGAGGTGTGCAGTGTATACGGTATCAGAGATTCAAAGGTTACATCAAACATAAATAACCCATACATCATCAGCATAGATAAAGAGTTTGAAATAAAATACTTATTACAATCATCCGAATAATATCAAAATACGGCTACCAGTGGCGGAGATCACCCTGTGCAAGAGGTGCAACCGCACAGGGCCTCCAATTCGAGGGGGCCTCCGAATTATATATATCCGTTAGTATATATGTTGCATCTTCTTTGGTGAAGTAAAGATCTTTTGCTTTAGTGAACACTCTAAATATGATGTAAGATACTTGAAACAAGTTGCGAATTATGAATGAACCTTATATTTCGGATAATAGCTAAGCTTTTTGTGATTCATGGGGCCTCATTTTTAGTTTTGG
>CAJVGC010000590.1:66738032-66760062 GCA_910822075.1 Senecio squalidus | reverse complement strand
CTGAATAGTTCTCTCACTCTGACCATCGGTCTGAGGATGATAGGCGGACTCATATCTAACTGTACCCATAGCGGTCTGAAATGTCTTCCAAAATCGCGAAGTGAAACGAGCATCACGATCGGAAATAATCGATACAGGAACTCCGTGTTTCGATACAATCTCGGAATATACAAACGCACGAATCTCTCCATCGGATAATTCTCACGAATCGGTAGGAAATGTGCAGACTTCGTCAAACGATCAACAATAACCCAGATACTGTCATAACCACTCGAAGATCTCGGAAGCTTCGTAACAAAATCCATAGTAATACGCTCCCATTTCCACTCGGGAATCTTCGGTTGTTGGAGTAGCCCAGACGGTTTCTGATACTCAATCTTCACTTTGGAACAAGTCAAACATCGACTAACATACTCGGCGATCTCACGCTTCATACCCGGCCACCAATAGAAATCTTTCAAGTCGTGATACATCTTGTCGGAACCCGGATGAATGGAATAGTTCGACTTATGGGCTTCGTCCAGAATTAACTGACGGATACTAACCGGAACCCAAATACGCTCGAGGAAATACAGAACTCCATCCTCCTTTGGTTCTAGTTCCAACGCCAACTTATACAATCTTTCCTCTTTAACACGGCCCTCTGTCATAATACCCTCTTGTGCTTGAATAATCCGAGCCTTCAAGCTCGTCTGAATAGATATCACCATAGAACGGATACGGACTGGTTTGACTGTTTCCTTACGACTTAGTGCATCAGCAACAACGTTCGCCTTACCAGGGTGGTAGCGAATGTCGCAATCATAGTCGTTCAATAACTCAACCTAGCGCCGTTGTCTCATGTTCAACATCTTCTGATCAAATATGTGCTGAAGACTCTTGTGGTCGGTGAATACGGTACACTTGGTTCCATACAGATAATGTCTCCAAATCTTCAATGCGAAGACGACTGCTCCTAACTCTAGATCATGTGTCGTGTAATTCTGCTCATGGATTTTCAACTGACGCGAAGCGTAAGCTATAACTTTACCATTCTGCATAAGCACACAACCCAGACCCTTGTGCGAAGCGTCGCAATAAACAACAAAATTCTCGGAACCAACTGGCAGACTGAGAATAGGCGCGTCACACAACCGCTGCTTCAATACCTGAAAGGCTTTCTCCTGATCGGAACCCCAAACGAATGGTTCACTCTTCTGTGTCAGCTTTGTCATAGGTGAAGCGATCTTGGAGAAGTTCTCGATGAATCGGCGATAATACCCAGCAAGACCCAAAAATGAACGGATTTCGGTTGGTGACTTCGGTGCAACCCAACTTTTAACAGCTTCAATCTTAGCAGGATCAACATGAATACCCTTCGCGCTAACCACGTGGCCAAGAAATTGAACTTCGGATAACCAGAACTCGCACTTAGAGAATTTCGCATACAACTTTTCCTTTCGAAGCACTTCTAGAACAAGACGCAAATGCTCTTCATGTTCCTTGCGACTTCGGGAATAGATCAGAATGTCGTCGATGAATACGATAACGAATTTGTCAAGATACGGACGACAAATACGGTTCATTAGTTCCATGAATGTTGCAGGGGCGTTTGTCATACCAAACGGCATCACCATGAACTCGTAATGACCATACCGAGTACGAAATGCGGTCTTAGGTATATCATCTTCCTGAACTCTCAACTGATGATAACCAGAGCGAAGATCGATCTTAGAGAAATAGCAAGAACCCTGAAGTTGATCGAATAAGTCATCAATACGAGGAAGGGGATAACGGTTCTTCACAGTCAACTTGTTTAACTCCCGATAATCAATACATAAACGCATGGAGCCATCCTTCTTCTTAACAAAGAGAACAGGAGCACCCCACGGGGAGAAACTAGGACGGATAAAACCCTTATCGACCAGTTCCTGAATTTGTTTCGACAACTCGAGCATCTCGGAAGGAGCCAAACGATACGGAGCTTTAGCAACAGGCGCTGCTCCAGGAATAAGATCAATACGAAAATCGGTTTGTCTCTGGGGAGGGACTGCAGGTAAATCATCGGGAAAAACGTCAGAATACTCGCGAACGATCGGTACACCATCAATCTTTATCGCAGAATCTTTCTTCACCAAATGAGCGAGATATAAGGAACAACCCTGACAGACATACTCGCGAACTTTCAAACTCGAAATGACTTTAAGGCGTTTCCCAGCCTTGTCTCCGTGTACAATCAACTGATCTCCATCCGGCTTCTGAATACGAATAAGCTTCTCATAGCAGACTATTTCTCCTTTATGCTTCGCTAACCAATCCATGCCGACTACGACGTCGAAACTACCGAGTTTCATAGGAATAAGGTCGATGGCAAAAGGAATATCGGCTAATACGAGGGGAATATCACGAATAACTTCTCTAACACAAGCACATCTACCATCAGCTATTTCTACCTCATAAGCAGGCTCTAAGGGACTAGAAGCACGGTTTACTAAGGGGCAGAAATCACTAGAAATGAAGCTTCTATCGGCACCCGAATCAAACAATATAAAAGCAGGATAATCGTCAACAAGAAATGTACCAGTGACTACGGTAGGATCCTGATGAGCTTCAGAAGATTCCATGGCGAAAGCTCGGCTCTTAGCAGGATTTCCTCTTGCACTAGTACCAGCACCAGGAGTAGGAAGGGAAGTAGATGGTACAAGCTTGGGACACTGATGACGACGGTGACCCATATCTCCACATTCAAAACAAGCTCCAGTAGACCTTCCACAATACTGCTCAGTGTGGCCTAACTTCTTGCAGCGTTTACAAACCCAACACGCCACATTCGCCGCATGAGCACTACCACAAGTACCACACTTAGGGCGCACGCCCTGATAACCAGCTCCAGCACCCGTCAACGCATAAACCTGAGGAAGTTGAGGTCTCTGATCAAGGCTACGGCTTCTCTTCCTCGAATTACCCATACTTCTTCTGTCAGATCGACCAGAATCTCTTCGGTTCACAACCGGCTGTAGAGTACCACCACGGATCGCACTTGCGGTCAGCCGACCAGCAATATCGACCGCACTCTGAAGAGTACCCGGATAGTGAGAGATAATGTGATCTCGCATAGTTTGGGGCAATCCATGAGTGAAGCGTTCAATCCTCTCATTCTCAGTGCGAACCAGACGAGGAGCCAAAACACATAGATCGTAGAAGCGATTCACATACCCACGATAATCAGCACCTTGCATAGTTAAGTTCCACAACTCGTTCTCCAATCTTTGCGTCTCAGATGACGGTACATACTCCTTCTTCATCATAACCTTCAGATTTTCCCATGTCATCAAGGTAACAGCAGCTCGGCCCTGAACCTTCTTCACAGAGTTCCACCAAGTGAGGGCTTTACCCTGGAACAGATATGTAGCATACTTAACTCGGCTCTCCTCGGCACATCCCGATACATCAAATACAGACTCGATCTTCTCAAACCATTGCAGGGTAGCAACTGCATCTTCAGTACCCCTAAACTCAGTAGGTTTGCAGTCCAGAAAGGTCTTATACGAACAGCCTCGGGGTGGATCTTCAATCACAATATTCGGTCCTCCAGCTCCCACATGCACTGCTCTTCCCACATCGGAACCATCGCGCCCAGACGCCATACCTTCTGCTCCAATATCTTGCATCACAGGTTCTTCAAACCCTAAGTCAGCATCTTGCACTGGTGTCTCCTTAAGCTGTGCCACAATCACGGGTATAGCTGCCGCAATCTGCTCCGCAATCAACTGACTGATGTTCGGAGTAGCGGTAGTAGCACTTGGGGTAGCCGTGGTATTCTGAGGTGTAGCACCCGCTCTCGTACTGGCGCGACCTCGCCTTGCCGACCTTCTCGTAGCAGTGACGGCAGGAGTAGACCTAGTAGAAACTCTCTTAGGCGGCATCTTCTACGAATATCAAACGGAATAAATCAGAACGATAACGGTATGTGCGACTAAAACAAGCAGGCCTCAAAGTATAAAAAAGCAAAACAAAAGCACACATAGCATACAAATCACATACAGGCCCACAAAAGAAGAAAATGCGCACATAGAGTAAATCAGATAGGTCCAAAAGCCTAGGTCATAGTCTAAGTGATTCCGTAAGGTCACTTAGTTCGCTATAACCATTGGCTCTGATACCAACTTCTGTCACACCCCGCATAAATGGCGGAACCGAGGTGTGCAGTGTATACGGTATCAGAGATTCAAAGGTTACATCAAACATAAATAACCCATACATCATCAGCATAGATAAAGAGTTTGAAATAAAATACTTATTACAATCATCCGAATAATATCAAAATACGGCTACATAGTTTGGGATACTAAGGAATTCAATAAAACAAAATAAACTCCATGCAAAAGATCCACGTAGCCAATCAAAGCATATCATCATAAAGAGTAACCTCAAATCCCTGAAAAGCGTTAAAATACGACGTCAACATAAAGTTGGTGAATTATTCGCAATAGTGAATAAAAACATAACAGAATAAGAGTTTCAATACGTTTTGACCCAAAAGTGTTATGATTTGAAGATAACTCATTTGAAAATGATGTTTCAAAATATACGTGAGGTTTACAAAACCTTTTGATAAAATACTCATACTTATACCATAAAATACCATAATCATTTTATAAAAATACCATACTCATTTCATAAAATATCATAATCATACCATAAAATAAATACCATACTGGATAGAATATCAGCTCTAGGAACATACGATACACCTGAACCTCAACAATAGTGGCAACTAACCCCACCTAGTGTCTCAAACTAGGTTGTCCTCGATAATCAATAATACGGTCATAACATTGCTAACACGGACAGGGCGCATCCATCATCCAAATAGTGTTAACAATGAGGGCTTGTTAGACCCATATAGCGCTATATATACAACCGGCGGCTAAAAGCTAACAGGTGTGTATACGGGGCCTTGTACTACCACAAAGGCGGTACAAGTTTGGGTGAGATCATCTAAAGCATTCATATCCAACATACATACCATAATACATACTCATAATACATAATATACCATAAAAATACATTTGTTTAACGCTAATCATGCCCAAAAATGTAAAAGCGGTAAAAAGGGCAACGAATAACTCACAGTATAGCAAAGCAATCCAAATCTCTATATGTCGGGAAATACTATAATACCGTCAAGCTCCACGTCTAAGTGCCCTATACACCACGTAAATAAACATGTCTAAGTATCTCTAAGTCTAGTAGGGTTATGCCTTAATGATTAACGTTTCATACGGGTTTTAAAGTAACCAAAGGAATATCGATATAACGGAATTACAAACGCTTCGGGAAGTCAACAGACTAGATACGTGATCCTCATACTTACGTGCACTATAAGTCACGTAAGTATCAAGTTATGTGATCAAGGAGAATGTTACGTGATATAGAAGTAATACATGACAAGAAAAGGAGTTACTTGACATCCAAGAGTTAATTACGTGTTAAACAAGCCAAGAGTTACGGATCCAAGGAATTACGCGATCATGAAGGTTATTACGTGACTTACATGTCACGTAATTGTTACTTACGTGCGTAATAGTCAATTACGTGTTCATGAGGTGTTAAATACGTGCATAAGATAGACTTACGTGACAAAGGGACCTATTACGTGAACACTTACGGGAATAGGGACTAAATACGTGCAAACGGCAAGAGTTACGTGTACACCAAGGAATTACGTGACTTATAGGTCACGTAATTCCATAATTACGTGCGTAACACTTGTGTTACGTGACCAAGGTGTTTGTTACGTGATCCTTAAGCATAGTTACGTGCCGTGACGGGGTTTTTACGAAAAACAACATTCGGAAAGAGATTTCTGAGTGTTTTAGGTGTCTAAATGATCCCTAAATGAAAACCTATGTCCAGAATGCTATTAGGAACAATAATCCTCAATAAAATCTCGGTTTTGACGGTGAAATATGGTAGTTTCGTGTTTGGATAAAATAGAATAAAGTTTAAAACAAAAATGAAGAAATACTTACTTGATCGTAATGAAACTTGGAGGATAGATGAAGATGATGATGGTGAACAAGAATCCGGTCTCGGATTTGAAATACAACGGTTGGATTGCCGGAAAAATTAGAGAGAAGGTGGAGGTTTAATGGTGTTTTCTTGAGAGAGAAGTTAGAGAGAGAGTGTGTGTGTGTGATAATGAAGATAAGGACAAAAGTGTGATATGGATAAGACAAAATTTCTGGTAGGGACGATTTTTGTAATAGAAATATGAAAAGGACTAGATTTGAAATGGAATTTCACCCATAGGACTAGTCTCGTAACAAAATTTCCGAAGGGACTAAACATGAAATACTTTTTAAACGTTAATTTTAATCATATAATTAAGGCATAATTCCTCTAAACTTATCATAAGAGCATACTAGACTTATACTAAAGGCACTTAAGACTATACGTTCCCGACATAAAGATTCGAATCACATACTATATACCCGATAACGTAAATACACATAAAATACAATTACGATACCCATAAAATACGAGAAAATACGAATACAATACTCATAAAATACGAATACGATAAAACATAAAAGGAATACAATAGGGTCAAAACAATAACATAAATAAATAAAACGAATACGAGACGATAGAATAATACCGTGAAATTCGCGAATGTCACATCAACTACTTGATTACTATAATTAATCATTAAACTGTTAAAATTTTGGATCTAACTATGAGTGATTTCAACTGAATCGGCAGTTCATATTGTAATAGTTGTAATCATGGTGATGCAACAGATGATGAAGTCAAAGATCTTATTAATCAAACAGTTTAAACTTCATTGAGTTGTATGAATCAAACTCTGCAAGGACTTATTAGACCAATGAAGGATAAAAAAAACGTGAGCGGAATGTTATTACAACTATATTTGACTAATGAGATTAAGAAGATCAAAGATGGAGACGGAGAAAGTAATAATGGTAGAAATGCACCTTCACAAGTCTCCATTTCATAGTCAGGTCATGTGACATCTTGATCTCTGTTCTTGACAAATTGCAAATGCCATGAAAACGCTCTATCATACAATGCACATAAGCTAGGTCGACCTTGTGATTTGACTTGCGAAGGACGCCATTGGTTTCATCGTTGAAATAACAGTTTTAGATCCAAAGTGTATTTAATAGATATAGAGCAATTCAAATACTAACCCTTCATTGCCATGAAAATAAAAAAACATATATATCTGGAATACCATTTGAGTAACTTTTTTCATAAATATTACTTGCATGGACACACCAATTCTCCTTTTTGAGAAGCAACAAAAACAAAAGCCTAACCTACATATAATTAGATGAATTCAAATGTTTTACATTTTGGAGACATCTTTAACAATGCTCGGGATTTGGGGTCGAAAGAGAGAGGGGGTTGTCAAGTTACTAGACCAGGCATCTTGCAAATGGGGCAAATATTTTTCTGTGTGAGCCACTGTTTGATGCAATCTGTGTGGAAATCATGTCCACAATCCAAACGTCCAATGTTGACACCGTTGTTGTAGTTTTCCTGTAATACAACAACACGAGTACGAACATATTATAAAATTTAAAGTAAATTACAAGATAGTCCTTATGGTTTATACCAAATTACCGCTTTCGTCCATAATTATATAATATGTAGCTAGTGATTACATATTTCGTCCCATTTTCTAACGGCCGTCTACTTTTCAAGATAACTAATTACATATTTCGTCCCTATTTCCAACGTGAAAAGTAAAACAGCCTTTGGAAATACGCTAATCACAACCAACACTTGCCAGAATTTGTAAAATAATGAAAATGCCTCTTAACCTTAAAAAAAATGATAATCAAAAGAGTGAGCAACAATTGTAAAACACTTTCTTTTTAACCATTGAATCAACAGTTAACAAGGTATAAAATCATGTCTAGCAGGAATTGGTATAAACAAAACTTGCTGAAAAAGTGTAAAATGACGAAACTGACTCTTCTTTTTTAAAATATGGGTACATATCATAAACTAGCAATATATTTAGGTTGCAGTCCGCTTTGGTAATTTTAACATTTTATAATCTGCTGGATAGTTACAGGTTTTTAGAAGATCCATTTTGGTGTTTATAGGGTAAAAAAGTTTATAGAAATAATAACTAAAGTAGAGGCAAAAGAAACATATTTAATTACCATATAGATGCAAAAAAACTTTACTTACTAAATTAAGGTCCACTTAAAAACATACAATTACCAAAATGGATAAAAAAAAAATTATATTTACCTAAATGGACCAGTGCCTAAAGTAAATTTCTATTGTATGACATTATTTTCAATTAAAAAATTGGTCCTCGAGCTTCAAAATGTGAATAAAAGTTGGAGTATTATGTTAATTGACCAATAATTGTATAACCACGTTCAAGTTAACCACTAAATTTACAGTCAACAGGTATATATGCTCATATCTGGCAAGAATTGGCACAAACGAAACGAAAGTGTTTCGGTAACTAAAGCATGCGATTAGTACTAAAAACAAACCTGACATATGCAACATGGCTCAGAATTTTTCGTCGAAATTGCCATGAAAGATATATGTTTTCTCTGTTTCATAGACTTTAAAATGACTTCTTCACTCAGGCCAGTGTTCACGTTTCCGATACGTTCTTCCAAAGCTAGGAGTTCCTGCATTGAGTTTGGTTTTCTTATAAATTTGAACAATAACGAAAAACAAAGGGAAAAAAGGTTAAAGATCAAGTCTCATTTTTTCACCTCATAAGACATATTATCAACATCTAGCCTCATATCTCGGTGCCGGTCATGCAACTCAGCAACGCCATTGATAAAAGGATCAAAGAGCATATAATCCTGGGTAAAATATCATGACTTGTTTGTTAAAATAATAAGATTGATTTTTCAATTTCTAACAATTAAACAAAATCTTATTGTTTTAATCTGCAATAATGAAGATTATGAGGTGGGAACTTTTCAATGGAAGGAAATGAGATAGAGATAGATATAGATATACATACAGATATTATGTAGGTATATTAAAAGTCTGAAAGATTTCGGAATCAACCATTTAGGTTATATAAGTTTAGTTTCCTTAAATGCATTGATTAGTACGGATGAATCAGAAGAGAAATAATAATGAAAAGCAATGGAAGACAACAAACCCCGGATAGTATGTTTTCACCTCTTCGCATTGCATTTAACACTTGTCGGATCTGTTACACAGACAAAACATAAAATCATATATGTAACAAACGACAAGTAAATCGGAAGAACAGTATATAACAAAAACAAAGAAGTAGAAGAACCAAGGAAACTGAATGAAATAATTATATAGTAAGTATCATGATGTTACACAACATGCAAAACAATGCAGATTTCACATTTAGTTTACTACTTTTCATAACAATGCGTCCAATATCAAGAATTATCCCAGATAAAAGTAAAAGAGTTTTAATACCTTAAACTTCTACAATAACTTAATAATACTGATTAAATAATAAAGTCTATAGAATTAACCTGAAGCTAATAATACTGATTAAATGGTAAAGTCTACAAATATTCCAATATATACGTCATAAGTTAATAATGAGGCCTTTCATACCCTAAAAAAATCATTCAGTCATTGAATGCAATTTCTAAGAATAAAGACTCCAGGCATGTTGAATTCGGCATAATGCAAAACTTTCATGATCCAAAAATTCCTTTTCTAGGTGATTGTAATAAATATGTTTCTCCAGAAATAGATATTTATTTAAACTCAATTACTACAATCTCAGAACATAGTTAACAAAAATGTATTTCCCCCTGAAAAATATTCGTGCGAGGATACTTTAACCGTAAGAAAGGTGCATGCATACGATAATATTTTTCGACAAGAAATATAATAGTCGTTGTATTCTATTTGGATCACCACTTCCTTTTTGTTCTATAAGCCCAAAAGATATCCAGGTTTTATATGATAATGTGCAAAATTAACTTATCCCGATTCCCGAGTCAAAAAGCATATTATAAGAGAGAAACTTTAATATAACAGTGTTTTAACTTTTTTAATATAACCCCAATTAGCATTCTATTAGAAGTAAGTTGATTAATGATACACGTGTGCAAGGTTGAAAAAGTCGTTAGTCGGGGTGAGTCGGTCGGACATTTTAAAGACTAGTCGGCCAAGTCTGAGACTAGTCGGGGACTAGTCGGATGTTGACTTTTATATATTTAAATTAAAAATTAAAAATTATATGTATATATATAGGTGAAAACCATAAATAAACATAAAGTTTAACATAACTGTCACATCTTTCGAAAATTAAAATCAAATTAAATGCACCAAAATATATGAAATATGTTGTCTCAGTCTCTCATAACCCATAATCACGGTAAAAAAAAAAACTAACTTTTGTTTAATTTCGATTTTGACCCGTTCTGACCCAATTGGACCCGGTTTTGACCCATTAACCCGACTTTTGACCTGTTGACTCTCGTTGACTGACTTTTTAAACCGTCTCAGGCTAAGTCGGGTCGGCCCACCTCCAAATCAGACTAGTCGGGCGCCCACGCGGCCTGGTCGGTCGACTTTTGCAACACTGCACGTGTGTTTGACTTTGTCTACTAAATAATATTTTGGGGACAGAGTTGACAGTAACTTTTTATCAGTGTCAACAAGTTATCTTGATTTTTCTTTAACAATTATACTAAATAAGTAAATATAAAATAACCAATAGAAGTGAAGAATAAAGAGTGCAAACCTCGGATACAAGCCTTTGTCTTCCCTCAATATCAGCAGCTAAAGTGCGCCAATCCTCACTTGGTACTTCCATCAATAACCCATTCCTTGAAAACGGTTGATAATGATGTCTCCGACTAGGAACTCCAGCTGAAATACGGTTGTCTTCTGAGGTAGAAGAAGAAGAGCCTGCAGGTACTGGAAACAAAGGGAAATGACCTCTTTGCCCTCCGGACTCCAACTCAGAAGCGGGTGGAAAAAGAGTCCAAGGAGGCAATTCGTACGGCTGACTTGGCATTGTGGGATTATTCTGAGGTTGCCATAAAGCATTAGAAGGACGAGTTAAATGTCTAGAACTAGATGGTGCACCACTATTTCCAGTAGATAAGCTCCAATTAGTAGGATCTTGAACCAAATTCCTTGAATCAGACGGTGGAACGAAATTATGATACTGCACATTGTTTCTAAGCAAGCTTGATGAGCCACCACCGCCAGTTCTTGACCCGATATTACTACCCCAAGGAAGCTGGGGTACGTTTCTTGGAAAACTTGGAACATGTGTTGATGGAGGTTGTTGGTTTAAGAAGTTACTTGAATTGACCGGTGGCACAATTGGCGGTCCTCTGGATGTTTGGTCCAAAAACTCATTAAGCAAAATTTGTCTATTAGATGATTGGCTAGAATGAGATGAGTTGATATTTGGACGTCTAGATCCGGTTGATGATATATGATTATAAGGAACGGAACCTCGTAAGCCAATATGTGTATGTGAGCTGTTTTCTACGACTCTTTCATTTGGTCTTTCATGATGAATAGGCATACGGTTAAGTAAAGGGGGAGATATATTTACGCTTCTAGAAGCTTGCGGAAAGAAGCTCGAGCCACCACGAGTTGGATGCGCAGATGTACCTTCAAGGGCTTTTCTTTTACAAGATAAAGCACTAGATTGCAATTCGGATGTACCCGGCTTGTAAAAATCCATAAATCCCATATCATCATCATCATCGTCATCAGTATTAGCGTCATATCCAAGGTTTAGATTTACGTTCATGGGAATATGATTGGAAACAGAAGTGTGTGTATTTGATGGTGGGGCGATAAAAGTATCATGTGTTGATGATGAGGATTGAAGTTGGGCGATTTTGAAAGCATCATTAGGAACATGATCTGGTAAGCTTGCTCTAGAACTTGATTCTCCAACATCCCATCGAAAGTTATGATGATTTATCTGAGTAGAAAGATTGTTATTTAAGAAGCGTGTTTCCAGTATGTCCCAATCATCTGATTCATGCATAGTGTCGGGGTAAGGATGCATCTAATTGGGTTCCTGCATCAAATAATACATAACCTACCAATTAAAGTATAATAAATTTAACCTAATTTCGTTATTTGTAAAACTACAACAAATTTGGATGAATTTTGTTTTTAACAATCAGTAATTTAGAAAAGAAAAACAAATTAGGGCAGAGATTGAGAATGAGGGGACAAAAGTTTACCGATTTAAACTGAATTCAGAATAAGAGCTGGTATTGATATGACAATTGATGAATCATAAATTAGGATTCTTGTTTTGGTTGAGATATGGAATATGCGAATACCAATTAACCGTTCCATAGGTATATGGGTTTTTCTTTTTAAAACAAAAATAATACTAGTAATAATAATAAATTCCATCAGCCTATTACGAATTCCCCAATACTGTTCTTAAACTTATTGAAATCATCAAAATGAAAATAATTTAATTTTATGTTTTCATCATCACCTAACCAAATATCTTTGTTAAATTAAATAAAAACTATATGGGACTCGTGCATTGTACGAGTTTGGGTCGAAAACGAAATGTGTGATTAGTTAACGATTATTTTAACATACATTTCGAATTTATAAGAAAATATAAAAAAACTTAAAAGCCAAATTGCACACATAACCCAACACCAACCCAAATACATAACCCCAACATCTAAGCACAACACCAACCAAAATTTACACCAACCCAAACACATAAATAACCCCAACATCTAAGCCCAATAGTGGAGGCGCGATTCGAATCGTGGTCTCCTGGCAATGGAGGCGGCGCACTAACCACTCCGGCAACAACTTGTTTTGTAATAAAAATGATAAAATTTGTATTTAAACACAATATTTTCATTATAATAATAGTAAATTGCACAATTCCATATGAGGCAACAGGAATTAAACTAGAGAATAATAAACTACTAAAAAGCTAGAAATTACAAAATACCAAATAATATATAATCGAATCTAAAACACCAACACCTCCTAAGCTATAGAAACACCCTACCACAACCTACACATCGTCATAAAATACGAAGTTGAGAAAAAATGACGCATTACCGTCATCAACACCTAACCAAACTAAAAAACCTATTAAAAACACCTAAAAGCTACCTAAAACCCTCCACAAAACCGAAGGAATAAGACTAAATCAACTATGTTAGGTCCCTTTATAACAACTGTGTTTAACCCTAGTATGCGTCTCTTTAAAGATATTAGTCTCTCGTAACTGAGTAATGTTGTTATTAGACTAAGACTCAACGAGATTCCCATTGCCTTTTATGACACCAAAATTCCAATTAACGCCACATACCTTATATGACTTGTCACGGTCAATGTGCAACTTTCTTATCTAAGAGAGCCTAATACTTAGTGACATGCTAGTTGAATGGTCATCGATATTTGTCAATAAGGTATTACTATTTACACCACATTATCTAAACATTACAAAATACAATTCATTAGTGACTCCAAAAATATAAACAATTTTCTTATATACATTAACTCGAAACCTTAGCTTTGAAACCATATCAAACCCTACTTAAACCATACTTACTTTAATTCGTTTAATTACATGATTTGTTTAATTTAGAAAACCAAACAGAAACAATTCCCTTTTTTGATGAACTAGCTAAGATTTGGATTTATCTTAATACACTTCTATTTGAAATTCGATTATCATATAACGACCATGGATCACTTTGCCAATTATTAGCATTAGGTATTTGTGCCTAGTATCCAATAGTAGTTTGTAGTTCAGACACTTTAGGTTCGTGTCACAAATGTGACATATTTATGCACATATTATGAGTCACATTCTTATCATTGCATCCTCTAATCTATTGAAACTTACTCAGTTACGAGAGACTAATATCTTCTGGATGACAAGATTCCCGCTTTCTTCTGGATGTAGTATCTCCTTTAAAGATATTAGTCTCTCGTAAACTAAATGCCTAAATTCTCGTTGTCTTCTAGATGTAGTAACCGCAATCTTCATGTAATCTTCGTTTTTCTCTTTATGCTTCTTTTATGCTTATTTTATAGAAACATCGTAGAATCCACCTGGTTTTGGCAAACCAATCACAAAATAGTCCGGATATAATGCAATGTTTTGTTTTTAAAAGTGGTGAAAATGAGTAGGTGCTTGAATGAATAGTGAATAAGCTTAATTTAGATTATAGTTTTATTTTTAGTTATGTTATTAAATAAAATATTTACGTCTTATCATGTTTTTTTTAGGTTACACTATTAAATAAAGTAGATATATGTGTTAATTTTATGGGTGTCTTTTAGGTTAAAATAGGTTATTTCATGACATATTACCAATTCAACTCAGTCTTGGATTCTATTCACAAGCAAGTCTCCACTTCTTCATTAGTTGATCTCACATCTAAGAGAAAAGCATATATTTATGTTCTTGCAAGTAGAAGAAATTTTCATTTGGGACTACAGATGATGCATGCTTTCTTTCTGAATCTCACTTCATTTTCATTATTTGTAATCTGAATTATACTAATTAAGTTATGTTGAAGTCCTTCAACATAAGCCACTCTATTAAAAGTTATATTTCCAGCCATGATTCTCCCATATCCTCTTGGCTATTGTCTCCTGATGTGTAAAATCTAGTCTTAAAAACTCGACCTACTATTTAACTTAATTACATACTATAGGCAGTGGACCTATTCGTATATAATATAGCAAAAGTAAGTAAAGGTTCGAACACAGGGACTAATTTAACTTTTAAATTACGAATTAATGATACTAAGTTTGTTTTGGGTTTTTGTGTTGTCACGATTAATTAACTATTTAAACTAAGAAGTGATTATAAAAATCGATTTGAGAAAAGTAATTGTTGTTTATCAAATATTGGAGAAAAACACTCGTTTGACACTTCACTTGAAATCTAATTAAGTTTACGTAGTTGAATGTATATTTAACTTCTAATGTATAGTAAAATTCCTCTCGAATACCTTACAAACTTTAACTACTTCGAATTATAATGCTCCTCTCGAATACAGTTACAATTCTAATTAATTAAGCATTAATTAACAAGCCGGTATTCTATGATTTAATCTTATAAAGTTTCCTCTCGAATAACTTCTCTAATTACTATGTCCTCTCGAATCTTATTAATTAGACTTATTCGTTCACGTTTAGTTACCTAAGTTGTTATTATTAGGTCCTCTCGAACCCTAACAATTTTAAACCGATTATAGACCGACCGATTATTTCATACAACCTAATTAATCTATCTAGATTACTCTCGAATACCTTGAATATTGACTAACAAATTGCAAATAAACAACTCTAAGTAATATATGAAAACATAAACAAACAAGGATCGACGATTAAACATAAACACCTAAACATTCAATACGATAACGAAATTGTCAAACAAGATCCATAAATCAAACGAGCATTCAAATAGTTTAGCTACTCATAATCCGAACAAAGTAAAGAAAATAGAATAAAGAAAACATACTGAATAAGGTTTGTTAAAAGAAAGAAACAAAGAAGAGCTTCAAATGTCTTCGATTCATGACCGAATATTACTCGAAACCAACTTCTAAATCCTCTTGCAGCCTCAACGATGCCTTCCAATCGACTTTCTAACCTTTAATTTGATCTCCAGAAGTTGTATTTGAATGTAGGGTTATGTCCTCTATTTATAGGTGAAAAACAAGTCCTTAAAAAGCTGGAAACGTCGCCAATGCGTCGCAGTAACAAGGTTGTGCGTCGCAGCGACTGAATTGCAATTGTTCACGGACTGGGACACCCGGTGCCCTGCACTGCCTACCCAGTGCCCCGCACTGAAATTCAGCTCCTCGAACATTTTTCGCGTTTTCTTGTTTAATCCGTACCGTACATGCCTCGAACCATCTTTTAACGTATTATTCGTCATTTCTTCGTCTAAAAGCCCACTTTACCGTCATATTCAACCTATCACTTGAATCAAACACTTTCACACAATTAAATGTAAAAATCTTATCCTATCCATCATGATTAAATACAAAAATGACCAAATACCCATATAAATAAACGTATAAATATGCGATATCAAATCCCTCCAAACTTACCCTTTTGCTTGCCCTCAAGCAAAAACTGTTTTCAAACAACTATGAAAGCCAAATTTTATAACCAAACACCTCACGAATTTTATGGGACGTAAATCACACAATCTCTCAAACTAGTCTAAAAGGTGTGTAACGTATTCTTTAGAATCGCTCAATTGCTCAGTCATGGTGAGTGTTCTATCATAGGCTTGATAAAGAATCAAATCTCCACCACTAGAGTCTAGGTATAACTAAACGGGGACTTTTATTCGGGTTGTAATATACAGGCAAAGGCATGTGAAAATGTATAATAGAGTGTAAAAGGGTAAAAATAAAATGTATACAATAAAACGTAGTATACAACTAAACTAAATTAAATCCGAACTCCTAAATCTTTTTACGAACTGAATTGCTTAACTTTCTTGAACTTCAACTTCCAAATGTACACATATCGTACAATACTTTATACGACTCAATATACACTAATTTCTTTTATTCTAAAACTATTTTTTTTTCGCTTTTCTGTTTTTTCGATTTTTTTTTTCTTTTTTTTCAGCCTAGTACACGTCTCACAATATAAATTTTCTTTTGGTAAAATAACATGCTCAAAAGGCTCACTTTTTTCTAACTTTTCATTTTCTTCCAAATACAAAAATAATACAAAGGCCTCGATAAAATATTACGTTTCATGCCTTATAAACCTCAATCTTCACTTCATGTAATAATAGCAATCATAAACTAAGTTCGAATCTAATCTAATAGTGAAACGAAAACAAGGCGAGTGTACAAAATATATAGTAGTGTTTTAAAGAAAAGCAAAAGTTTAGGCGCAAATGGTTTTGGGGCTCCTGATTCCTATCTCCTGGGAAAACTTAAATTTATCAAAAGAGCATTGAGGATATGGAGAACTTATGAGTATACCAAGGAGACCGCTGGGATTTCTAATCCCAGATCCCGTGTTGATTTCTTGGATAAGAAGATTGAGGAGCAGTGTATTCTTCCTTCCGAAATTGATGAAAGAAAAAAGAAGGACTCTCAAATCATGGAATTAGAGAGATTGTAGAAATTGGATATGAAACAAAAATCAAGGATTAAATGGCTTATTGATGGGGACGAAAACTCGAGTTATTTCCACGCTATGGTCCGCAACAGGAGTAGGAAAAATTGGATTCATGGTCTTGCGATTGATGGGATATGGATTAACAATCCTGATCGCATAAAACTTGAGGTGGAGGGGTTCTATGCGGCTAAGTTTCAGGAGAAGTGGAGTAATAGGCCTGAGTTCAAGAACCTGAATTTCAAAAGGTTGTCGGCGGTAAGTAGGGATTATATGGAGAGACCTTTTTCGCCAGGAGGAGATAAAAAAGGCTATTTGGGCTTGTGGGTCGGATAAACCCCGGGGTCCAGATGGATTCAATTTTAAGTTTTTTAAAACTTACTGGGAGGAGCTTAAAGTTAATATTGTTAATTATGTTAAATTTTATGAAGCTTATGGCAAAATATCCAAGGGTTGTAATTCCTCGTTTATTTCATTGGCGGCGAAAACCAAGGATCCCATTACTCTTGGAGACTATAGGTCTATTAGTCTAACTGGATCGTTGTATAAAATCATTGCTAAATTGCTTGCTATAAGAATCAAAGTCGTGATCGGATAATGCATTGATGAAGTTCAAACAACTTTTGTAGAAGGTCGGAATATCCTTGAAGGTCCTTGATATCAATTAGTCCTTGAGTTCGAACATTTACTTACTTAAAGCTATATTATATACGGATAGGTCCACTGCCTATAAGTGTGTAATTAAGTCTAATAGTAGGTCAAGTTTTATAAACTAGATTTTACACATCAGTACTCTAATCGTTAATGAAATTTGTTTGTGGGGGAAAGCATAAGGAAAAAAGGTGTTGCTATTTAAGGCGGGTTTTGGCAAAGCGTTTGACTCGGTTAATTGGGGCTTCTTGGATTCTATGATGGAGCAAATGAGTTTCGGCTTCAAATGGAGAACATGGATTAAAGGGTGTTTGGAGTCGGCTAGAGCCTCGATTCTCGTTAATGGGAGCCCAACTTCAGAATTTTCTATGCGAAAAGGGGTTAGGCAAGGTGACCCCTTTCTCCTTTCCTTTTTATTATGTAATGGAAGGTTTAAACATTGCTATGAAGGAGGCGGTTAGGAAAGGTATTTTTAATGGCATAGTGATTCCGTCCTCGAATCTTGTTGTTTCCCATCTTTTTTATGCCGATGATGCACTTTTTATTGGCGAATTGTCAAAAAATAACATCGCCAACCTTGCGAGGATTCTTAGATGCTTTTATGTTTCTTCCGGGCTCAAAATTAATTTCAATAAATCCAAGGTGTTTGGTATAGGGGTTGATAGTCAGGAAGTGGATAATTGGGCCTCCCCTCTTGGATGTGAGTCGGCTTCGCTCCCTTTTACGTATCTTGGGGTCCCCGTGGGAGTCAATATGAGCTTAAAAGCATCATGGAAACCGGTTTTGGACAAATTTAAGGCTAAGCTTTCGTCTTGGAAGGCTAAGTCCCTTAGTTTTGGTGGTCGCCTTACTCTTGTTAAAGCGATTCTCGTTAGCCTTCCTACATACTTTATTTCTATTTTTAAGGCTCCTATGGGCGTGGTGGAGGATTTGGAAAAGCTGAGACGAAGGTTTTTATGGGGCGGTGAGGGTGATGCTAACCGGATTAGTTGGGTGTCATGGGACCGAATTATAATTCCTAAAGAGTTGGGTGGTTTGGGCTTGGGTTCTATTAGGGCTCTCAATCTTGGGCTCATGACTAAATGGTTGTACAGGTTTAGAATGGAACCAACAACATATTGGGTATTGTCACACCCCGCTATAGCGGAAACACGGAATGTGAGAGCTGGAATATCATTACACGGTCATAAGCAAATATAAACGATTCAAGTCATTTCGATTAAAGATAAATTTGTTCAAGTTTCACAACCAAGCAGTTCATAAGTTTAAAATAAAGTACAAGTACAATGTTTCAATTAAAATTCCCAAAAATAAAAGGTCTTTTCCCATTTAGCGCCTCACGTGACCATATCGACCCTCCTTTGCCATGCATTCCGAACACTTACATTAATTTCCTGAAACATAAGATAAAGTGTCAACTACATAAAGTAGTGAGTGAGTTACAGTTTAGAGTTTCGATAAAGTTTCCAAAAACAGTAAGTTGCAAGATAAATGATGACGTCATAAGTAAAATGAACATAGCGACGTTTGAACATAAGTGAAAGTAGCAAGAGTTTGAACGTACACAAGTAATTTAAATAAGTAAAATAGAACTCGTATAAAGTTGTAGCGGAATCCAAGCGCTAAAAAGGTGTATGCGTAGGGAGTATGTGTTTAACTAAATAGTTACTCGTATCAATCACTTGGCATAATATAAGTAGTAAGTATACACTAAACCGATTGTGTGGTCCTGATCTAGCCCAAAAATGTTTAATTGTTTGAACGTTTGAACTAGCAATATGTACTTGGGACGCTAACCCTGAGCAAGGAGTGACCCCTCCTAAGTATCGATACCCATATGACTAACGGCTAATGCTAATAGTGTATAAGTTTCCAATACCAAAATGGGCAATTGAACAAAGTTTCCAAAGTTTCCAAAGTTTCTTACGGGCTTATATATCCATCAATGATTGGTCGCTAACAAGTATCCTAAATTTAGTTAACCCGCTAAGGCAATAACACATATACGCATAATAGTTCACAAGTTTCCAAGTTTCCAAGTTCCCAAGGTTTGAACAAGTTTCCAAGAGTTTCAATAAGTACCAAAAGTATCAAGTTTCCAAAGTTTGAACAAGTTTCCAAGAGTTTCATTAAGTACCAAAAGTATCAAGTTTCCAAAGTTTGAACAAGTTTCCAAAAGTTTCAAGTAGTTCGCAAATAGTGTTATAAGTTACAAAGCATGATCTTATGTTTCCCCCAAATAATGTTAAAATGTACAAAAAGTAAAACAAATGTGGTTGTAACTCACGGTTTGCGGAGATAAAAGTTATGAACTAGCACAAAGGGAGCGGAACGCGTCGGGAATCACAAACGACCTAGAACACCGGAAAGTTGTACAAGCTTTATTAGTATAATTTGAGTTATGTTAAGTTCCAATTTAACATTTTAAAACTCAATTGTTATATACTTAGATTCTGTCCCAAAAGTTTAATACAGAAAGTTTATAAGGTTTATGTGTTCGTGTATGTTTTGATAGTCCGATAAGTCCAATTATGTACAAAAGTGTCAAAGTTCCAAGTCAAAGTGTATAAGTCTCGAAGTTATTATGTTACTGAATTTAAGATATGTTTACGGTGAAATTTGGGCAGCGCTTCCGCGTTATAAAAAAAAATTGTATCCATTTTCAAAACACTTTCCCGCTTCAAAATACATAATATAACGTTTTAAACCATAATACACAAGTTTCAACTTCCAAAAGCTTTTTCAAACAATTATAAGTCAAAACAGTAGCTTATTATTATTATGTACATATTCTGTGATAATTTATTTTAGCTTAAAATCATGTTTACGACCTTAAAAACGACAAAAATAACGAACAGCGCCATTCAGGCGGCGGCTGGAGGAAATCAGCCGCCGGCTGACCTTTAGCCGTCGGCTGGAATCCTTCAGCCGCCGGCCAAAAGGCTTCGGCCAGTTTCAAAGTTGCTTTATTTTTTGATTTTAAGCTTATTGAACGGGTAGATTTAACATGCAAACTGTTATTATTCAAACATATGTATTTTCAAAGTAAAATCTCAGTTTTCTTTTAGATTTACATGTTAAATATATAGATCTAACATAAAAAGTCGTTTTTAAGCAAGAAAACGTTTTGCATGTTTATAAAAACTTATTTCCAGGTTATAGATTATACATGCAAGTGATTTTTAAGATAAAAATAGTGAAAAGAAAGTGTTATACCGAAGGAGAAAGAGATGTGATGGTTTGGATGAGTTTTAGCTTCAAAAGTGTTGGACAAGTTCTTCAAAAACCCGATTTAAACCTTCTCCTTGCTACCCTTTTACTCTTGGACGATTTTTGTGTAAGATTTTGTGGAAGAATATGTGTTTTTAGGACTGATTTTGTGGTGAAGTTTCTGTTTTTGTGTTGTGTTCTTGAGGCAATAGAGAGAAATGAGAGAGAGATAGTAGTGTGTGTTTGTTTGAAATGAATTTGAAAGTGAAAATGAAACAAGAGATTGTTTTCTGGCCTAGGGAACTGTCTCAACCAGTAAATATGGTCCAATCCCGAGTAAAAATCGTTGCCCAATCGTGAGACATGCAAAAATGAGTCATCATCCAGCTGGACAGCGGGATTCAGCCGCCGGCTGAATATATTCAGCCGCCGGCTGGATTGCAATGTCCAGCTTTTTGACGTTTTTCAGTTTTCCGTTAATTAGTTAAGGACTAGAATCTTTTTGGTTACCGTTATTAACTTAGTCAAGTTCTTGTATTGTTTATTTGGTGTTAGGATTTATATTTGATTCCGACATTGGTTCCGACAATAAAAGACACAATAAGTATGAACCCGAACAATATGAACACGATAGAGAGTAACTAGAGATTCGAACCGAATAAGTAACTGAGAATCACCTGAAATTTAGACGGTTGTCACATCATCCCCGGGTTGAAAGAAATTTCGTCCCGAAATTTGACTCGCCCAATCAGGTAGAAGTATCTTTGAACAAATGAGGATACTTTTGACGTATCTGGTCTTCACGTTCCCATGTGAATTCGTGACCACGTCGGGAGTTCCAACGAACCTTGACAATAGGAACACGGCTTTGTCTGAGTTGCTTGACCTCTCGGTCTACAACTTCAAGCGGTTCCTCGATGAAGTTGAGCTTGTTGTCGATCTTGACCTCGTCGAGCGGGATGGCGATGGTCTCATCGGATAGGCACTTTTTCAAGTGTGAGACATGGAACACGTTATGAAAAAGAACAGGTGGGAGTTGGAGTCG
>CAJVGC010000590.1:66706098-66737932 GCA_910822075.1 Senecio squalidus | reverse complement strand
TTTTAGAGATTTCTAAAACCGTTTTCACTACAACCTGTGCTCTGATACCAAGTCTGTTACACCCCGCTATAGCGGAAACACGGAATGTGAGAGCTGGAATATCATTACACGGTCATAAGCAAATATAAACGATTCAAGTCATTTCGATTAAAGATAAATTTGTTCAAGTTTCACAACCAAGCAGTTCATAAGTTTAAATAAAGTACAAGTACAATGTTTCAATTCAAATTCCCAAAAATAAAAGGTCTTTTCCCATTTAGCGCCTCACGTGACCATATCGACCCTCCTTTGCCATGCATTCCGAACACTTACATTAATTTCCTGAAACATAAGATAAGTGTCAACGACAAAGTAGTGAGTGAGTTACAGTTTAGAGTTTCGATAAAGTTTCCAAAAACAGTAAGTTGCAAGATAAATGATGACGTCATAAGTAAAATGAACAGAGCGACGTTTGAACATAAGTGAAAGTAGCAAGAGTTTGAACGTACACAAGTAATTTAAATAAGTAAAATAGAACTCGTATAAAGTTGTAGCGGAATCCAAGCGCTAAAAAGGTGTATGCGTAGGGAGTATGTGTTTAACTAAATAGTTACTCGTATCAATCACTTGGCATAATATAAGTAGTAAGTATACACTAAACCGATTGTGTGGTCCTGATCTAGCCCAAAAATGTTTAATTGTTTGAACGTTTGAACTAGCAATATGTACTTGGGACGCTAACCCTGAGCAAGGAGTGACCCCTCCTAAGTATCGATACCCATATGACTAACGGCTAATGCTAATAGTGTATAAGTTTCCATTACCAAAATGGGCAATTGAACAAAGTTTCCAAAGTTTCTTACGGGCTTATATATCCATCAAGGATTGGTCGCTAACAAGTATCCTAAATTTAGTTAACCCGCTAAGGCAATAACACATATACGCATAATAGTTCACAAGTTTCCAAGTTTCCAAGTTCCCAAGTTCCCAAGGTTTGAACAAGTTTCCAAGAGTTTCAATAAGTACCAAAAGTATCAAGTTTCCAAAGTTTGAACAAGTTTCCAAGAGTTTCAGTAAGTACCAAAAGTATCAAGTTTCCAAAGTTTGAACAAGTTTCCAAAAGTTTCAAGTAGTTCGCATATAGTGTTATAAGTTACAAAGCATGATCTTATGTTTCCCCCAAATAATGTTAAAATGTACAAAAAGTAAAACAAATGGGGTTGTAACTCACGGTTTGCGGAGATAAAAGTTATGAACTAGCACAAAGGGAGAGGAACGCGTCGGGAATCACAAACGACCTAGAACACCGGAAAGTTGTACAAGCTTTATTAGTATAATTTGAGTTATGTTAAGTTCCAATTTAACATTTTAAAACTCAATTGTTATATACTTAGATTCTGTCCCAAAAGTTTAATACAGAAAGTTTATAAGGTTTATGTGTTCGTGTATGTTTTGATAGTCCGATAAGTCCAATTATGTACAAAAGTGTCAAAGTTCCAAGTTAAAGTGTATAAGTCTCGAAGTTATTATGTTACTGAATTTAAGATATGTTTACGGTGAAATTTGGGCAGCGCTTCCGCGTTATAAAAAAAAATTGTATCCATTTTCAAAACACTTTCCCGCTTCAAAATACATAATATAACGTTTTAAACCATAATACACAAGTTTCAACTTCCAAAAGCTTTTTCAAACAATTATAAGTCAAAACAGTAGCTTATTATTATTATGTACATATTCTGTGATAATTTATTTTAGCTTAAAATCATGTTTACGACCTTAAAAGCGACAAAAATAACGAACAGCGCCATTCAGGCGGCGGCTGGAGGAAATCAGCCGCCGGCTGACCTTTAGCCGTCGGCTGGAATCCTTCAGCCGCCGGCCAAAAGGCTTCGGCCAGTTTCAATTTTGATTTTAAGCTTATTGAACGGGTAGATTTAACATGCAAACTGTTATTATTCAAACATATGTATTTTCAAAGTAAAATCTCAGTTTTCTTTTAGATTTACATGTTAAATATATAGATCTAACATAAAAAGTCGTTTTTAAGCAAGAAAACGTTTTGCATGTTTATAAAAACTTATTTCCATGTTATAGATTATACATGCAAGTGATTTTTAAGATAAAAATAGTGAAAAGAAAGTGTTATACCGAAGGAGAAAGAGATGTGATGGTTTGGATGAGTTTTAGCTTCAAAAGTGTTGGACAAGTTCTTCAAAAACCCGATTTAAACCTTCTCCTTGCTACCCTTTTACTCTTGGACGATTTTTGTGTAAGATTTTGTGGAAGAATATGTGTTTTTAGGACTGATTTTGTGGTGAAGTTTCTGTTTTTGTGTTGTGTTCTTGAGGCAATAGAGAGAAATGAGAGAGAGATAGTATGTGTGTTTGTTTGAAATGAATTTGAAAACAAGAGATTGTTTTCTGGCCTAGGGAACTGTCTCAACCAGTAAATATGGTCCAATCCCGAGTAAAAATCGTTGCCCAATCGTGAGACATGCAAAAATGAGTCATCATCCAGCTGGACAGCGGGATTCAGCCGCCGGCTGAATATATTCAGCCGCCGGCTGGATTGCTATGTCCAGCTTTTTTAAGTTTTTTCAGTTTTCCGTTAATTAGTTAAGGACTAGAATCTTTTTGGTTACCGTTATTAACTTAGTCAAGTTCTTGTATTGTTTATTTGGTGTTAGGATTTATATTTGATTCCGACATTGGTTCCGACAATAAAAGACACAATAAGTATGAACCCGAACAATATGAACACGATAGAGAGTAACTAGAGATTCGAACCGAATAAGTAACTGAGAATCACCTGAAATTTAGACGGTTGTCACAGGTATGCATTCTTAAAGTTCTGCACAATTCAATTCATATCAGAAACGGAGGTATGGCGTCCCATAATATGAGTGGAGTCTTGTGACAACCGTCTAAACTAAGGTCGGGAACGCTAACTTATAACTTCTAAGTGTTTATTTTGATGCACGATATGACTAATTTTATGTGCTATGTGGTTACGTAGACATAACTCTTAAGCTAAGCTCGTTGTAACTCACACAAAACTCTTAAAACGAAAGTTTACTTTATTTAAACCTTTAAGCGCGGATCGGGATCGGAATCATAAAACAACTTCGGAATCAAATTATGTAAGTCCTAATACCAAGAAAACACCTAAGGAACTTTCCTAAGTTCATAACGTATCATAATCTATAACTTTCATTTAACGAAAAAGGTCCAACGAAGCTAAACGCAAAAACGAAAAATCGCAAAAATCTGGCAAAGCAAGCCACGACGCCGCACACACCCCTTGTGCGACGTCCTGGACACCCCAGTCCGAAAATTTTGTATTTTGTTGCTTGTCTCGATTTTGTAAACACAATCCACCAATCCAACTCGGTTTTTAGTCATCATACTCTGTAAGTTGGCAGTCACAAACACCCCTTTCCTTACTCTACCTATTTTCTTTTCATTTTCATTTATTAAAAACACAAACACACACATAAAACACACACACACACACCTAAAACTCTCTCTAATTCTCTCTCAAGAACACCACAAACACAGCCACATTCAGCCATCAAAACCCACTAAAATCCACCTTAAAATCGTTCTAACAACAAGAGGAAGCAAGGGGAACAAAGCTATTTCGGTTTCAAAACAATTTTCTACACTTTTGGAGCTCTAAATCCGCCTAGACCATCATCTAAACACTTTCATTCGGTAGAAACTCTTCCTTTTTACTAATATTACTAATATAACCAATTGCATGTATGATCTAAGCTCTCAAAACTAGCTCTAAAAACAAGTTTTGATGAAGTTTTATGACCATTTTTATACAAAAACGGGTTTGTGAAAATTGATGCTTAAATCTTTGTTTTTATGGATAAAAGTTATATATAAACTGATATAATGATGATTAATCGATTGCATGTCAAGATCTAACACTTACATAAACGATTTTACAAGAAAAACACAAAAACGGGAGAAACAGCGGCATGTGCGCCGTCCTGAGGCCTAGGACGACGCACACATGCTCCTGTCCTCCCGAAAATCGTCGTTTTGGCCGTTTAAAACTTGGTTACGCATTCTGACTTTTAAGACTTGCCATCTGGGACTGAGTTTGGTAAAAATGAACACATTGGTGACTTGTATTAGACTTAATATGCTAAAAGAACATGTTTAAAAACGTTATGTATGTATATGTGTTTTGTGAGCGGGAAAGTGTTTTATATTTTGGACATAGAATTTGGGCGCGGAAGCGCTGCCCAAATTTTGTTTGAAAATAAAAGACACTTTAGCAAACAAAACATATTTAACATAATAACAATAACGCTAATTTTGGACTATTTGACTAAAACAAAACGATAACCGTTTCGGACGATTTTTGGACAAATTGGACCTTGACACTTAAGGTTTAACTAAATCATACCATAACATAATAACACTTGGACAAAACTTGGTATTATTAGGCTTTCGGTGATTCCCGGCACACGTTCCGACCGTTCCCGCTTACGACTATCTTCGCAAACAGTGAGTTACAAACCCCTACTCTTTAAACGCTTTTAATACTTTTTGAGGTGAAATGCGAGTCTTAGGCTTAGACACGATATTTAAGCTGAAGCAAACTTTTATGAAACGCTTTATTACTTGAATGCTAAACGAAAACGATTTGATACGCAATGCTATTACGAAAACACTGGTATACTTTGAAAGCTATTACGAAACAGTTTGATATTTTGAAAACTAAAACGAATAACTATTTTGCCGGCATTGTTGAGGATTTGCCAACAATGTCGAGGACACGAAAGCTATATTTGCCAATGACTAAAACAATCGATCGTCATGTTGCGGACTTTGTACAACATGGGCGTGAGAAACCATTGAAAACTCCCGACAACTACCAAGTAGATTAGTTGCTATTGATCCCTTTGGAAAGGACCGTTAGTGGATATGGATAGCGCTATTAGGGTAGATTGACCCTCACCACAACGACTTATAACGATGGTGCATAATACTAAATGGGTAGGCTTTAGGTTTAGCAACGATCATTGGGCAAAGCTTAGGATTGTCACATAGTCGCGCTATGTGGTCAATGCCTATAAACACTAATGCTATACTCTATACATTTTTATGTGATAACTATTTTGAATGCGATACTCTATGAATGGTTATGCGATTACAAATTGAAAACTATGCTTTACATAAACTTGTAGCTCACTAACTACGTCTCCCGTAGTTAACACTTGACTCGTATTTTCAGGTAACGAGTAAGCTAGGTGATGACTTATGCTTTTGGGGCGAATGACTTCAAGAACGGGATGGGTTTGGGTGGTTTGGTTGAACACCCCATTTTGTAATTCGGATATGTAACTTTGTTTTAAACTCTGTAAACCTTGAATATTATGTTTTCCTTAATGACATTTGGCGTTTATCTATATGAATGTTATTGCTCTTCACATTCCGTGTTTCCGCTTTAGCGGGGTGTGACAGACTTGGTATCAGAGCGCAAGGTTATAGTGAATTACGATTTTTCAAAAATCAAACTATAACCAGTTTCTAAAACGAAGGATTTTATCTAACCAAAACGTGAAGACATTGTTTAACTTGAATTATTCGTAGCCTGATCACCTATGAATAATTTGGACTAAATTATGCCGGAACGGTATTGGTAAAACATTAAACGAACCTCCCGGGAATTCTTGAAGTCGGACCCACACAGACCTAGATGCTATACTTAAGATACTCTATGTGCTCAGCTTATTACTAACACTAACATGAGCCGTATCTTCGAACTAACGCGTTACCGATTTAGGGTATGTCGAGAGGGAAAGAGATAGCTACGTCAGTCGACGAAACCGAACACTCTCACGAATCCCAATCACGCTCTAGGAGTCAACAATCGTCACCACTCACCATACCTTACCTCCGTCGGGACGGTGAAGGAAGCTCACGATTTCCAACACGCCGCGCACGACACCCACCGAATCGTCACTCGAGACCTCAGATCACTACGCCACAACCACCCCCTGTTCGCGGATTGACTCCCGAAGAAATCCAAGCGCTATGTAACATGTCCGTCGACCTCCGCGGATACACACAGGTCGTGAGAGATCAATCCCACCAGATACGTGGTTTGTACACCGATGGGTTACACACTAAGGCAATGGCACGAAAGGCAATTCGAGCGGCACACAACTTGATGCTGATTAGCATAGTACTAGTATTCCTTATGGTTGTTTTGGTTGTAATTAAGGTTTAGAGGTTGTTGTAAGATGTCTTTTGGATTGTAAGCAGAACATGTAGTTTATGAAGGGTTGTAAGCGTAGTACTTTATGTTGGTTGGTAATGTACCACAATAGTCGATGATGTTGGATTTTGTAAGAACATCAAATTTTGAGCGATATATAAAATGGACGGATTATAATTACCATTGTTGTTGTTCTTGTTATATGAATCGGAAGTGAAAATCTAGTACCTACGTCGCGCGATTTCATGAACTCGCAAATCTAGTACCTGAACTAGTGACCCCTGAGGACAAGCGTATCGACCATTTCATTTGGGGACTCTCGCCCGAGATAAGGGGCATGGAGACAGCTACTGAGCCAGCCACGATGCAGCAGGCCGTGAGCTTGGCAAGCCGCCTGACCCAGGACTGGATAAGGAACGGAGGAGCGTCAAAGACGGGTGCAGAGGACGCTAAGGGAAAGCGCAAGGTTGAGGACACATCGGGAAATAGAAGGGACCGTTTCAACAAGAAGACCAAGACAGTTAGGAACTATGGAGTGGCCGCGACAGAAAATACCGGCTATCAGGGGAAGGCTCCGAAATGCGACAGGTGCGGTTATCACCACGGAGGCGAATGTCGGTCATGCACCAACTGCAACCGCCTCGGTCACTGGACACGACACTGTAAGGCAGTGAATGCTGGACCACAGCAGGCGGGAAGGCAGCAGATTGAAGGACCGCGACAAGCAGGGAGGCCACAACAGAACGATAGGCCCCGCCAGGGAGAATGTTATGAATGCGGTAGTAGGGATCACTACCGAAATGCTTGTCCTAGGCTAAACCCTGCCCGAAACCCAAACCAGAACCGCAATCAAAACCCACCGCAAAACCAGAATCAGAACAATGAGAGGGGAAACGATGGGGGACAAGGCCGCGGTAGAGCCTTTGCGATTGGTGCTGAAGAAGCAAGGAACGACCCCCGGGTGATTGCAGGTACATTTCTCCTTAACAACTACTATGCCTCAGTACTGTTTGACTCAGGCGCGGAAAAAAATTTTGTGTCCTTAGAATTTAGGCCCTTGATTGCTTTAGACACCGAACCCCTAGGTGAAAAGTTTACGGTAGAATACGCAAATGGGCAAGAATACCAGGCTAGCGACGTAATTAAGAATTGCACAATAACCCTAGCTAACCACTCTTTCGAAATAGATCTAATCCCTATCGAACTTAGTAATTAGAATGGACTGGTTGACCATCCGAGACGCAAGGATATTTTGTTTAGATAAAACGATACGGATGCCTTTAGGTGATGGAAGGGAATTGATAGTACAAGGAGATAGGCCGGGCCAAACTTCGAAACTTATATCGGTGATGAAAATGCGCAAGTACTTGAATAAGGGCTGCTTTGCATTATTAGTGAACATAAAGGACAAACATGCAAAAGCAGCAGACCTTAAGGATGTACCGATAGTTAGAGACTCCGGAAGTATTCCCCGAAGAACTACCTGGACTACCACCTCAGAGGCAAGTCGAGTTTAGAATCGAGGTAATTCCTGGAGCGGCACCAGTGGCAAGGACGCCATATCGACTAGCTCCGACTGAGATGCAGGAATTATCCAACCAAGTTCAAGAATTATTGGATAAAGGATTTATCCGACCAAGCTCATCACCATGGGGAGCGCCGATTCTGTTCGTAAAGAAGAAGGATGGATCGTTTCGCATGTGTATCTAACAAACTAACCGTCAAGAACCGATATCCTCTTCCACGAATCGACGACCTTTTCGATCAACTTCAAGGCGCAACCTACTTTTCAAAGATTGACTTAAGGTCCGGTTACCATCAAGTTTTGGTTTCAGAAGATGATATACCGAAAACCGCATTCCGCACTAGATACGGACACTACGAATTCTTGGTAATGCCATTTGGACTCACAAATGCACCGGCGGTATTCATGGATTTGATGAATAGGGTATGCCGACCGTATCTAGAAAATTTTGTTATAGTATTCATCGACGACATCTTAATCTACTCGCGTACCAAAGAGGATCACGCAGAGCACTTAAAGCTGTTATTGGAATTACTCAAGGAACAACAACTCTACTCAAAGTTTTCTAAGTGCGAATTCTGGCTGCGTGAAGTCAAATTTCTCGGTCACGTAGTCAATGGATCTGGAATCCACCTTGACCCATCAAAAATCGAGGCGATAAAGAATTGGGAAACTCTCAAAAGTCCGACAGAAATCCGCCAATTTTTAGGATTAGCTGGGTATTATCGGCGATTCATTCAAGATTTCTCTAAGATAGCTAAACCCCTAACAAAGTTAACCCAAAAGAACGAGAAGTTCAACTGGGGAGATGCTCAAGAACAAGCCTTCAATATCCTGAAAACAAAACTGTGCAACGCTCCGATCTTAACTCTTCCTGAAGGAAACGAAGACTTCGTAGTTTATTGTGACGCATCTATCCTAGGATTAGGCTGTGTATTGATGCAACGAAATAAGGTCATAGCTTACGCATCGCGACAACTTAAGAAACACGAGGTCAATTACGCCACTCACGACTTAGAACTAGGAGCGATAGTTTTTGCCCTAAAAATCTGGAGACATTATCTCTACGGAACCAAATGCACGGTATTCACGGACCATAGGAGTCTGCAACATATACTAGATCAGAAGCTACTCAACATGAGGCAAAGGAGATGGTTGGAGCTCCTTAGCGACTA
Organism: Senecio squalidus; assembly: GCA_910822075.1. Classification (NCBI taxonomy): domain Eukaryota; kingdom Viridiplantae; phylum Streptophyta; class Magnoliopsida; order Asterales; family Asteraceae; genus Senecio; species Senecio squalidus. The sequence continues at coordinate 66,729,013 of CAJVGC010000590.1, read as the reverse complement.
CAACTGCGATATTAAGTATCACCCTGGCAAAGCGAATGTCGTAGCAGATGCCCTGAGTAGGAAGGAGAGGCAACAGACGAATCGAGTACGTGCATTAGGAATTAACCTTAAACCCGATTTGAGAACGCGCATAGCAAGTGCCCAGCATCAGGCTTTGAAGGCAGATAACATAAAGGTCGAAACCTTGCATAATCACGACAAGGATTTTGTAAGGAAGGGCGACGACGTCTATTATTTTAAGGATCGACCCTGGATTCCTACGACCAACGAATTGAGGAAGACCATCATGGATGAAGCACACCGAACGCGATACTCCATTCACCCAGGGTCAAGCAAGATGTATAAGGACCTGAAGGAACATTATTGGTGGCCTGGAATGAAAAGAGACGTGGCCTTATACGTAGAGAAATGCCTCACTTGTGCGAAAGTGAAGGCCGAGTACCAAAAGCCATCTGGATTACTACAGCAACCAGAAATTCCCGAGTGGAAATGGGAACAAATCACAATGGACTTCGTCACAAAAGGGTAACGACATGATCTGGGTTATAGTAGATAGACTAACGAAGTAAGCACACGTCATTCCCATTAAGGAAAGTTTTAACGTAGAGAAACTTGTCCAAATATACATCAACGAGGTAGTGACACGTCACGGAATACGCACGTCAATCATCTCTCATAGAGATACTCGCTTCACTTCCAGATTTTGGAAGGCGTTCCAAGAGTCGTTTGGCACACGATTGGACTTAAGCACGGCTTATCATCCACAGACTGATGGTCAAAGCGAGCGCACTATACAAACACTGGAGGACATGCTGAGAGCATGCGTTATCGACTTCGGAGGAAGTTGGGATAACCACTTACCACTAATAGAGTTCTCTTACAATAACAGCTACCATGCTAGCATCAAATGTGCGCCTTTTGAAGCTCTCTACGGAAGGAAATGCCGATCTCCACTGTGTTGGCTGGAGCCAGGAGATCGACAACTAATTAGCATGGATGTAGTGCAAGAAACGATTGATAAAGGAAAGACTTAGGACTGCGAGAAGTCGTCAAAAGAGCTATGCTGATATGCGCAGAAAGGATCTAGAATTTCAAGTCGGAGACAAAGTACTTCTAAAGGTGTCACCTTGGAAAGGTGCAATACGCCGCGGAAAGCGAGGAAAACTTAGCCCGCGATACGTGGGACCATTTGAGATACTCGAAAGGGTAGGTCCCGTGGCATATCGTTTAGAACTACCGCAAGAGCTCGGTAACATGCATAACACTTTTCATGTTTCGAGATTGAAAAAGTGCTTATCGGACGAAACACTTATCACACCTTTAGAAGAAATACAACTAGACGAGAAACTCCAATTTGTCGAGGAACCGATGGAAATCATAGATCGCGAAACTAAGAAACTAAGGCACAGTAAAATCCCCATAGTGAGGGTGCGATGGAACGCAAAACGAGGCCCCGAATGTACCTGGGAACGAGAGGATCAAATGATGCTTAAGTATCCTCATCTCTTCACTTCTCCGACAACGAGTACCACAAGTTGAAATTTCTGGACGAAATTCTTTCAACGTGGGGAGAATGTGACAACCGTCTAAACTAAGGTCGAGAACGCTAACTTATAACTTCTAAGTGTTTATTTTGATGCACGATATGACTAATTTTATGTGCTATGTGGTTACGTAGACATAACTCTTAAGCTAAGCTCGTTGTAACTCACACAAAACTCTTAAAACGAAAGTTTACTTTATTTAAACCTTTAAGCGCGGATCGGGATCGGAATCATAAAACAACTTCGGAATCAAATTATGTAAGTCCTAATACCAAGAAAACACCTAAGGAACTTTCCTAAGTTCATAACGTATCATAATCTATAACTTTCATTTAACGAAAAAGGTCCAACGAAACAAAACGCAAAAACGAAAAATCGCAAAAATCTGGCAAAGCAAGCCAGGACGCCGCACACACCCCTTGTGCGACGTCCTGGACACCCCAGTCCGAAAATTTTGTATTTTGTTGCTTGTCTCGATTTTGTAAACACAATCCACCAATCCAACTTGGTTTTTAGTCATCATACTCTGTAAGTTGGCAGTCACAAACACCCCTTTCCTTACTCTACCTATTTTCTTTTCATTTTCATTTATTAAAAACACAAACACACACATAAAACACACACACACACACCTAAAACTCTCTCTAATTCTCTCTCAAGAACACCACAAACACAACCACATTCAGCCATCAAAACCCACTAAAATCCACCTTAAAATCGTTCTAACAACAAGAGGAAGCAAGGGGAACAAAGCTATTTCGGTTTCAAAACGTTTTCTACACTTTTGGAGCTCTAAATCCGCCTAGGCCATCATCTAAACACTTTCATTCGGTAGAAACTCTTCCTTTTTACTAATATTACTAATATAACCAATTGCATGTATGATCTAAGCTCTAAAAACAAGTTTTGATGAAGTTTTATGACCATTTTTATACAAAAACGGGTTTGGGAAAATTGATGCTTAAATCTTTGTTTTTATGGATAAAAGTTATATATAAACTGATATAATGATGATTAATAAGGTTTATACCGATTGCATGTCAAGATCTAACACTTACATAAACGATTTTACAAGAAAAACACAAAAAACGGGAGAAACAGCGGCATGTGCGCCGTCCTGAGGCCTAGGACGACGCACACATGCTGTTGTCCTCCCGAAAATCGTCGTATTGGCCGTTTAAAACTTGGTTACGCATTCTGACTTTTAAGACTTGCCATTTGGGACTGAGTTTGGTAAAAATGAACACATTGGTGACTTGTATTGGACTTAATATGCTAAAAGAACATGTTTAAAAATGTTATGTATGTATATGTGTTTTGTGAGCGGGAAAGTGTTTTATATTTTGGACATAGAATTTGGGCGCGGAAGCGCTGCCCAAATTTTGTTTGAAAATAAAAGACACTTTAGCAAACAAAACATATTTAACATAATAAAAATAACGCTAATTTTGGACTATTTGACTAAAACAAAACGATAACCGTTTCGGACGATTTTTGGACAAATTGGACCTTGACACTTAAAGTTTAACTAAAGACTATTAATCATATCATACCATAACATAATAACACTTGGACAAAACTTGGTATTATTAGGCTTTCGGTGATTCCCGTCACACGTTCCGACCGTTCCCGCTTACGACTATCTTCGCAAACAGTGAGTTACAAACCCCTACTCTTTAAACGCTTTTAATACTTTTTGGGGTGAAATGCGAGTCTTAGGCTTAGACACGATATTTAAGCTGAAGCAAACTTTTATGAAACGCTTTATTACTTGAATGCTAAACGAAAGCGATTTGATACGCAATGCTATTACGAAAACACTGGTATACTTTGAAAGCTATTATGAAACACTTTGATATTTTGAAAACTAAAACGAATAACTATTTTGCCGGCATTGTTGAGGCTTTGCCAACAATGTCGAGGACACGAAAGCTATATTTGCCAATGAATAAAACAATCGATCGTCATGTTGCGGACTTTGTACAACATGGGCGTGAGAAACCATTGAAAACTCCCGACAAAGTTGCTATTAATCCCTTTGGAAAGGACCGTTAGTAGATATGGATAGCGCTATTAGGGTAGATTGACCCTCACCACAACGACTTATAACGATGGTGCATAATACTAAATGGGTAGGCTTTAGGCTTAGCAACGATCATTGGGCAAAGCTTAGGATTGTCACATAGTCGCGCTATGTGGTCAATGCCTATAAACACTAATGCTATACTCTATACATTTTTATGTGATAACTATTTTGAATGCGATACTCTATGAATGGTTATGCGATTACAAATTGAAAACTATGCTTTACATAAACTTGTAGCTCACTAACTACGTCTCCCGTAGTTAACACTTGACTCGTATTTTCAGGTAACGAGTAAGCTAGGTGATGACTTATGCTTTTGGGGCGAATGACTTCAAGAACGGGATGGGTTTGGGTGGTTTGGTTGAACACCCCATTCTGTAATTCGGATATCTAACTTTGTTTTAAACTCTGTAAACCTTGAATATTATGTTTTCCTTAATGACATTTGGCGTTTATCTATATCTTGTGTAATGAATGCTATTGTTCTTCACATTCCGTGTTTCCGCTTTAGCGGGGTGTGACAAGTCTGGAAATCCATATGTAGTTGTGGCACGGCTCTCATAAAAATAGGGATTACCTGCGACGATATTGTCAGGCGGATAGATGGTGGGACAGGTTGGACCTCTAATTTTCTAATTAACAATGTGTTTTGTGTTAGTTCTCTCTGGAGCAGAATTAATCGGGAAAAGCACTGGATATGTGATGGACGTTTCCTATACCATTCCATATAAGGTTTCTTGTTTTGTTCGGAGAGCGCGGATTAGGCGCATCCCCTTAGTGGTGGCGCTGGAACGGAGAGGTGTTCCCATGGACTCAAGGTTTTGCAGTTCGTGTATCAATTGTGAAGAGACAGGGGATCATCTCTTGATTTCATGTCCCTTTGCTAGAAGCATTTGGAACCGGATTTTCTGTTGGTTGGGTATTGAGGATCAAAATTTCAGCTTGGTGAAGGAGGTTACTGATTGCGTGGCAATATGGGGCAGAGGATCCAAGAAAAAATCCACTGTCATTGTTTCAATCTGCTATGGGGTTTTGTGGTGTATATGGAGAGCGAGGAACGATAGAGTCTTCAACGGTGTAATGGGGTCTCCGGATAAGGTGTTTGATTGTATTGTTCTGATGGTTTTTTGGTGGCTTAAACATAGATGGGGAAAGGGTAGCTTTGTTTGGTTGAATTGGGTGATTTCTCTCTTTCCATGTCTGTAGTCTTGCTTTGTAATCGGTTGTTTTCTTAATAATATTAATATTGTGTGTTAAAAAAAAGAAAAAAAGAAAAAAAAAAAAAGATGTCTGTTCCGTTCGTGTTCAAGATTCCATTCAAGTCTCCAATCATAACTCTTTTACACAAATCAATCACAACAAAACAAAATGGATAAACCCATGGCGGCGGCACTTTCCTCCGCCGTATCGGAGCTACTCCTCCTCCTTATCGCCGCCATCATCTCCCCTCCCGCCGGCGACTCTCCGATCAAATCCCTTTCCCCTTTCCTCATCCATTTCCTCTCAATCTCACAAACCGCAACCACCACATCAATTCTTTCCAACAAGCGAAAACGATCCCAATCCAATCAACCCCAATTGGGGGCCATACCAAAAAACCCCGACTCATTTAAAGTTTGTTTTAAAATGAGTTCTTCGACATTCGAGTGGCTTTCGGGTCTACTCGAGCCGTTGCTAGAGTGTCGTGACCCGGTTCACTCACCCTTAAATCTTGGAGTTGAAACTCGTCTCGGTATTGGACTTTTTCGACTAGCTACGGGTTCTGACTACACAGAGGTATCTCGACGGTTTGAAGTATCAGAAGCTGTAGCGAAGTTTTGTGTTAATCAATTATGTCGTGTGTTGTGCACGAATTTCCGGTTCTGGGTTGGATTTCCGACCCAGAACGACCTCGATCCTGTTATTGAATCTTTTGAAACATTAACTGGGTTGCCAAATTGTTGTGGGGTTATACATTGTACAAGATTCAAGATTCATGAGCATGAATCTATAGCTGCTCAAATTGTAGTTGATTCATCATTAAAGATTTTAAGCATTGTGGTTGGATTCAATGGGAAAAAGGGTAATCAGCTTGTTCTCAAATTGTCGAGTTTATATAAAGATATTGAATCGAATAGCTTGTTAAACGGCTCACATGTAGATATAAATGGTGTATCTATACCTCAATACTTAATTGGTGATCACGGGTATCCTTTTCTTCCTTGGCTAATGGTTCCATTTGATCAACCTGTTGCGAATTCATACCAAAGTAACTTTAATTCTGCACATAATTTGATGCTTAGTTCAGGGTTTAGAACGGTTGATAGTTTGAAAAAATGGGGTGTTTTGAATAAGCCAATTAATGAAGACATAAAGACTATGGTGGCTTATATAGGTGCTTGTTCGATTCTTCATAATGCGTTGCTTATGAGGGAAGATTACTCTTCTTTATCCGAGAAATGTGATGATTATTTTGGTGAGTATCGTATAGATGCTAGTTTAGGGGATAGTTTAGTTGAGCAAAAGGCTTTTCAAATAAGAAGTGTGCTGGCAACCAGAGCCAGAAGATGTTAGTTCACCAAAGGGGATGTTTGGGATTGTGATTATGCATTTCGGAATAGTTAGTGGGGCTTGAAATTGCAATAATCAGATACTTAGTTCTCAAACGATAATCCTAAACTGATCTTTATATAAGTAAAGGTTTATTTTTATTTATTTTTAATATTAAACATAAACAGGTTAATTGATATAGTTAGTGAATTTAGTGTCGAATGAATTGTTTGTGGCTGAAGTTGATGATAATAAAGTTGAAATTTCTGAAATTGGGCTGGTCAGGTTTGGGTTGGAAAATGACTAGCTACATATTCAATTAAAACAGGTTGACAGGTCATGTCCGGTTAAACAAGTTTAAGCACAGGTAATGTTTGGGTCGACCCAGATCTGCCCTGAATTTCTAGCCATATTATCAAACTAATTCACTCTTTGGCATAGTAGAAACTCTTAACGTATCTTTTAAAAGAGTAGTGATAATTTGCTGTTTAGATACAAGGTAAAAATAACTAGTTTATAGTTATCGAAACCTTTCACTTTTACACATGTAGTATCATTATCTTAATAGCATGGTGTTTAATCTCTCGTTATAGACAGACTACATATCCAAATTCTCTTTATGTCCATTATATGGTGTTTAATAATTTATATTAGTGAAAAGACAATTTTCATTATCGATAGATTGGAGGATAATGTACATGTATAAGCCGCGCTAATTTTGAAAAGTTTCACTAGAGTATCATAAGTTCAATGAAACAAGGTCATATCTTAGGGATTTGTCATTTTAGCGTTTAGAAAAACGTTGGTTAAATTCGATAAAGTAATAAAAGTTTCACTGCAAAACCACCCACGACCTTAATGTGGTTAAACTCATTGACACGTAACATGTTTGTCGTATCAATAAATTCAATAAGAATTATTTTTTGTAAACTGATCTGGTGGTTCTTAAACTTAAAACACACTTTGTAACATAAACTCCATGGTTTATATTTACATCTTTGATTTTTATTCATAATCTGTTGGGCTTGGTTCTATAGTAACATAACGCCTTAAACAATGTTGGGTCAATGTTTTATAAACTTATGTTTATGTTGTTCAATTTGAATTATTATTTAGACTAAGAACTTGTTCTAATTATCCAAAGTGAAGTGTATGAAGTATGAACTGCTCTATAAGAAAACCAAGGTTATAGACATAAATTGTGTATATATATATATATATATATATATATATATATATATATATATATATATATATATATATATATATATATATATATATATATATATATATGATTACTAGATGATTGTCCCGCGATAGCGCGGAAAAAAATAAAAATTGAATTATAAATTTTATGTTTATGTAGATTTTAATTTATTATGAGAAATAAATGTTATACGTATAATACATATATACTTTTACGTTTATACGCAGGTTGTTTATAATTATAATAACATATAACACATTTATTTTTATACACATGTTTTGATATTTTGTATTAGGAAATTTTAGAACAATAATAAGGTAAATCATAGTTTAAATTGAACGATTCTATAAATAAATTACAATTATGTTTTTTATTTTGGTAGAGATGGAATGAAATAAATAATGTAATTATGTATTATAAAAGGACTTTCTGAAAAACAAAACCAACCATACCAACATCTTAATTTTAATATATATTAAAGATTATTGTCCCGCGATATCGCGGAAAAAAATAAAAATTGAATCGTTAATTTTATGTTTATGTAGATTTTAATTTATTATGAGAAAATAATGTTATACGTATAATACATATATACTTTTACGTTTATACACATGTTTATAATTATAATAACATATAACACATTTACTTTTATACACATGTTTTGATATTTTGTATTAGGAGATTTTTGAATAATAATAAGGTAAAATATATTCTAAATTGAACGATTCTATAAATAAATTATAATTATGTTTTTTATTTTAGTAGAAATGGAATAAATGAGAGAATATAATTATGTATTATAGAAGGGTGTAAAATGAAAATAATATTTGATGACATCATCAATCTGATCTAACGGCTGATATCAAATAAGTTAATCCATCCAAAGGACCTTACCTTGTCATGTGGCATTTAAGGCCTCTCTTTTATTATATATTAAAGATAAGGGTGTTTTTTTTTTTTTTTTTTGTAGGACATCAACTAATTGAACCAAATAAGTTTCTTTCAAGCACATTTCATGTCGGATTATGTACGCGTCTAATAAACGCATGTCTAAAAATATGTAAACTTATGGGGTCACGCAAGACACTCGATATAATTAAATAAACCTTGATTGAAATATTACTTACAGTTATAATGAGGAAGGCCATAGTTGAAAATAGGAGATTGGAAAAGTGGTGGGGTCATAGGTGTAGGGTTTCGACCCAAACACTAAAATTTGGTGATCAATTTCCTCCCTATAAATACAACGCATAGGGTTCTTTTACAAGATAGATCTTGAATCCCTAACTGAAAGGTTTTCCTTCTCTCTTCCTCTCCATTTTTTCGACTGGACACCCCTTAGCTTGACAAGTGTTCGATTCCGTAAACACAAGCGACTGACTTCTTTTGTTATCGTGATTCAAGTACTAGCATACGACTGTTATCGTTAGTGAAAATTAACAGATGTTGTGTGTAATCTTCATAAGAGGGGTTTTCTTTAAAACCTCATCAATAATCGCTTTGAGCTCACAACAAGAGGGTTTTTTTTTGAACGACGACTTTTATTAAAAACTAGCAAGACGCTAGATAATTACAAGGAAAGAATATTAGGATGTTGGAGCCAACAATCTCAGGTAAAAGTAAATCTACTTCTAGCATTACACAAAGTAAAAGAACTAGAAGTAATATCGTCACAAATTACATCTTTCCTAGGTTTGATTGAGGCAAACAGCAGCTTGTTCCTGTATGACCAAATATACCACCACGAAATATAGAAAACACCCTCCAGGATGTATTTGATGTTAGAACCCAACCTAATGTCTGTAAACCAAGATAACCATTCCGTATATGACCCAAGTTGAGACCAAGGGAGGTCCCACCAACGACAAATCAGTCGATGAATATCAGAAGCCATAGAGCATCTGAACAAGAGGTGAGAAATGTCTTCATCATCAGTAGAACAAATAGGACAAACGGAAGATGGAACATGAACTCCTCTACGAATCAGATTAACCCGAGAAGGAAGTTGATCAAGAGATACTCTCTAAGCAAAAATGTTTATTTTGATAGGAATAGAATTGACCCATCTCGTACCTCTAGCATCTTTAGGCAGGAAAAAATCATCTAAGTAATTTCTCACATCACAAACACGATACAAACCTGAACCGTTTAAAGTCCAACTCCAACGGTCCTCCATATCAGAAAGAGTGACAGTTTCCAACATCTCTCTAAGCTGCACAAACTGGAGGGATTCGACACCTCCCCTGATAGCCCGACGAAATGAGAAATTAATAGAACCCTGGACTTTAGACGCGACATTACATTCTTATCCTCATCTAGAGCAAAAAGACGGGGAAAATCACTACTAAGTTTCTGATCTCCAATCCAAACATCATGCCAGAATTTCGTCTGCATACCGTTACCAACTTTTTTTTTGCAGAAAGAGATCAAGTCTACTCCCTGATTCTTCCTGATTCTTTTTTTTTTGCAGAAAGAGCTCACAACAAGAGGTAAATATGTTCGGTTAATTTGTATGCTATAAGTGATCATATCTTATTCTGTTGCGTACTCGTGTATGTTTAATTGCTTGTCACAAAAATGTTGCTTGATGCGTAGCTTCCATAAATCGAAATCATTACTGTTGAGAACTGGAACCTTGTTGACTAGAACGTCGGTCATGTTGTAAATTGAATCATTCTGTATGAGACTTATTGAACTTGTTGATCAATGGATCTAAAGCACCTCCTGTGCTCTGATACCACTTGTCAGGATCAAATACTTTTGTATAAATCGTAAGATCCTGATCTATCAAAGAAGTTCAGCAGCGGATTGAACACTTTAATATTACAAGTTAATTAGATCAAACAATATTGTAACGTAAAGAACAATGAAGAACAATAAGTTTGTCGAATTATAAGCCTCAATTGAATTAATAAATGTTATCAATACAACGTGTTTTTCTATCAATCTACAAGGATCTATATATAGAACTTGAGGCTAAATCTATCTAGAAAATAGGAAACTGCATCTATCAATATAGAAATACAATCTAACTACAATTGTAATTCTATTCTAAACTTGCATGGCAAGCGTTGCAGTAGAAACAGACTTCTGTAGTAATGGTGTTGAGCAGCAGTAGTAATGTAAGTCAGTAGTAATGATATGTCTTCCGTAGTAACTGCAGTATTAACTTGTCTTCCGTAGTAACTGTATGTCTTCAGCATTAATCATCTTCAGTCCGCATTAATGAACATACATTACTATCACTAGTAACGAGAGCAGTATTAATTGAAACTAAAACTAATTTAACTAAGTTCTAATTCAAACAGAAGAAGACAAGATGAATACGACAAACAGAGGAAGACAAAAAGATACCAAATATAGTAACAAAAGTACCGTTGAAAAGGAGCATCCTTTTAACCAAAGAATAAAAGGACCAAATGGTAAGGAACATCCTATTATCCAAAAACAACTCCTATAAATACCTTATGTAAACAGTAATGTCCAACAGTTTTTGACTAGCATTTTTTAACCATATTTATGTGCGGATCATTGTACTAATTCTTACGCTCGAGTTGAATCAGGGGGTAAGTCCCCTCTCGACCCGTTCGTTCGTTTGTGGTGTAGGTCATCCGGAGGATAATACATACTGAGGTTGCCGAAGGATTAGGAAGGTCGAAGGACGGAGTAGCGAATTGAAACTTGGCACTTGGATCTCTATCCGACTACCGGAAGTCCTTTGTAGCAACAACCCGCAAATCGGTGTAACACCCCGGCTAAAGCGGAATACACCAGAGGCATTACAATTTGTTCTTAACTCGTGTTCCTCTATTAGGTTATAATAGACACATTTAATGGTTTAAATGAATGCATTAAAGATGAATAAATGTTTTACAGAAAAGTAACCGAAAAACGACAAAAGACTTACATTATTCATTAATGTCATTAACTAGGTCCAAGCTCTTATGTTTTCTTCAAGCAAACCTATCCATTTCCTATATCATGCAAAAAGTAAACGCCAATACAAAAGTATTGATGAATAAACAAGTTTAAGACACAAGTATAAAGTATTAAAAAGATTACGTAATAAAGAGTATAAAAGTAATATAAATGAATATGTAAAATGTAGTATAAAAGATTGTATAATAAAAGAATGTATAAAGATTGTATATTGTAAGCAAGTATAATATGTGTATAATGGCATAACACGCGTTTGTATCAAGTCTGATGTATATCATATATGATCAAAGTCACATAGGGTCCGGTCGAGGGCCTCGACATTCACGGTAACACGTCGGAATGTCTAATAACGGCCAATAGATCTATCACGTTTCCCGTTTAGTATATACATATAATGAATGATTAATTGTTTGAATGTTTGATTTATCGTGTGTGCATCCCATAATGATTGTGTCACTTGATTCATTCCAATGTTTTCCATAATACGAAAATATAGTATCAAATATGAATATAAGTACATATAAACATAAATGACTTTACGAATGAATATAACAAGAATGAATTTTATGAATGAATACCAATATGAATGAATTACGATGAATATAATACAAAAAATATACATATAAACATGATTATAAGTGAGTATATAAACATGAATATAAGTTTTAATATGAATATAAGTATGAATCTCAATATGAATATAAGTCTGAATATACACATAAATATAAGTATGAATATAAACGTAAATATGAATATGAATCACCATATTACTATAAGTATGAATATAGACATAAAATATAAATGTGAACATAAGTATGAATTAAACATAAAAGTATGAATATAAGTATGAATATGAATGTCATGATACAGCCCAAAGATTTATATAATAAAAAGGGCATCGAGTTTACTCACATGATTTAATACGGAGGTAGATATGGATACTAGATTATGAATACGGAATACGTTGAAAGGACACCAAACTTGCCTTTACAAATCTAGAAATAAGAATAAATATGAATAAGAATATATCATGAAATTAGAGTTTTCTAGATTAGAGTTTGAATAGACAAGATTAATAAGATGATGATGGTAAGCTTGAGTAACATAAAAGATAAACATGATTATGGATTATTATGATGAAGAACAATAGAGTTTAACATAAGGTTTGATAATTACAACATCATACAAAAGAATAAAGATACCAAAAAAAAATGATGATGATGACGAGTTCTTGTTGCTGGTTTCTGAGTTTCGAGACACAAGAAAACCAAATCGAGAAACTGAATTTGTGAAAGCTAAAATTGGGAACCTTTACAATCGATTTTGGGAGGCTTAAAGTTTCGATTATGGAGCTTTGTGTTGGTTCGATTTTTGACAAGAAGACACCAAGTTATTGAGTTTGAAATGTGATAAAGAAAGGTCAAAATGTTGAATTTGATGATGAGCTTTGTAACTCCCCTAATAATCAACTCCAAATTTAATTATTGTAGGTTACAAAAAGAAATGGTTAAAGAGGTGTTTAAAGCAAAAAACGTTTTATTGCATATTTCAAGTTCCATATTTAAATACATAAATAAGAAATGTGTAACTATTAGTCTACTACATTTTACCAAACTTGAAGGCTAAGAACAAGGAAAACGTTTGGAAGGTTTAAAGTATTGGAACAACTTGCCATGAATGCAAACATACATACATACATACATAGTTCCTTGAATGCATATATTAATTAAACTACTTGTCTTAACACATTACTAGAATTACTTGCATTTATATAAGTTCATGTGTATTAAACACACTTTAGTGTACATTAATGTACAGATGCAAGATATCACATTAATAATGTTACAAGATATAATAAATAAGGTTTAAATAGAATTAAGATAACCCAAATATACATAACTCAAATCGAACTTTTATAAATCGTCAAATGTATACAATTACAAAGTCCGAATTAAAGTTACAAGTCAAATATCGGGTCGGATTCGGGCACGGTGTTACAATCGGGGCCTCATTGGGATAATCCACGCCTTAGATGTTTTTAGAAAGTGTTTTACAACATAATGCGGAAGCAAACTAAAGTAAGCGTCCTTGATATGGCGAAAAAGATAAGTAAAATTTTTAAATAAACGTAAAAATGAAAATCCATGACAAGAAATATGCTAATTAAACAAGGTTGTGGTTTTGCTATCTTGGAAATCGGGAATGGGTTGTGTTGATGATAACATATTTTAGTTAAATAATTTTGTATGGATGGTCGACAAGGATCAAATAAAGAGTTTTCAAGTGATGGGTTATGTTGAAATAATGTTGTAGATAACTATAATAATATATAGCTTTTAAATGAACCATACCCACGAACATATCCGAAACCACTCTTATATGTAGTCAAATGCCGAGAAAAAGCATTAAATATAATGATAGAAATAAAACATCTTGTTAATAAAAAGAAAGATGATATAATAATAGAAATTGTTATTTTTTAAGTAACTTATTAAAAAATAATACATATCTTTAATTTTTAATATATAATAAAAGAGGGGTCTTAAATATCAAATGACGAAATAAGGTTCTTTGGATAGATTAACTTCTTTGATTTCAGCCGTTAGATCAGATTGATGATGTTATCAAAGATTATTTTCACTTTACACTATCTGACAATACATACTTACATTTTCTATTTCATTCCATCTATACTTAAATAAAAAAACATAATTCTAACTACTTATAAATAGCTCAATTTGAACTCTGATTTACTTTATTGTTATTCTTAAATCTTCTAATACAAAGTATCAATACATGTATATAAACGTAAAAGTGTATATCTTATAATAACTATAAACATATATAAATGTAAAAATATATATGTTATTATACGTGTAAATTGTGAATACATAATAACTTAATATCTACATAAAAATAAAATTTACGATTCAATTTTCATTTTTATTCACGCTATCGCGGGACAATAATCTAGCATATTATATATATATATATATATATATATATATATATATATATATATATATATATATATATATATATATATATATATATATATATATATATATATATATTTAGAAAAGATCAAAAAGCACTTAGCCTAACATTCAATAATGTTTTTAACTATATTGAGCGACCATAGTCTTTTTAAATGTTTGCAAACTTAGAAAAGGTTAAACAGCCAACTCAAGCACAAACATAAAATCTTGTCACTTTATCCCTTTTCGCCCACCTTTTGGTACACTTTAGTAGAAATGACATTGATTAGAAAGTTCGATACCCTCTTTTCCAAATTTACTTATTTTTATGGTTTCGACGAAATGGTTTTGGCAGACTAATCCTAACTTTGTGGGTTTTTAATTTAACACAATTTAACCTTTTAGCGAGGATTAGGCTCCAAACAATGTTCGTCACAAACCCAAGAATAAGTTCGGATAAAAACTCATGACCATTTTTAACCAAAATCCCTTTTAAAAAGGTCAAATGTATTTGCGGGAAGTAAAAATGTCTTTTGAACAGAAAGTTCCAAACGAAATTTAAGCTAAGACTTTTAATATATAATTAAGATTTATCTCATTTCAGAATATCATATTTATTTGAAATTTGAAAAATTTAAGACGTTTCAATTTTCTTGGGCAAATATTAACGCTCTGTTCTCAAGTTAAAAATTGAAGTAAAGGAAAGTAAAGGAAGGTAAAGTAAAGGAAAGGAAAGTAAAGTAATTAAATTTAACCTTGTTTTCGAGTTAAAAATGAAGAGAAAAAAATGAAAGAAAAGTTTATTATGAATCATGTTCTTGAGGAAACAATACAGAGGCAAGATGAATTCAGACCCAACATAACTCATGTAGATGATCATATACTAATATCAATTGAATTAAAACACATATCATAAATATAAGATTCAATAACAAGAAGAATAGAGAACAATTACAATTATAAAAAAAAGTGATTAAAAAATATTCATGAAACCTAATAATTTATAAATAATAAAGAATAATTTCATAGATAATCACCTGTTTTGGAGAAAGGAGGGATGATGATCAAGTTTTGAGAAGAGAATGTGGAGTAAACCAGTATGTAGAGAGATTTACGTGGTAGAGAATAATCAGGTATTATAGGATTGATGGGGTAAATATATAATTAGACATTGTTAGGATAAACTTTCCTGTGGAAACACCCCATATTTGGCCAGAAAATAAGTCATTCAAAAACTCTATCACTTTACTTTCCAATTCATTCCTTTACAATCCTTTACCCCCATAAAAAAAACTTAAGAACACTGGTATTTTAATTTTTTACATTACTTTACTTTCCTTTCCCCTAAAATTAAAACTTAAGAACACAACGTAAACGTGTATTCTTGTATTTTAGTGCTTCTATATTTCACATATTAGAGTTTAATAAGAAAAAACAAGAAACATATAAATTTCTATAAATCACAATCCTAGGAACTATACTTATCAATACTCCAATTATATTAATATTAAACCTTCACACATTTTTACTGTTCCTTAAATTTGTAAAGTCGATCTTTTAGTGTCAAACCTTCACACAATTCAAAGGAATCCGGGTATTGATGATATATTACTCAGATATTTAGGCTCATGCCTAACTACATGATATTTTATAACATACAAGATACATGAGTTTTACCAGACCGAAAAAAGTGTCACGAAAAGTGTAAAAACAGTCACAAAAGACCCTTTGGGCTACTCCTTTTAAAGTAGAAACAGTCACTATCGCTAAAGTCTATATTGACTCTTATTTCAGTCAGAAAAGGTGTGAAAGATTTTGTAACTCTTGTTCTTTCAGTCGTTGTTGGGTCTTAAGTGACTTACCAAATAAATCACTACTTACTGACTGAGGCTTCAGTTAGTCGTGTCGAAAAAAGCCGAAACTGAAACCGAAACCGAAAAAAAAAACCGAAACCGAAACCGGTCCAAACCGGGTTTGACCAAAACCGGTTCGGTTTTGACCCAAACCGGCGGTTTGAACCGGTTCGAGAAGCTGTGGTGAAAATCGGGTTGGGACCAGTTTTTTGGGAACCGGTTTGCCAAACCGGTTTGAAACCGGTTTTGAGCTCTTTGATTACATAAGAATTGCATACATCATAAACACACACTCAGCACCAACATAACAACATACCAACTGTTCGAAAGAAAAACATGATGATTCTAGTCAGATCGATCCGACCAAATCCTCGAGCATTTTCATCATCAATGTTAGATCTACAACCACGCTCCATGTCATCATCATCCTCGTCCGCAGCCGCTATTGAAGCCGACCGAACTATCCGACAAGGTCCGAGGAATGATTGGAAAGAAGATGAGATTAAATCCATTTACGATTCTCCTCTTCTCGGTCTCCTTTTTCACGGTGTACGTATATATATCATATGTATATATCATCATTGTTAAAATATGACAATCTAAACCGGTTTGGAACCGGGTTAGAACCCGAACCGGTTTGGAACCTGTGACAACCGTCTAAATTTCAGGTGATTCTCAGTTACTTATTTGATTCGAATCTCTAGTTACTCTTTTATCGTGTTCATATTGTTCGGGTTCTTAAATTGTCGTGTCTTTCATTGTCGGAACCAATATCGGAATCAAATTATAAATCCTAACACCAAATAAACAATACAAGAACTTGACTAAGTTCATAACGGAAACTAAAAAGATTGTAGTCCTTAACTAATTAACGGAAAACTAAAAACGTCAAAAAGCTGGACTTTTCAATCCAGCCGGCGGCTGAATATATTCAGCCGGCGGCTGAATCCCGCTGTCCAGCTGGATGATGACTCATTTTTGCATGCTTTTCGATTGGGCAACGGATTTAATCCGGGATTGGACCATGGTTACTGCAATTTAGCTTCCCAAGAGCAGTAACATCACCCCTAACTCCACTATCATTTTCATTTCAAACCTATTTTCAAATTAACACACAAAACACACACACCTTACTCTCTCTCATTTCTCTCATCTTTTTCTCTCAAGAACAAAGCAAAAACAGAAACTTCCACCATAAAAACAGTCCATAAACATCAATATATCAACCGTCTAATCCATCAAAAACGTTCTAGGAGTTAAGGGTATCAAAACGAAAGGTTTAATCGGGTTTCCAAGAAGTTTTTGGAGCTAAAACTCATCCAAACCGTCACCTTGCTTTTTCCTCTGGTAGAACTTCTTTATTTTACTCTTTTTACATAAATAATCGGTTGCATGTAAGATCTATAAACTGAAAATGTGTTTTCGTAACAATCTAAAACGCTTTCTTGCTTAAAAACGAGTTTTTATGATAGATCCATATTTATAACATGTAAATCTAAAAGAAAACAGTGATTTTACTTTAAAAATACATATGTTTGAATTATATCAGTTTGCATGTCGAATCTAACGGTTAAACGAGCTTAAAATCGAAAAATAAAGCAACTTTGAAACTGGCCGAAGGCTTTTGGCCGGCGGCTGAAGGATTCCAGCCGACGGCTAAAGTCCAGCCGGCGGCTGAATACCTCCAGCCGCCGCCTGAATATTGTTGTTCACTGTTTTTGTCGTTTTAAAGACCGTAAACATAAAAATAAGCTAAAACAAGTACCACATATTATTTACCCTTGAAAAACTTACTGTTTTGAACAAAGGAATGGTTTGAAAATGTTTGAGTACTTAAAACTTATGTAATATTGTTTAAATGGCTGTATTGTGTATTTTAAAGCGGGAAAGTGTTTTGAAAATGGACATAATTTTTATAGCGCGGAAGCGCTGCCCAAATTTCACTGTAAAATACATTTCAAATTCAGTAACACAATAACTTCGAGACTTAATCACATTAACTTTGAACTTGGACACTTTTTGGACATAATTGGACTTATCGGACTACAAAACGTACACGAACACATAAACCTTATAAACTTTCTGTATTAAACTTTTTGGGACAGAATCTAAGTATATAACAATTGAGTTTTAAAATGTTAAATTGGAACTTAACATAACTCAAATTATACTAATAAAAACTTGTACAACTTAACGGTGTTCTAGGTCTTTTGTGATTCCCGACGCGTTCCGCTTCCTTTGTGCTAGTTCATACCTCTTTACCTTCGCAACCCGTGAGTTACAACCCCACTTGTTTACTTTTTGTACTTTTAAACATTATTTGGGGGAAGCATAAGATCACATGTTTTTTAACGTTTAACACTATTTGCAAATCATTGAAACAATTGGAAACTTGATACTTTTGGTTCTTATTGAAACTTTTGGAAACTTGTTCGAAACTTTGGAAACTTTGAAACATTTACACTTATGAAACTCGTAAACTTTGGAAACTTGTACGAAACTTGGAAACTCTTTGGAAACTTTGAAACTTTGGAAACTTGTACGAAACTCTATTGAAACTTTTATGAAACGTTCGAAACTTTGGAAACTTGGAAACTTGTGTACTACTATGCGTATATGTGTTGATGCCTTAGCAGGATAACTAAATTTAGGATACTTGTTAGCGACCAATCCTTGATGGATATATAAGCCCGTAAGAAACTTTGGAAACTTTGTTCAATTGCCCGTTTTGGTATTGGAAACTTTATACACTATTAGCATTAGCCGTTAGTCATATGGGTATCGATACTTAGGAGGGGTCACTCCTTACTCAGGGTTAGCGTCCCAAGTACATATTGCTAAGTTCAAATGTTCAATCAATTAAACATTTTTGGGCTAGTTCAGGACCACACAATCGGTTTAGTGTATACTTACTACTTATATTATGCCAAGTGATTGATACGAGTTACTATTTAGTTAAACACATACTCCCTACGCATACACCTTTTTAGCGCCTGGATTCCGCTACAACTTTAATTATACGAGTTTTATTTATCTAACTTACTTGTGTACGTTCAAACCTTTACTATTTTCTCATATGTTCAAACGTCGCTCCGTCCCTTTTACTTATGACGACATCATTTATTTTGCAACTTACTATTTTTGGAAACTTTATCGAAACTCTAAACTGTAACTCACTCACTACTTTATGTAGTTGGCACTTTATATTATGTTTCAGGAAATTAAAGTAAGTGTAGGGGATGCATGGCAAAGGAGGGTCGATATGGTTACGTGAGGCACTAAACGGGAAAAGACCTTTTCTATTTTGGGAATTTTATTTTGGAAACATTGTTCTTGTACTTATTTAAAACTTATGAACTGCTTGGTTGTTGAAACTTGAACTATTTTTATTTAATTGAAATGACCTGAATCGTTTATATTTGCTTATGACCGTGTAATGATATTCCAGCTCTCACATTCCGTGTTTCCGCTATAGCGGGGTGTGACAGACTTGGTATCAGAGCACAGGTTGTAGTGAAAACGGTTTTAGAAATTTCCAAAAAGTTTTTGAAACCAAACTATAACCAAGGCTTTTCGGAAAATCATTATGGGTTCAAAACTTTAGAGAATTAATTTTGCGATTGCATGATTGTTTTTAACTACGCATGGCGTGATCACCCCTGCCTAGTTCAAAATGACTTATGCAAGGACGGAACGTAATTTCTAAGGATAAACGGTTTTGAGTCAAAGAAATTTCCGGTCTTACTATTCCCAACCTCACGTGATCGACCCTTACCTGCATTCCTTACTTATTTTCCTTTAGCATTATCTTGTTCACGTACTTACGAAACTTTTACGTCGCAGATCCGTCATGTCTCAGTCCTCACGTTCACGATCTCCCTCGCGTTCCCAGTCCCGATCCCAGCCGAGAGCCGCGTCGTCACATGAGCCTTCCGAGGGCCATACCGCCTCGAAAAGTCTCCGACACCAGACCACGGACCCCACAGAGGATACCTCCATGGCTGTGTCCAGCAGCATCGGGTCAAGCCCGAGGTCGGTTTTACCACCTCCACCGGCCCCCGTTGCCGCGCCACCACAGCGCCGTGGACCACGTGTCGTTACGACAGCACGTAAGCAGGTGATCCTTCCGGGACGGCTACCCGATAGGATGGCAGCGCGGCAGGACGGCCCGTCCAGGCCTGCGCCACCCCATTTCCCATTCGGGCACCCACCTCCCGAGGCTCCGCGCACCTGATGTTGTATCATTACTCGTGGGAGCGGCAGCTCGAGCGAGAAGAGATGCAGCGTGCCAGAGACGCTGAGGCAGCCAGGCAGAGGATGCCGCCTACCCCACAGCGTTTATTGCTGCCAAGATGTTCTTCGAGAAACGCAATTAGTTCATTTCCTTTATTATTGTACTGTAGGCCGAGTTGTAATTTTCCATGTACACAGCTTCGCGCCATTTTCTTCATTTCCTTATGTATTGTACTGTACTTCTCCTATTTTGAACCTTGTACTCAACTTTTATATTAATGAATGAAGTTCCATTTATTATTATCTATTATTACCTTGTCTTGTGAACCTTGTACTTTGTTGAATCATTTTCTTGCGTATGAATCCGTACCGTGTGAATCTCTTGAAACCTTGTCGTGCGTGTACTATCTGTTCCGTTATTTTACTCTTGCGTGGTTACTATCCTTGTTCATTGGGTGATATGCTTATCATACTCTATTCGTGCATTCTAAACCGAACCTATTTTTCATGTTGTAGAATCATGGCACCTCCGCGCCTGAATGCTCGTATCATCGCCGAACAGGTCGCTGCTCAGCTGAACGCAGCGATGCCTGACTTGATCGCCCAGGTAATCGCCGGGATCAACGACGGAATCTTCGGGGATGAAAACCCCAACATCACCCACTCGGAGAACAATCATGAACATAACCTCCCTCCCGTCTAAGCCAAAGTAAAGCAAGAGGAAGGTGAAGGCTCCCGAAGCAATATCCGCCTTTCTCCTCCAGCCCCCGTCACACGAAGGGAGAGTAAGAAAAGGAAGGCTAGGTACCCCCCAATAAGGAACAACCGCGACAAAAGACCCGCCACCCGACCCCGAGGTTACGCTGGACTACACCCCAAGTGCGGCAAGTGCTACCTGCACCACGTTGGGATCTGCCCAACGTGCTATTCATGCAACAAAACCGGGCACCTCTTCCGACATTGTCGCAAATATGCTATTAGGCTAGGAAGGAGGTGGATTACTCCTAAGTTCGGGAGCAACAAACACCCTGGTGTTAACTCCTCCATATCCAAAATAACGGAAGCCTTCAGTGCTCTCACCATCACCGCCAAGGAGTCAAGGCAGGATTCGGGCCCCGCAGGTAAACTTTCCCGTAAACCACCAAATTGTCCATGTACTATTCAATTCAGGAACTTAAAAGAAGCTTTGTGCCCTTAGAATTTAGACCCCTCATTAACCTAGGATCTAAGATTCTTAAGGATAGCTTCACCATAGAGTACGCTAACGATCAGGAGTTCGAAGCTAAGGATATAATCATAGGATGTTCCATATGCCTGTCCGATAAAACCTTCCCTATTGATTTAATCCCTATCGAGCTGAAAAGCTTTGATGTCATCGTCGGAATGGATTGGCTCTCTCGTTTCCGAGCCGAGATCGTCTGTTTTGACAAACTCATCCGCATTCCTCTTTCTGACACTGAAACCTTAGTTGTTCAAGGAGACAAACCCGGACGTTCACTCCGTCTCGTGTCGTCCATCCAAATTCGTAAGTACCTCGAGAAGGACCGTGACGCGTTTCTTGCTCACGTTGTTGAACGTAAACCCAAGGAGATCCGTATTCAAGATATTCCAGTAGTCAAGGATCACCCTGATGTCTTTCCCGAAGATTTGCCTGGGCTACCTCCGCATCGACAAGTGGAATTCCGGATAGACCTCATTCCTGGTGCAGCACCGGTCGCTAGGACACCATACCGTCTAGCCCCACCGGAGATGCAAGAGCTGTCTAAACAGCTTCAGGAACTCTTGGATCATGGTCTTATTCGTCCTAGCTCGTCCCCCTGGGGAGCCCCTATACTCTTCGTTAAAAAGAAAGACGGATCCTTTCGTATGTGCATCGACTACCGCGAACTGAACAAGCTGACCGTCAAGAACCGATACCCACTCCCGAGGATCGATGACCTTTTCGACCAGTTGCAGGGTGCAACTTATTTCTCGAAAATCGACCTCCGTTCGGGTTATCATCAGGTTCGTGTCAGCGAGACCGACATTCCGAAGACCGCTTTTCGTACCCGTTACGGTCATTACGAATTCCTCGTCATGCCTTTCGGTCTAACCAACGCACCAGCAGTGTCATGGACTTAATGAACCGAGTGTGTAGACCTTACCTGGACAAATTCGTGATCGTGTTCATTGATGATATTCTTATCTACTCGAGAAACAAGGAGGATCACGCGAAACACTTGAAACTCATTCTAGAACTCCTCCGAGAACAGAAACTGTACGCCAAATTCTCTAAGTGTGAATTCTGGCTCCGGGAAGTACATTTCCTTGGTCATGTGGTCAACCAAGATGGGATCCATGTGGATCCGGCTAAGATAGAAGCGATCGAGAAATGGCAAGCCCCGAAGACTCCTACGGAAATTCGTCAATTCCTAGGGTTGGACGGCTACTATCGAAGATTCATCGAGAACTTCTCGAAGATCGCTAAGCCACTCACCGAGCTCACTCAGAAGGATAAGGATTTTGTTTGGGGTACGAAACAAGAGGAATCCTTCCAGAAACTCAAG
>CAJVGC010000590.1:66580519-66705998 GCA_910822075.1 Senecio squalidus | reverse complement strand
CATTGTAGGCTGAAAGTCTTCATGGCATTCAATATCTTTGTGGGATACAAAGATCTGACTAAGTTAAACCTTTTTCGTGTCTGGCCAACATCAATGGTTGCCTATGACATTTTTTAGACGGATTAGTATTTTGGACATGGCATCCTGTCCCTAAGTGTGGCTATGCCAACTAGGATAGGGAATTCGACCATGTCATGGATAGTAGATGGAATTGGTCCAAACTGTTGAGGGCCTGCCCAGTAGGACATTGTAGGCCGATGATGAACTAATTCTTGCTAATTTTATCATTTTGACCCAGTAGTAAGGGTATTCTCCCAACATTAACTACATGCTTATTTTGCCTACTGATCAATGTGTCTCACCTGAGAAGCTGACCAAAGGAGATTGTGTTTTATCGTTTTGAGTGTTTTTCCTTCTAGGATAGCAGCCATAGAATTGGCAGATGTACCTCTTCATTCGTCATTTATATGTAATTAGCTAGGGTGGTGAATGGGGTGTTGGTGGTTGTTTTTAGTTTATGTAAACCTATTTGAGATAGCAATTGTCTTCCATGGAGAAGACAAATTTGTGAAATTAAGAAATGAAATAAGATGGAAATGAAATGAAACACCGTTGCTAAAACGAGTCCCACGGATGGCGCCAATGTTTGAGCAAATAGTAGCAGGCTCAGTAACTTGGGTGTTTGGGGTTCAACCTCATGACCTCCTGCTAAGCAGTGCAAACCTATCAAGCCCTTGGCGAGCCTAAGGTGGTCAAGTGGTTGGTTGAAGAAGGTGATCGGAATATGATTACTACGACAAGTAGGTATTCCGGTGAGATAATATGTGTGTGTGGAGAGGATGGAATGTTAGCGTCCCTTTGAACTGCATCAGGGTAGGGTATTAATACCCAACAATCCCAAACATGGGAAACGGTTGGCCATAAAGGCTTATCATGGCTCTTGAATGCTATTCATGGGGTTCCAACGTTTGTGACTTTATTGTCATCATAATGATGCCAACGGTCTGAATCCTAAGGCAGGAGCTTAAGACCATCTGGCACAATGCTTAGAGGGAACAACAATGAAGTCAAGGACCAGGAACCCGGGAGCCACGAGATCGGACCCGGGATATCGGGAGCCGAGAGGCCGGGAGCCGGAAACCTGGAGGCCGAGAGCCAGAAGGCCGGGAGCCGGAATGCCAGGAGCCGGGAGGCGGGAGCTGAGAGCCGGAAGGCCGGGAGCCAGGAGCCGGAGGCCGCGAGCCGAGAGGCAGGGAGCCAGAAGGCCGGGAGCCGGAGGCCGCGAGCCGAGTGGCAGGGAGCCAGAAGGCCGGGAGCCGGGGTGGAAGGGACTAAGAGCCTTTCCTTGATGTAGAAGGGACTTAGCCTTTATACTGTGTTGTGTTAGCTTTTTAGGGCTTATAGGCTATATGTATCGAGCCTATTCCCTACTAACACTATCAGTATACTAGTATGGTACCCGCACGATGTAGAGGATGAAAAGAATCATATTCAATAATTTAGATTGGGCTAATGATTTATGGTAATTTATCATCTGTCTCGTTACATATATGTAGAGTTTAATAGTTTAAAGTTTGGCCACTCGGACAATATAAAAAGAATGTTGTGGTAACAATTTATGGTTCGACCATTCATCGATAATAAGTAATATGACATATGATCGATTTTTTCAATTCTTCTCCACTACCATAAAGAATCTCAAATTTGTAATTAAAGAAAAATTTAGATTCCAACGGATTTAAATTCCGTCATAAACTTCAAACAAACATCTTATGGAAAAGGAATTCAATTCAAATTCACTCATTTTTTATAGATTTCGTGAAACAAACACCCTCGCCGAATATTTTCCGTTTGGATCATTCAACCCATTGGGGTTTCGACTCATTTGAATATTAAGCTCATTTACGAACATAACAAAAGTCTAATATTCAGGTCATTTTGGTTTTTTAATAGTGACGTCTAATGACTTCTCGTTCGGTCAAAAAGAGAATTAAATATATTTCTTGAATAGTATTCCCGTATAAACTCATGTTTTTCATAAATAAAAACTAATTTTCCTTCAACGATGCAACAAGAATTAAAAATCCATTCAGACACTACGCTTTCTAATCGTTTATCGTTCTGCTTTTCAACCCGAAAAAAATATTTTTATTCAAGACATTCAAATTCAGTCTGTTTTCATGAATCAAATATGGTAACACATACTTTCGAATGTTGTAATGAAGGATAATCAATATGGTAAGAAGGTTTATTAACCTTAGAAGTATCAAATGTAATACTACTCAGCTTATTAGTATTAAGACTTATCGGTGACCAATAGAAGAATATATAAACTTTTGATGATAACCATCTTCCTAGAATTATAGAGTAACACGAACCACAAAACTGTCAACTAACTTTATAAAATTTAGATTATAAATCAAATATTTGAAAATTTACTCTATCAAATAACGTTTAAAGTTAAAAAATAATGGTTATATGAATACAAATTTTATATCAATTAATTTGAATTGCCTTTATTTCATATGGGTGCATATTTTTTTATGAAATTAGTAATCGAATTAATTAAAGGAAATTAACATTAGTTTATATGTTATATTCATTAAGGGATATATTACTAATTATACTTTATTTAAAAAATTTAAAATTTTAATAAAAAATGAAAAATGTGCTATATATTAATAAAGATAAAGATAAAGATAGTTATTTTTATTTATTAGTTATTGTTGTATTTAAGAAAATGTCACTAATTATAAATTGTTTTAAATGATAAATTTTATGAAAGGTATAATAGGGATAGATTAGTAATTTAATTACTTAAAATTTAAAATAGAGTTAATTACATAAATCATCCTTATGGTTTATCCAAAATTACGGATTTCGTCCCTAAGTTTAAAACGTTGCATAAATCGTCCAATTCTGAAAACTAATTACGCTTTTCGTCCCTAAAATGGATGTCCGTTAAAATTTTCCGTTAAAATTTTCGTTAACTAATTACACATTTCGTCCCTAAAATGGACGTCCGTTAGAAATTAGGGACGAAAAGCGTATTTAGTTTTCAAAAGTGGACGATTTATGCAACGTTTTAAACTTAGGGACGAAATCCGTAATTTTGAATAAACCTTAAGGACAATTTATGTAATTAACTCTTTAAAATATTAAGATGTTAAAGGAGATTATTTATATTTTAGTAAAGAAAATTAGATTAATGAAACAATTTGGTAGACCAAGTCAATAGGTAGCTAATATGATCACCGACATTATATAATCTTTCAATTATTGACGTGGGGCATATCATGACATCTTTCTAAAACATTTTTTCTTTATATTTTTTTTAATATGAAAAGTGTTTTGGAGGATAGCTGTTTCCAATTTCACCCATAATATATATTTCCCGAGATTTGGAAACATAAAAACAAAACGTAGGACCATTACTTCAATTTTATATAATTTGTATCCCTCCCAATTTTAATTTAGTCAACAATAATTTTTTTTTACTAAATTTGGTCTCTATATAAAATTAGTAGAAATAACTTAATTTGATCTTTAATAAAATCACCGACGGACCTAGAGTGATGAAAATGACCATTTAAAATTGGTTACTCATATTAGTGACGAAATATTTGATAACCAAAGATTTTAGTGACAACTTTTTCTTAGAAACCATGGATACCACATTTTAACCAATCACTTAAAACACACTTTAAATTCTTAATTAACTTTAAATTAGCATATCTATAGTATAACTAGGTTTTAGGAAAAACTAAATACACAATTAGAACAATCATTTAATTATCTTTCCAACGAGCACCCATTTGATATACTTTGGACGACTTTTTTTTTGGTGAGTTTCGGTATATACACCGATGTATATACTAATTCGTCAAAAATACATTTGAACCATATATTCATAGATGAATACGTATGTATACACAATTGAATACACTTCTATTCACCGGTGTATTAACTAGTTCGTGACCTACATTCTAACCATATTTTCACCACTGAATACATATGTATACACAAGTGCATATGGGCAGTTTATGGAAAATTCAAAATTTGTAGCATATACACCAGTGTATATATATTAAAAAAATCGATATATATATATTCTCGCTAAAGGAGAAATTCTCCGGCAAAATATATTAACAAAAACGGTTACAAAACGAGATGAAACAAAAGAATCATCTGAGAGAAAAACATGGAGAAAAAACTCCAACACAACCAAAGCCTAACCCACCCAGCACACCTACTAACACACAAACCAGCTAAACAAACAAACATTCAAACACCGACACGTCGCCCAAGCCATATCCTACTCGAGCCCCTTAACCACTTCTAAGTTCCAGATAGTAGAAATATTCTTCGATTCTAACCGGTTTGCAATCCCAATCGACATGAGCTTCAATCGGACCGTGTTAAAGATAACCTTATACAAGACATCGATACTACGTGTTCCTTTCTTAAACAATCTATTATTCCTCTCTTGCCAGATAAAATAAACATAAGCTGCAAAAACAAGACGGCCAATACGCCCCCAAGCATTACCTTTCTGGACTCGCTGCTTTAAAAAACACAATGACATCTGACCATTTATACATCCTTGAGGCAGCACAAACTAACCGCCAACCTGTTTCACATAAGAACATTCAAAAAATAAATGATCATGCAAATCCGGCTGTAGATTGCAAAAAACACAATTGAGAGATTTGATAGTTGGTTTCATTTAGGAACCATACAAATAATTAGGAACCAAATGAACCAACTTTTGGCCCTTTGATCACTTTTTTAATCCATATTTAAGATCTAATTAAATTTAACATTGTAGGGGCATTATAGACTTTTTACATTCATTTCAAACACAATACAAACACCATCACGTCTCTCTCTCTCTCTCTCTCTCTCTCTCTCTCTCTCTCTCTCTCTCTCTCTCTCTCTCTCTCTCTCTCTCTCTCTCTCTCTCTCTCTCTCTCTCTCTCTCTCTTTCTTGCTCGCTGGCTCTCTTTCTTTCTCTAAAAATTCGAGATTTTATTACCTTCAAATTCGTTTTCTTATAATGATCTTCACCAAATCTTCCTCAAAAATAGATTCTACATCTTATATAATCTCAGATTCGATATCATTTTCTTCGTTCCGTTTGATTTTATGTTCTTATTGACCTAGACTTTTTCTACTCAAATTGGTTAGAATTTTAGCTTTAATTCTTCAATTGTGATGGAATTGAGTGTTGTAAGTGAAGTAAATTCATCTTATTCGTCAATTAAAGGACTTATTAAATCGAATCCTGAATTGTCAACTGATATAAGCCAAATTACTCTTGGTAAGCTTCTAATTTACTATGTATAAATTAGCTAATATACTTTGTATATTGTAGTTTGTTATATTCACTACTGTATTTTGTAGTTTATTATATTCGCTAGTGTATATTATGGAATTTAGCATATTAACCAGTAAATTCAATGTATATACTATGTAGTTTAGTATATTCACTAGTGAATACAGTTTAGTTACAACGTGTAATTTAGTGTATTCACTAGTGTATACTATTTATAAACTAGCTAATATATTTGTTAAAAGGGATGACTTTATGGGATCAGCTGATTTTATGGAGTATCATATCATTTCCCATGAAACCAGAAAATCATATATTTCCTAGTCATTGACAGCCAAGATTGACAGCCAAGCAGTAATTACGGTATCTCTATTTAGACCCAATGTAATCATGTATAAATAGTGGTTCCAACTTATTGTAAAAATCATTAAGCAATACACAATCAATTCTTTCTATTTCTCTGTTATAACATGGTATCAGAGCAGGTGTGCTAAACATCTTGCTCATCATCTACCTTATAAAAACCCGCTTAAAATACTTCCAACTGAGTCGCCATGTCCGGAGACGGCAACCCAGAAACCAACTTATCAACACAACTCGCCAATTTGTTAAAAAATGGCATGAGTTCACAAACCCAGATTCCCAAACTTTCAGATAATCTCCAAATAAACCTTAAACTCAATAATCATAATTACGCTTTATGGACTCGAATGATTCGAGTAGCCATTGGCGGAAAATCCAAGGCCCTTTTATCTCACTTGACCTCGGATCCTCCAAGCCAAGACCAAGCATCCTACGAGCAATGGGAACAAGAGGATCTGATCTTTTTTTCATGGTTAATTCAAAACATCGAACCTACTATTGCTGGAAACCTTACCGAGTATCCCACTGTAAAGATGTTGTGGGACGCCTTGGTGGTAACCTACAGTAGTGGCTGAGATAAACTCCAAATTTTCAACCTCCATGTCAAAGCCAATGACATCAAGCAAAATGACAGCCCCCTTGAAGAGCTCTGGATTACACTTCAGGGCATATGGGGAGAAATCGACAGGATCGACCCCAATCCAATGAAATGCCTAGATGACATCAAAACTCACGCAAAAATAAGGTCAGACCAAAAACTCTTTCAATTCTTGAATGCTCTTGATCGAAAATATGAATCAATCAAAAGAGAGATTCTTCGATCAGAAACCCTACCTTCGGCGGAGGCAGCTTACGCAACCGTCCGAAAGGAAGCCGCTCACCAGAATATTCTGGGAGAAACTAACCATGGTTCCCAAGGTGTAGCAGCAGGTCTGATTGCCGAAACCGAAGGAATAGGGCTCGCCACAAAGGGGCAGCGCAGACTAGAAGGAAAAAGAATGATCAAAGAAGATAAGTCTAACCTGAAATGCGAGGAATGTGGTATGTCTAAACACACCAAAGAACAGTGTTTTGGAATCGTTGGTTACCCAGATTGGTGGAACGACGACCACAAAAAGGGAAATAAGATTTTTGAATCAGAATCGCGGCGAATCCCATCCAACACCAACCATAAAAATAGCAAAAATACCACCGGTTTCGGAGATATTGCAGCAGCGGCGGTGGCAGATGAAGGACCATTCATGGTGGAAATAGGTAGATGGGGTGAGAGAGAAGGTACCTCAATACCCCCACAAAAACCGATTCATGTTCCCTTTTTTTTCTCCTCAAATTTATTTTAGTTCAAAATTAAAACAACCAAGTTTCAAAAATAACAAACAAAACCCTCATATTTATGGTCGTGCAAACATGGTTCAAAGAAATAAATTAAAACATGAATCATTGTGGATCTTTGATTGCGGAGCCACCGACACCATGACATACGATTCTTCTGATTTTACTTTCTCAACTAAACCAACAAAGTCACATATTCAAACCGCAAATGGAGAAAGAATGAATGTAGAGAATGGTGGAACTATTGAAATTTCACCAACACTAAAACTTTCTAATTGTCTCTATGTTCCGTCATTATCTCATAAAATCTTGTCCATAAGCCATGTAACGAAAGAGTTGAATTGTTCAGTCCTCATGCAAACTACCTTTTGTATTTTGCAGGATATCAGGACGGGAGCGATAATTGGGCGTGGCACTGAAAGACAAGGGTTGTACTATGTGGATGAGGTATCTCAAAATGGAACTGTCTTATTGTCTCATGGAACAAAGGAACGGGATGCATAGTTATGGCATAGAAGATTGGGACACCCATCCACTAGTTATTTACACATGTTATTTCCTAATATTTTTACTTCTAATTGTAAGTCACATTGTGATACTTGTGTGTTAGCCAAGAGTCATCGAAAAACATTCAAACCAAATAACACTAGAGTCGACCTACCTTTTTCGTTGATTCACTCGGATGTGTGGGGTCCTGCCCCAGTAACAGGAAGTCAAAACTTACGTTTTTTTGTGATATTTGCCGATGATTGCACAAGAATGACTTGGATATATTTCCTACAAAATAAATCTGAAGTTATTGAAAAATTCAACCTTTTTTATAATATGATTCAAACCCCGTTTCAGAAAACTATTCAGATCCTTAGATCCGACAATGGAAGAGAATTTTTCAATTCAGAAATGAAATCTTTTTGTCAAACCAAGGGTATCATTCATCAAACCACCTGCCCCCATACTCCAGAACAAAACGGTGTTGTTGAACGCAAAAACCGTATTTTGTTAGAAATTACTCGAGCACTTCTCATTGAATCACAAGCCCCAAAATATTTTTGGTCTGAATCACTCGCTACTGCAGCATATCTTATAAACCGTCTTACGACTCGAATTCTTAATACCAAAACCCCACTACAAACCCTCAGTGAATACACTAAACTTCCTTCTGTTCTTACACTCGAACCACGGATCTTTGGATGCACCGTCTTTGTCCACATACCCAAATCCAATAGATCCAAACTTGACCTATGTGCCGAAAGATGTTTATTTGTTGGGTATGGAGTAACACAAAAAGGCTATCGATGCTACAATCCAAAAACCAAACACATGTTCACCACCATAAACTGTGATTTTCTCGAAACCGAGTATTACTATGCTTCCCAACGCAGTGGTCAGGGGGAGATGGAGTATACTGGTAGTCATGACACACTGAGTTGGCTAAGTTATGCTACACATGAAGAAGGAAGAACCCATGAACCACAAAATGAGACACCGATTCCCATAGTACAATCTGAAACTGTCAATGCCACCATTCCAGAAATTGCTTCCGACCTGATACCCGAGGTAAGTACTTCTAACACTGATTATGAGATACCACCATCACATGAAATTTCTGACCATACAGAATCAAGTGAGAGCACGCAGGATCAAGAACAGATAGAAGTGGTTGAGCCAGTTTCGGAAGGGTATATACTCCCACCAAGATCGAACCGAGGAAAACCTCCGAAGAGGTATTCACCAGAAAAAGAGTCCAGATGTAGTAAATATCCAGTAGTGAACATAGCAAGCGGAAACCTGTCTAAAGGAGCCAAAGCCTTTGTTTCAATACTATATTCCAATAAAGTTCCAACCACAGTAGACCAAGCATTAAAGTCAAAACAATGGAGAAAGGGAATGAAAGAGGAAATGATAACCCTTGAGAAGAATAAGACATGGGAAAAGCATGTCTTACCACGGAAAAGAAAGCTATTGGATGCAGATGGGTCTTCACAATTAAATACAAACCGGATGGTACGATTGAAAGACACAAGGCGAGATTGGTAGCTAAAGGCTACACACAAACCTACGACATTGATTACTCGAAAACCTTCTCTCCAGTTGCTAAGATCAATACAATCCGGGTTTTATTTTCTGTAGCAGCAAATAAAGACTGGCCCCTACACTAGTTTGATGTGAAGAATGCCTTCTTGCATGGAGAACTTAAAGAGGAAGTTTATATGAAGGCTCCACAGGGTTTTGAAGACAGATTCGGAGAAAAGGAGGTGTGTCTCCTAAAGAAATCCCTTTACGGATTAACACACTCCCCAAGAGCCTGGTTCGGGAAATTTACTTTAGCTATGAACAAATACGGATTCAATCAGAGCAACGCAGATCATACATTGTTCCGTAAGCGGAGAAATAACCTCATAACCTGTTTAATAATCTATGTCGATGATATGATTATTACAGGA
This sequence comes from Senecio squalidus, assembly GCA_910822075.1. NCBI lineage: Eukaryota > Viridiplantae > Streptophyta > Magnoliopsida > Asterales > Asteraceae > Senecio > Senecio squalidus. The sequence goes on along the minus strand of CAJVGC010000590.1, from coordinate 66,696,527 downwards.
GATGATAAAGAAGAGATAGCTAAACTTAGAAAGAATTTGTTCACAGACTTCGAAATGAAAGATCTCGGGAACATGAAATACTTCCTTGGAATTGAAGTCCTAAGATCTAAACAAGGGATTTTCATATATCAAAAGAAGTAAATTCTAGATTTACTAGCAGAAAATGGTATGGTAGACTGTAAACCAGTTGAGACTCCAATGATCACAAACCAGAAACTATATATGGAAGAGAAAGCAGAGCTAGTTGAAAAGGAAAGGTACCAACGAATGGTAGGAAAACTGATATATCTTTCACATACCATACCTGATATAGCGTATGTTGTTGGAGTGGTCAGTCAATTTATGCATCAACCTCAAAAATCTCACATGGAGGCAGTTTTGAGAATTATACGATATCTCAAAGGAACTACTGGACATGGAGTCTTATTTCAACCCAACGGACATCTTGAAACACAATTGTATACTGATGCTGACTGGGCAGGAGATAAAGTCAAACGAATATCAACCTCAGGTTACTTTACATTAGTTGGGGGAAATCTTGTTACATGGAGAAGCAAGAAACAAAAGGTGGTAGCTCTCTCGAGTGCTGAAGCAGAGTTTCGAGGAATTGCAAGAGGGATAACCGAAGTTTTATGGGTAAGAAGACTCCTAACAGAAATAGGATACCCGTCAGAAGAACCCAACAAAGTCTTTAGTGACAACAAAGCAGCCATTCAAATTTCAGAAAATCCAGTTCAACATGAACGAACAAAACACATAGAAGTAGATCGACACTTCATCAAAGAAAAACTAGAAGCAAATATCATCACACTTCCATTTGTCCGCTTAAAAGACCAACTTGCGGATATTCTAACTAAAGCCGTTAATGAGAAGAATCTACACGAATGTCTCAGCAAGCTGAATTTCGGAGATCCCGTAACTCAACTTGAGGGGGAGTGTTAAAAGGGATGACTTTATGGGATCAGCTGATTTTATGGAGTATCACATCATTTCCCATGAAACCAGGAAATCATATATTTCCTAGTCATTGACAGCCAAGATTGACAGCCAAGCAGTAACTACGGTTTCTCTATTTAGACCTAATGTAATCATGTATAAAAAATGGTTCCAACTTATTGTAAAAATCATCAAACAATACACAATCAATTCTTTCTATTTCTCTGTTATAACAATATTATGTATTTTGTAGTATGTTATATTCACCAGTGTTATAGTATGTATTCACTAGTGTATACTACGTATAAATTAGCTAATATACTATGTATATTGTAGTTTTTTATATTCACCAGTGTATTTTGTAGTTCATAATATACATCAGTGTATATTATGAAGAGACTAATGAATCCTTTTGTTCTTCATATTCAGGTGTGGATCATGTCATTGATTCTGACAGTGGTGAAGTTATTCCTCTCGAATGCTCTGATAAGTTTCTGAAGGTCGGATAGTGGAAAGGTGGTGTTTCGGTAACTAATAGTGATTCTGCTCCTAGCCGGATTAAAACTAGGGTTAGCCGGGAAATTTTGGTTTAAGTGTTTTAAAGGAATATATTTGGGTGTTTGGGGGTATTTAGGGTAGTGTGAAGTTTCAGGATGTAAGTGGATACGTTCGGTTGTCGATTATGCGTATTTCAGGTTTAGAACTAGGGTTTTGGTTTAGTTATGGAAGGTGGGATTTGGTGGAGCTTTAAGTGGATGAAGTGGGTTCTTCCAAATTACGAACACATCCAAAGTTTCTCTTGACCTAAGGGTTTTTCTGATACTGATCGAATTACTGTTGCAACTTCGAAACTCTAGACATACTGTTGAGAAGCTCATATTGTGCATGGTCTTTATAAATGTCTTCAAAAAATCTTCATGCATGCATGATATGTCTTTATCTAGGTCTTCTAGGTGTGACATAGTTTTCAGATAGTCCAATGGAAGTAACAGTCATGGGCTTCATGCAATCTTTGCCGTTTCCCGACATTCTATTCTTTTTAGGCTCTTTTCTACACGTCGTACACTTTTGTCCCTTATTTTAGTGGGTATTTTTCTAAAACATCATAATACAAGTGAAATAGATCAATTTCGCGTAATATATATGTAGTAAAGTTAAATATGGTGTACAAAATATGTTCTAAATATATGTTATTTGAACGATATCAACCTCTCTGGTCCCGAGTCCTAGTTGTTTCTGGCTCTAGGCTAATGTCGGATTTGAATGGCTAACCCTCGAAGCTAGCCAAATTAGATAAGTATTACGCAATCGTGATGGATGGTTCAATCAAATTAAAAAGTTAATATACAAACAACTATGATCATATCAAGAACATCTTATACCTCGTACTTAATTTTTGGGAAAGAACAAAAGCCCATATACATCAATACCCTACTCTTGACACTCTCGATATTATGTTATGTATTAGTGTCAAATAATTCAATGTACGTTAAATCACTTTCTTCTGGAGTTCAAATATTTCTACTTTTTTATGTCATTGTAGGTTAGTTATTTCGTCATCCGCTCGTCTAGAACTTTATGAGTTTAAGTTCAAAATAGTGGAAAATATAAACCATCTCCATCAAATCTCGTCAATTGTTGCTCGAACATAGTACAAACTTGTAGATGATTAAAACATCAAAAGATTAAAACTTTTAAGTATATAATAGTAGTAATGTTTTATTACCTAGCTGCATCTAATTAATATTAATAATAAAGAATAAAACTCTACTTGTCAATTTAATTTACCATATACGTAATTGCCCTAAAAAGAACAATATAAAGCAACACCAAACACAACTATAAATATACAAATTTATTCAATATAATAGTTGGAAAGTAAAAGTATACAATAACGATGTCTCAAGATATTCTAGCAAACTTACAAAGACAGATGGAACAAAAGGGCTTTTGACGCGTGTCCTCCTTTATCAATTTTTGGGAGATAATATTTCGGAAAAGTATTAAACATTATTTTTGCTTGCATCAAATGTTTTATTTAATACTTTTCCGTTCTAAAATTATTGTGTCCAGACTAAAAAAAATACAGTTTAGAAAAATATAATTATTATTGATTTTTCTTTTTTACTTTTTGTAAAATAACAGTTTTACCCTTAACTAATTAATTATTATTTTTCTCTAAAATATGTAATAATAAATTCAACTAAGGATAATATAGTAAACTTAATCAAACTTTTTTTTATCTATTTTTAGTAATGAACAATTAATTTGGAACAACGAAAAAAGAAAAGATTTACTATTAATATATAACGAAAGAAGTTTTAATTATTAGATATTGTTCTTGCATCAATTAATTTATTTAACTAAACAATTGTTTAGATAAGTTAATATCAAGATTTAATATTGTCTTTATTTCCATTAAAACTAAAAACTAATTTACTTATTTCACTCAAAATCCAAATTACATTGGTAGGAGATATGTAAGGGGAGGTTTGGGTTCAGCCTCTTCCTCTGGGGTTTCCTCCTTAGATGATTATTAGGAGATATGTAACTAACTTTGGTATAAGGTTCGTGGGTCGCATCTGGCCCCGAATCACTAACATTTACCATTCATAAAAAAAAAAATATATATATATATATATTTAAATTTAAATTTAAAAAATATTTGAAATATGTCTGGTCTCCTTGTAAATTGTAAAGTGTCACCTAATAAATACTCCAGAACACACAAAAGAAAATACAAAAGGTAAAGACATGAACACTTAGGATTTTTCAAATCAAACTCGGATAACACTTCAATTTCTCCATAGATTTTTCAAAATGAAAATTTTATTTCAATTTAAATTAATATAGTTTAATCCAACACAAGTTAGAAAAATTATTCATACATATTATTTTTCTTTGAAAAATAAAATTAAAATACTTGCTATCCTTGGCATCATCTAATGCATGCATTGTAAGACAGCTATGTAGCCACATAAAGTAGTGGACCAAATGTTGCACTAGAGTTATGAGAACTACACAACATAGATTTATGAATATAGCTACTATTATGTTATATTAAAAATATGCCATGAATTTAGTTTTCATTATCATTAATAAATATATGTGTCCATTGCTTGAAAAAGACTAGACATTACGAATTTAATTTATCTCACATTAAAAACGACCTAAATCGATATAGAAATCGACCAACCACGACGACTATATTGGTCAATTCACCTATATATATTACAGGTCGTTTTATATTTAGTAGTGGTCCGATATTTAGTAACGTACGAGCATGTAGGTACAACTACCCTTTTTGGAATTATGGATATGGAGGGCTCACAAATGGTTCAAAGCTTATAAGCGAACCAAACCCTAATTGTTGATCGATTCTCATTTTCTTGAACGATGGTTCACAGAACCGATGACCACAGAACTCCCATGAATCACTTGAACTTTCATCACACGTGAAATCAATACCGCCAGATAGGCTAAGGGGATATGTTGTGGTCGCCTTTTCAACATGTTTTCGCTTGTTTTGATTATTATACGATATCTCCATAACTAGTTCGTAGCACTCCTTGACATTCTCCTACATAAAAAAATATATATATATAAATTAAGTACCACTTGTATTATGACAAAAGAAAATATGTTGATTGACCAAATAACATATACATTGTGGTCTAACCAACAGAAATGAGTAGATACTAGTGCATGGAGAAAGTACATGTTTTAAGCATGATAATTAAGTAATAAAAATGAAACAAGGTCTTACTATTAGTTTTATTAAGAAAAGTACATTCGTAGCATTTGTTGTTGTACCATAAGCAATGAGAGTTGTACCAAAAACATGCAAAAACAAATGATTGAAAAAATATTAAAAAGACAAAGAGACAAACCTTAGTGGTTTGGAGAAGATCCAGAAGTTGACTTTTGTAGTCAATGGGATTTGGAGGATCAACTTGATCAACAACAGCAAGCATTGCAGATGTTGCCAATAAAGATGGTTTATAGCACATGAATCTTGAATCTGCAAAAACCAAAAAGAAAAAGAAAATAAATAAATAAATAAATAAAAAAGTAAAAAGTCAAAGAGATGTATTATTACCAGAGACTAGGCAAAGAATTAGAGCTTCACATTTGTTGAAGAAATCATAATGAAGATGATTTGTTAATTCAAGCCTTCTAACAATATGATCAAGAAATGAAAGTGGTGTGACTGGATTCATCCTCCATTTCAGCTTTGACATCACCAAAAGCTCCATATTTTGTATGGTTTTAGCCTCAAACAAGAGCTTAGTGTCATCCACCTACAATAATTATTCTTTAAAAATTGGTTTAAAGTCAACAAAATATGATATATTATGTGAGAGTTACTTGAAGATCTAGGAGTAGTGGGACTTGAGTTTCTTCAAGTTTAGCAGCCAAAGAAAGACAAGTAACAGAAAGAAGCTGAATCACCCATGATCTACCATCATCAAGACTTGAAAGAAACCTATCAACATAGTTTATAGCTAAAATGGCTGTTAAATCTGTAAATCCATAAAAACTTTTAACCTTAAGGATCCAATCCACAGCCTCTTTTCTTGCAACAAAACTAGAGGGGCCATTTTTGTGAAAAGTGAAAGCATAAGGGGCATATTGCTCTTTTTCTTTGAAAAAAAGAGACACAAGTTCTTCATGGTCCCAACATAAATCTTGTTGGTCCAAGTCAAAATGGAGATCTGGTGAATCTTGATCTTCATTTTCAAAGGGTTGTTGTTCATTGCAAAAGAGTGTTGTTAAGAAAGAAGATGAATATGGGGATAAAATTGTCATTTGGTTTAATCAATCCTCCATTGGTTTCTCTAACTCTATACGTACTGTATCAATGAAATATAGAGAGACAGAAAAGAAAAGAGATTCAGAAAGGAAAAAAGGAAGTGATAGTATCAGACCGGGTGTCACGCTTGTCCTTTCTTTATATTTATTCACATTTTTTCATTTTTTTACCTAAACACCTTCTTTTTAACCTTTTTACCACAAAATAAAATTATCTATACTACATCTCGTGGTGTCATTCTCTCTGGATCGGTCTGGTCTAATCGAAGTCAAATGACTCCACATAATTTGTTTTTAAGAGTTTTTAAGTTTTATTTTCAAATAATAAGATCGTGACGATTTTTTTTTTTTTTTTTTAAATTAATCATAATCATCCAATATAATAAATTAAGAAAATTAAATAGAATATAATATAAGAGTTTTATAATCCACAAATGATATTTAGATGTACTTTAATACATAACCATTAATATTAATTAATATATATTAATAAAACACAATCATTAATAGTATAATTTAATTTAAAATATAAGAATAAATACTTTTAATTAATAAATTAATAATTAAATTAATTAACAAATAATTTTAAACACTAACTAATTAAAATAATAAATACTTATGATATTTATAATCAACAAATAATATACGTTCATACATATTCTTTTATAATATTATGAAGAAAATATATGGGAAAATTATTTAGTTAGAAATAATTAGAATAATGTCTAGCATGAATTATAACAACGAATAAAATTGTAAATAAAAAAAAATCACAATAAACTATTTTAATATTATAATAACAAATTAATATCCTACAATATCGACTCTAAATTTTCAATCATCTTTAATATATAATAAAAGAGTGGCCTTAAATGCCACGTGGCGAAGTAAGGTCCATTGGATATATTCACTTCTTTGATGTCAGCCGTTAGATCAGATTGATGATGTCATCAAATATTATTTTCATTTTACACCCTCTTACAATACATAATTACATCATCTCTTTTCATTTCATCTTCACTAAAATAAAAAACATAATTATAATATACTTATAGAATCGTTCAATTTGAACTGTGATTTACGTAATAATTATTCTAAAATCTCCTAATACAAAACATCAAAACATGAAGTGTATATATGTTATTATAACTATAAACATCAGTATAACATTATTTTCTCATAATAGCTTAAAATCTATATAAACATAAAATTTACGATTTAATTTTTTTTTTTCGCGTTATCGCGGAACAATAATCTAGTTATTTAGATAAATAATAGTATCAAAATTAAAACATAGATGATATATAAATTCATATAGCACGGTTACGATTTTAACCAAATTCGTATAATAATCATTCAATGAAATAATATTTAGTTCAATAAAACTCGGATATTAACACCACTAATGTATAACGCTAAATTTTTAATCGAAACTACTGTTGATCGATTTTGACCAACATCACCTATTTTCAGTAACGCTCCACCCCATAACACGAGTACGCTAGTAGTAGTATGATATCATATGCATGTGACAATACTTTGAATCTAAGATATAAATTTTTTAGCTTATGTTTAACTAAATTCCATAAGCTGTTGCTTTTGATAGAAACAATTTCAAATTTAGCTTTTTCTAAAATGTTTTGCGATATATTATGAAAGCACTTGTTGATTAAGTATTGACAATAAAATTTCAACAATGTTTTAACATATTCAACTCATTACAAAACATGTGGAATGGTCATGAAAATACTCCAATCTAAACTTGTAACTTGTGCATATATGTGGTTAAGTAGATTTTGAGCATAATATATTATAAATGATTTCACTTTTGTAAATGTATAGTCAAATCAGTTGTCTTTAACCAATTTTGTATGAACGTATCTTCAATATATATACCAAACTTTAAATTAAATTTGGTATAAGAAGGAAATTTTTTAATAGATTATCATTACATCAAAAGAAATTTGTTTCAACATATACACTAAATATTTACATCAAATTTATATAATCTTTAATATATAATAAAAGAGAGGCCTTAAATGCCACATGACGAAATAAGGACCCTTAGATGGGTTAACTTATTTGATTTTAACCGTTAGATCAAATTGATGATGTCATCAAACACTATTTTCATTTTAGTTGTCCCACATCGTTTCAGGTATGAAACTTTTTCATACTTCTAGCCTATATATATCATATGCCTTTAGTTTTTCCTACTTTGTCCCACATCGCTTCATGTATGAAACTCTTTCAGACTTCTAGCTTATATATATCATATGCCTTTGGATTAAAATATAGTTCGACGGTAATTTTTGGGTCAATCGGGTCACACCCGAAACCCGACAAACTGGAACTATTATATCCGAAACCCGACCCTATTTATGAATCGGGTGTTGCCTTAAATGCCACATGGCGAATTAATGACCCTTAGATGGGTTAACTTATTTGATTTCAACCGTTAGATCAAATTGATGATGTTATCAAACACTATTTTCATTTTACACCCTTTTACAAAACATAATTACATTATCTCTTTAATTCCAATCTCTACTTAAATAAAAACAAAATTCCAATTAACTTAAAAAATTTCACTCAATTTGAACTATGATTTACATTATTTTTATTTAAAATCTCCTAATAAAAAATATTAAAACATGTGTATAAACGTAAAAGTGTTTATGTTATTATAACTATAAACAACATGTGTATAAACGTAAAGGTATATATATGTTATTATACGTATAACATTGTCTTTTTATAATAACCTAAAATCTACATAAACATAAAGTTTACAATTTAATTTTTATTTTTTTCCGAGCTATCGCGGGACAATAATCTAGTTATACTAATATAACATACATTACTTCAAAAATCAAATCGATAACATCCAACGAACATCACATTCCCCACAAAAAAAACTCCCTGAGTCATTTTATAATTTCAATAAGCTTATTACGAACTTTAAAATCACCATTTAACCTTTAAATTTGATTTAAGCAGATCTTTATACTAACAAATTTAGATATATATTAAAATTGATATAGAGATTGTACAACAAATAAAAAGCAATAGGATTCGATCACCATCCATTGTTACATAAAGGGATGGAAACTAGCTATTTGCCTCGAATTTGCATAAGAATTATAGTGTTTGCAGCAGAAAAATTGAGAAGAAAAGGTTGTTGGGTTATAGTGGTGTTACTACTGGCGAAAAGGGTTTATATTGGTTATCAAGTAAGTTTCTACTGGTGAGTATTACTACTGGTGAAAATGATTTCTATTGGTAAAGATGGTTTCTACTGGTCATCAGTCAGTGAAGATTACTACGTATACACTATTACTACTGTCATTGCATGGAGTGCATGAAGTTTCTACTGGTCAAGGTTTCTACTGTTTAGTTGATAATCTTAGCGCGTATTGTTAGCAGATAATTATGGAATAGATTTAGATAATTATCAATGTAGATTTCGATAGAGCTGTAACCCGATTATGTTTAAGGTTTTAGCCTCAAGGTCTATAAATATAAATCCTTATATCGTTGTAAATATACGTCTATTCAGACATATTAATTCTAATAGATTGAGGCTATTGGTGAAAATCTTGTGTTCTTCATTGTTTAACGTTTATTCATTCGTATTCATATAAACTGTTAATCAACTGATCCTTGTTAATATCAAAGTGTTGATCCGCTGCAACTTCTTTGATAGATCTAGATCTACACGTTTGTTTAAAACACAAACATAGTTCGACAGATCCTAACAAGTGGTATCATAGCACAAGGTTGCTCTGGATCTACAATCAACAAGGCGTTGTAACAAGCTTTTCACAAACCAATTCAAGATGTATGATCTTACTGAAGGCGTTCAAGCTAATAGGGTTCCTGTACTCACATCATCAAACTATGATGTGTGGAAAAGTCGCATGTATCAATACATGCTGCAAACCAATTACTCCATGTGGAAAGTGGTGAAGAATGGTGCCAAAGCTGTTCCATTACCTGGACCAGATCTCAAATCCAAAGGAGCAGAAGGTTCATCTCAACCAGTTACTGAGCAAGAAAGAAGAGATACTCATAACGAATGTCAAGCTTTAAGTACCTTACTTATAGATATTCCTAATGAATATCAACATCAGTTTAGAAACTATACTGATGCTAAACTGCTCTCGGAGGCCTTGGAGAAACGATTTGTAGGAACAACAAGCACTAGGAGGAATCAAAAGGATCTGTTAAAACAACAGTTTGAGAACTTCACGAATGTGAAGGGTGATACTTTAACTCAAACTTTTGACATATTCAGCAAGCTGATTGGTGAACTATCTAGCAGGGGAGTTAATACCGCTCAAGATGACATCAATAGAAAGTTTCTCAGAGCTTTAGGAGAAGAATGGACGATGTACACTTTCAGCTACAGACAAGGAAACACACTTGACACTATGGAGATTGATGAGCTTTACAATGAGCTACGTGTGTTTGAACCTGAAGTTAAAAGACCAACAAGTTATTCAACCGAGAATGCAGCTTTTGTTACTACTGCTGGCACTCCATCTGAAACTGGTTTCATAACTAAAGAATCAAAAGGAAAACAGAAAGATGAAAGTGTTAGGGAAGCTTTCTTCGCTAGTCATGAGAATTCTGGACTAGTAATTGAAGACTTGGATCAATAAATGCTGATGATCTGGAGGAGATGGATCTAAAGTGGCAGTTTGCTATGCTAAGTGTGAGAACAAGGAGGTTCATTCAAAGGACTGGCAGGAACAACTTTGCAGTTAGAAGAGGTGATAACACTAGCTTTGATAAAAGCAAGGTGAGGTGTTATGACTGCAAGAAACTTGGACACTTTGCTAGAGAATGTCCAAACAGCCAAGATGATAAACAAAAGCAGCCAACTCAGCACAACTCAGCAGGTTCAAGCAACAATTATCAAGGAAGAACATCCAACTCAACTGCTTTGGTTACTCAGGATGGGTTGGGATTTGACTGGAGCTTTCAAGCAAATGAAGAGATCACAAATCAAGCTCTCATGGCAGATTACGTCAAAGATGACATTCCAACTGAGGTACTAACTGAACTTTGTACTCCTGCATGCATTAAACAAGTTAGGGATTATAGAGAACATAATAAACTTATCTGTGAGTCATTACATAGATTAGAAGAAAGGACAAGAGAGTTGTCAAAAATAATTGCTTCCTAGATATTATGTAAGGACTTGTAAGTACGTTGTTTGGTGTATGTTTAAAATTATACAAAGGACCGTTTCGGAATACACGTTAATAATGGAACAAAACGATGGTTTTTGACAAGAATGATAAAAATCAGCAAGTACCCACCGATACACACACAGTCATATCTCAAGTTTGGAAAGGAATTATGCGAAGATATTTATATATTCAGAAACTAGACTCAGAGGGCTACATCGAGGAATCCGGATTTTCTTAATTTGAGTAAGTTATGAAATAGATATGGCCGTTACAAAACAGGTGATGAAATATGTAAAAATTCTAATTTGCATACGTTGTGTTTTAAAACGATATCGAAAAGTCCGATTAATATACGAATGACCTAGACCCCTATGGTGACATATAAGACCTGATATAAATTCATAATAATCTGTTTAACAATAATATTAAGTTTTCTAAATCGTTACACATATTCAAGTCAATAACCTAACAAAACCGTTTTAATATTTAAGATTTTACCAACTTCTACTAACTTACAGTTTCTGAGCGTTCTACAAATAATTAGACGGCGAGGCTTATATTTATGAAAACTAGACTCCGAGACCTACAATTATTATTTAGACCACAGGTTCAAATTCAGCTATATACAGAAGTTATCAAACGAGAAAAACAGACCTGAATCATATTCATGTTTAAAACGTATAGTTCATAAATTTTAGGGTTTCTTCCCAAGATGTTTTGAACCAAGACTCCATATTACAAACGATGAACGTTAGACCAGGTTATGAAATATCACCAAACTCAAACAAAACCATTACAAGATAAACTATTAAGACCAGAACATTGGAGAAAAAAAAGAAACGAATACATAAGGAATAAGGTTTGAATATACATACTCTTGAAATAAGACGATGAAGAAACCGGCCTTCTAATTCGAGTTATGATTACGAATACTCCCCAATTCGATCACCAAGATAACTTACTGAAGTGAAACATGTAGTGATCCCACCAAAAACATATTAAAACCATCATCAAACTCATAAACGATTATACAAAAGACACAATAAAATTGGTATATAGCAAGATTACTACAACTCTTACCTATGATCCAAACACCCTTAGAACGAAGCTGATGGTCTAGAACACACCACCGATTACTGAAGTGCCTCACACGAACAAGGAAAAAAAAAGATGGTGTTGATGATGGGCTGTCAAGAAGAACCCATTAGATCAAGGTATATGCAGCGGCTGAAAACCAAAAAGAATAACATTACCTACAAGATTTGGGAATGAAACAAGGACAAGTTGAAACACTGATGATGATTGTCGAACAACAAGCTTCAATCCTTGCTTCAAACGAAAGTGAGCGACTGGTGAGGATGGCAGTGTCGATCAAAAGAGAGAGAGCAAGGGAGAGGGGCGATGGTTTGGGAAATTAGGGTTAGGGTTTCTTTTAGTTGCTACTTATATATGGTTAAGAGATAGGTTGTGTTAAATAAACAGACTTCGAACCATGGCTCGAGCCACCACCAAAAGTTAGCCCCAAGACTCCAAACCCGACTCAACAAGGACGGCTAACAGATTTCATAGAAATTGGAATACCAGCCGCTCGTCGCATCTACAACACATTGTGGGGCAGTGAGGCCCTTTCCAAAAAAACACGTTTACTTTGCGAATACGTAACAAACGACACCGAGTGCGGAACACACAAATAAAACAAACCCGAGACTATGATGAGAGTAAATTACGTAAAAATATTGGACACGACCATTCTAATTAAGTTGAATAAGGTCTACGTAACTACGAGAGACAGTAACACAAATCACCAAGGTAATCGTCAACCGTTTAGGAGCTCATCTATCGAGGACTATCTATTTGCGTACCTAAAGCTTAACAAAAAATCACACACATAAATATCTCATAACATACAACAACAGTATAAGCTAGTTTTTAAAATTCTAGTAATTTACGGTAACGAAGTACAGGCATACTACACTAACTAAGGACGGATAGATTGATGGTTGTCACAACTAAAAAAGCAATAATCTATGATCCTAGGATACTATTCTTCTTCTTCTTCTTCTTCTTCAACATTGATCATGTGATTATCTGTTCTTGAATACGGCTTGTTCATGTTGGTCCTATAAGAGGAAGCTTCTGCTTTCCTGTTCGGTCGATCATAGGTTGAGGACTCCGTTTGCTTTTGTAGATTCATGTCTTTTTCCATTCGGATTAACCTTAGTGCTCCAGTTCTAGCTTCATCTAGATTCCTGCATAGGTTCATTACGAGATCCTGATAAATTGATTATTTCTTTAAAATCCCAATTTCAAAGTTTGGATTACAGTGGGCATATCTAGATTTGGAATCCCCAATGCTTCTCTCCCAAACCTTCCTATGAAATCCCTAAGAGATTCATTATTAGCTTGAGTTACCCTGTGAAGGTCAATAGTCAATTTTTCGAAGATCCTGCTGCAAGAAAACTGATTATTAAATAGATTGATCATATGAGCAAAACAAGTAATTGAATAGGAAGGAACGTTAAGTAGCCATTTTAAGGCTGCTCCTGTTAAGATTGGTCCAAAGCCCTTGCATAAACAAGATTTTTTGAGATCAGTTAGGATGAGTACTATCTCCATTCTTTCCCTATATTGAGCGGCGTGTTTCTCTGGATAAATTGTTCCATCATATGGCTTCATGCTCGGAGTATGAAATTGCTTTGGGATCTCAACATTGCATATCAGTGGAGAAAATCTTGATTCATTGTGATCTGATGGAGACTTCTGCGGGATAGGTTGTACCACACCAGGCACGCTGGTGATCATAGTTTTCAACTTCTCCAATTCCTCCGCCATACTCGGGCTAATACTTGAATCCTACGAATTGTTAGTTTCAGCAGGAAATACATTCGACATGTTACATGTACCAGGTATCTGACTCGATGGTCTCGAACATTCTCATGATCACGCATCGATCCAGACACTCTTGTTCCAGTTGTAGGAGTTTGATATCCTGCGTCTTGTCGCATGGACATGAAATATCCAGTGTACATTTCTGAAGAGGAGGCATCAAAGTTCAAGTTCCTTCCTTGTAAAGGACTTGATCTTGGGATGACAAGATCTATCTTCCTAGATTTGATACCATCCATTTCCTTCTTTAGTTCATCATTTCCCCTCTCTCTCATCTTGCAATGCTCTATTACCTGTGAGAACATGAAAGCAATATCATTGTTAGAAACAACAGGATGGTTAGGAGGAGATACCTTAGATCCAGATAAACTGGATCATGCAGAGATTGTATTTTTCTTAATGTTGAAAAGCTTCTAACACGAGGGTGATGATCCGATGGGCTTAGTGGAAGGTGGTACTGAGCCTGAGGTTGTAGAGGTTGATAAGACAAAGGTTGATTTACCATGAGATGCCATTTTCGTAAAGAGTATTGATAAAAATCGATTAAGTAAGGCTTTTAACAAATTTTTGATGATAAAAAACATCACTTGTCCCACGGTGGGCGCCAAATTTTTTTGACCAAAAACTACCTAAGGCAATTCTGTGATCAAACTAGTTAAGTGAGGTAAGGTGTCGTAGTAATCTGATGAGTGATCACAAGCTAATTTTATGAAAACATAAATAAATGCGTAAAAAGTAAATGAACACAAATGTATACGAGGAAAGTCCTTAATCCTTTTGAATTGCCGGCATAAAACCTCGGGAAGGGATAATAATCTCTTGCCTTGTTGATTTTATTAATAAGAACAGTAACGATTACAAAAATGAGCACAAGTGATCGATTCTAAGTGTTTGTGTTGTAATTCAGGTGAGTATTCTGGTGTTAGTGTGTGTCCATCCTATATCGATCATTGCCTCTATTTATAGTAAAAGAAAAATAACAACTATAGCGAAATAGGCGGGATCATTCCAGTTTCGAGATATGCGGGATCTTCATTAGAATTCTTCTTTAACGTGTATTTCATATCTTGCATGCTTTGACTTAGACTATGTTTCCAACGGCTATATTGTCTTACTTTATTACTTGACAAAATAATAGAAATATAATAAGGGATGTTAGTAATCATGAACCTGTTAGTGATCCCCTGATCACGTAGACTGCTGTGATCCGTTATCTCGAGTTAACCTGCAATGATCATGATCTTGTGATCATAGACAAAAATTTTACTCATAACACATAGGAGTACTAACAGGTGAACAGTTCTCAATATGAAACATTTTTTAAGATCTTCTCAATATAATGAGATTGAGAAACTGAAATTTTGTTGTTTCCTCGTTTAATTCTAATAGCAAGAATCACCTCAGCCTCCTTCATGTCTTTCATATCGAAACTAGATGATAAAAACTTCTTGGTTGTATCAACTTGGTGCTGATCAGTACTAAATATCAACATATCATCTACATATAAAAAATTATAACTCCTTTACAAGAATTATCAAATTTCTTATATACACATTTTTCAGCTTGGTTTATTGTAAAACCATTAGACAAGACCACATCATAAAACTTTGATGCCACAGTTTTGGTGCGTGTTTTAGACCATACAATGACTTCTTAAGTTTGCATACCTTGTTTTCATTTCCAGACATCACAAACACTTCAGGTTGTTTCATGTAAATCTTCTCATCCAAATCACCATTCAAGATTGCAGTTTTTATATCCATTTGATGAATTACAAGATTATGTATAGTTGAAAGAGCTAACAACAAACTTATAGCGGAAATTTTAGCAACATGAGCATAAGTATCAAAAAAATTCAATACCTTCCTTTTTCCTATATCGTTGGATAACTAATCTTGCTTTGTACCTATCTATAGTACCATCCACTTTCATCTTCATTTTGAGGATCCATGTACAACCTAAATATTTGTAGCCAAGAGGTAATTCAACCAAATCCCATGTATATGCATGATGGATCAATCTTATCATGAATCGCTTCTTTCCAGAAATTTGCATCCCTAGATGCCATGGTTTCCCTAAAAGTCTTTGGATCTCCTTCAAAAATGAAACTATATTGATGATGAGACATAGTCCCATCCCTTGTTCCTTCAACTAAATAAAAATGAAAATCGGATAGGTGTAGTGCTCCTCCTAGGTTCCGATGATTCCAGTATATCACTCGCTTGATTTGAATAGATGGTGAGTGATTTATGAAACTTATCCTTGGGTCTAGGTATAGATGTAAATCTATCTTTATCAAATATAGCATCTCTTGGCTCTATCATAGTATTAACTAACAAAGAGTCATTAGATTCTACAACATAGAATCTATATGTTTTGGAATGCTCAACAATCCCTATGAACATACAATCTATACCCTTTTCACCCAAGTTTTGTGTAAAACCATTAGACAAGACCACATCATCAAAAAAAATTTGCCATTGTTTTGGTGCGTGTTTCAAACCAAACAATGACTTCTTAAGTTTGAACACCTTCTTTACATTTCCAGGCATCTTAAACACTTCTGTTTGTTTCATGTAAATCTCCTCATCCAAATCACCATTCAGGAATGTAGTTTTTACATCCATTTGATGAATTAAAAAATTATGTATAGTTGCAAGAACTAACAACAATCTAATAGTGGCAACATGAGCATAAGTATCAAAAAACTCAATACCTTCCTTTTGCCCAAATCGTTGGATAACTAATCTTGCTTTGTACTTATCTATAGTACCATCCACTTTCATCTTCATTTTGAGGATCAATTTACAACTTCAAACTTTGGAGCCAAGAGGTAATTCAACCAAAACCCATGTATCATTATGCATGATAGAATCAATCTCATCATGAATCGTTTCTTTCCAGAAATCCACACCCCTATATGCCATGGCTTCATTAAAAGTCTTTGGATATACTTCAAAAATGAAAAAATATTGATGTTGAGACATAGTCCCATCCCTTGTTCCTTCAAAAATAAAGATGAAAATCGGATAGGTTTACTGCTCCTCCTAAGTTCCGATGATTCCGATATATCACTCGCTTGATTCGAATAGTTAGTGAGTGATTTCTAAAGCATACCCTTGGTCTAGGTATAGATGTAAACCTATCTTCATCAAATATAGCATTTCTTGACTCAATCACGGTATTAACCGAGACAGACTCATTTGATTCTATAACATAAAATCTAAATGTTTTAGAATGGTCAACATACCCTATGAATATACAATCTATACCCTTTTCGCCCAAATTTTACCTTTAGGTTCTGAGAGTCTTACAACCGCTCGACAACCCAAAACTTTGAGATAACTCAAATTAGGTACCTTATTATGCCATATTTCTCATAATGGGTATTTTTACTCTTTTTATTTGGAGTTCTATTCAATAAATAATAAGTTGTCAACATAGCCTCACCCCAAAACCCTTCACTTAGACCAAGGTAGGATAACAAGGTAACCATTTTCTTCAAGGTCTCATTCTTCCTTTCAGCCACACCATTTTGTTGTGGTGTGTAAGGAGCCGTCGTTTGATGTAATGTACCAATAGATTGAAAATAAATTGTATCCTAATACTCACCACCTATGTCAGTAAGCAAAACCTTTATTAATTCATTCGTATGAAACTCTGCTTCTTGTTTATAAATTTTAAATTTATATAGAGCTTCATCTTTTGTATGCACTAAATACACATAACAATATGCATCATCAATAGAAGTTATGACATAATTTTTCTTTCCAAGTGAAGGTGTGGCATGAAAATCACATAAAGCACTACGAATAAGTTCAAAATCTTTACTTTCTCTATTAACTTCCTTAAAAGATTGTCTAGTTATCTTAGTTAGCATACAAGTGTTTCACTTTTCATTATTCACGCCAAAAGTGGGTATTAAACTCATTTTGGACATGTCTTTTAATCTATTATTATGTACATGTCCTAACCTAGCATGCCATAATTCTAATTTGTTTAAACTATTATTTGCACTAGAGATAAAGATACAAACAAAATTAACATCTAAAAGAATAAAAAAGATTAAACTTAATCATACTATTACAAACATATCCATATCCAACAAAAGTACCATGTCTTGATAAGATATACTTGTCACTTTCTAACACTTGTTTGTAGCCAAACTTATTCAACACAATTTTCAGACAAGATATTCTTTCGAATCTCAGAAACATACAAAAAATTATCCAAACATAAATAATTTCCATAAGTGAAATTAAGTTTTACACGTCATATTCCTTTGATTGGGTTAGTTGAAACATTGCCCATATCCACACAAGATCCATCTTGAATTAGTTGACAGTATTGAAACCAACGAAGATCCTTGCAAACATGACATGTTGCACCCAAATCAACACACCAAGCAACATCATCATCCTGCACATAAA
Organism: Senecio squalidus; assembly: GCA_910822075.1. Taxonomy (NCBI): domain Eukaryota; kingdom Viridiplantae; phylum Streptophyta; class Magnoliopsida; order Asterales; family Asteraceae; genus Senecio; species Senecio squalidus. The sequence goes on along the minus strand of CAJVGC010000590.1, from coordinate 66,678,265 downwards.
AATGCTTCAGAAAGAAACTTAAATCAACAAATAATTAAATTACATGACAAATTCTAACCTTGTTTGATTTTCCAGATCCTTAGACCCACTAGGACTAGCGCCATCCTTTTTCACTTTCCCAGCACGTAAATTCTTCTTCAAATGACAAGCTTTGCCACACTTCCAACATTCAAGTTTCGGTTTTTTATTTGACCGGACTTGTCATCACCGCCTTTGTTATTGTGGTTGTTGTTTTTAAACTTGTTGAACTTCTTAGAAGATTCACCTTTCACCATGCTAACAAAAGAATTCCCAACTTGATTCTTGCCTTTCAGATTGTTATTAAGTTCTTGATTTCTCAAGGCCTCTTCAATCCGAAAATGACTTCCAAGTTGAATCAAAGTTAACTCTTCCTTGTTATGTTTCACAGTGTGTTTAAACTCTTTCCATAATAGAGGCAGTTTGTCAATAATCATTGCAAGCGAAATGACTTCATCCATCTCCATATTATGTTGAACAAACTGTCCGAAAATCCTCAGCAATCCATGGAATTGTTCCATAATAGGCCTGGTATAAACCATCTTGTAATTCATGAAATTACTAACCATAAACTTCTTACTATAAGCATCTTCTGCCATCTACTTGGATTCAAGTGAATCAAATAGTTCCTTGTTGATTTAACACTTTGGTAAACATCAAATAAGTTGTCGGACATACTATCCAAGATGTGTCTACGATATATGTAGTCGTTGTTCTCCCACGTCGATCTCCTCCTTGTCACTTCTAGCGGTTCATCTTCAACGAATTCTAGCATAGGGGTACTTATATCGTACACCACTTTCAGGGTTGTGAGAAGGAAGTGCATCTTCTTTTGCTATCTACAGAAGTCTTGCCCTTCAACTTTCGCGAATTTGTCAAACTTGCTCGTCATGTCTATCACAGATTCTCCGTTTGTCATGTTCACCTATTATTTTTATCTTTATTGTATTTAAGGTTTCGTTATGGAGTACTAAAAGTCGTGATGTCACTTTCAGAGCAACATATTTCGATGGTACTATCGAAATTCTAAATCGGATAAAACTCAATTTATTAAACAAAAATCGTATGAATTATTGTAGATATGAATTCTAAAAACGTACCAATAAAATAACCAAAAACATGGGTTTAATTGATAAACATAAACTGCCTATAACTGCTAAAAACGGTTTCTTAAACTAGATTAAAAAACCGAGTTTTATTTATTCGGCCTTTCTACTGCGCTTTTAATATAGCAATATTAATCCGAAATAAAATTTCCAAGCTGACGAGCCAGAGGCTCTGCCCCTTGGACCTCGCCAGTGGTTGACACCCCTTGGACCTTGGTAACGAGGACCCTGTCCACGAACCCCCGTCGTTTAAGGGTTTCGCCTCTAAGCAATCAATATAAGTTCAAACAAACGTGTACTTTCCGAACTTGTTCGATATTTATCAAGATTATATTTTGGTAAACAAATTAATTCCATTATAATTAAATCATATTGGTAATACAAAATCACGAACATATAATTAATTTTTGTTTTTTTTTTCAAATTAGAAGGTAACGGAAAACCGTTACGAAACATTGGAAAAACAAATTCATACTATACATATATTTATGAAATGATGGAGTAGAGTACTCAATGGTATGGTTTTGGTGGTATGGTTTTGGTGTGCATTTCTTTGGCCGGGAGAAACCTACATGTTCGATAAGGTTGGACACTATGAAAATGACCTTTCATTTCTTGTTGTTTCTTTTACCCCATAACCAAAAACATTCACAAATACAGAAATTTAAAAATGTCATCTTTGTCCACACAATTTAATTTTCATTTCTATTCATGGAACACTTAACTTATCTTAACTTAATTACATTCAAAATTGTAGGCAAGACAATATAATTTATGGAACAACAAATTAAGTTTGAGTTTATCTGGTTTGTTTGACTGTTTGAGTTAAATTGATTTGAGGCTAGTTTGGTTTTTCATTATACTTTGGTAATTTGGATAGTGTAGACTGACTAAATTTAGTGAGCTTATATGAGGTATAACCGTATAAGTTATGGTGGAACCTATATTCATTTTTGGTGTACTAGTATTTTACTTGTTTGGTAGATGATGAGAGAAAAGACTACGAAGAAATGGTTACCTGATAAATGCAATTTTGATGAAGAAACAATTTTTTTGTATTTTAGGCTAAAAATATTAAAAACGTAGACAAATGGTTAGGACAAGTTTATTCATCAACGGCACGTTTGAAGCTATGCAGCCGAAGCTTTTGGTAAAACAAAAAACTTTCAATAATCTTAAAGCTTTTTTAATTAGCTATTGCTTTAGGAGCTGTTTAGGGACATTTGAAAAATAAAAAAAAAACATAAAAGCTTTCACATTCACTTATATGAGGATTTTATTTATTAAAATTAAAAGTTTTAAGCTCGTTAAAAGCTTTTGTCAAACATGTCCTAAAGGACAGAGTTTATTTGGTTTGTTTTACTATTTTAGTCAAACGAGGTTATACATCCCCATGCTTCGCAAGAGGAAAAATATAGCATTATCTAATCTATCATTAGTTATCACATATGGTTCTTATAAATACGTTATTCGTTTTCAAAGTTATACACATTTAAATTTATCTAGATAGTCGTATATTGAGACCCATAACAAATTCTCATAACAAATTTATTAGTCATGTGACGATATAATAATAATAATAATAATTTTTTTTTCTAAAGAACGAAATTTTAATAAATAAATGAGAACAATGCAAAGCATGGTAGCTAATGCTACAGTGATAATAAAAACAAGGATTAGGGCATTCCTCTTTCCAAACAACGAAACACACAAAACATACCAATGCCTAACATCAACTATCTAGTATCACTATGACTACTCATAGCTCGGTAGGTCACTAATCTTCCACATAGCCCAAACCTGACTTGCTTCCAACGAAGGTTTTAATCTTAATGAACTTATCTTCAGCCGCAAAGTATCATAAACAACTCGAAATAGCTGATCAATCGTTCGGGTACCTCGCTTAAATAACTGATTATCCTTTCTCGCCAAATACAATAGACTGCAGCACCAATGACCAGACGACCAATAATACTCCATGCACTTTTCATGTTCATAGTAGTCCCAAGAAATTTAACTATATTTGAAATAATAAGAATGTTACCCGTGAATTTTACATATGGACATAAACGTAACCAAAATTTTCCTAGGAAACCCACATTCAAAAAATATATGATTTAGAGTATCAGGTTGAGAGTTGCAGAACAAACACATCGCGTTCATCCCAGACATCTCCGATACTCGAAGCATATTCGAAGCATATTCTGAGTATTAATTTTGTTACGCAAAATCAACCATAGCACCAACGCATGCCACGGTATACATTGTGGAAACCATATAATTTTATTCCAAGTAACAGGCACATCACTATGGCGCAAGGAGTCCCAAACTAAACTAACCGAAAACCCTTTCTTGTTGCCATCTAACTCCAACCAAAACTAGCTCATAAGCTCAAGACATATCCGGAACAGGCGGCAACTGAAGTGACAGGTATTTACTCAACCTATCACTCGGCCATTTACATCCCTTCTCATTGAATATATTACACACTTTAGAACTTCTCGTGAAACCTGCCCGTGCAATGTCACGATGTGAAAACCAATTAATCAGAGGGTCAAACTCAGACCACGTATCAAACCATGGTGAGAACTTTGTACCACTGCCCACATTAAAGACAAAACGCCAACGTAAGTCATTCCGCATTCTCAGAATTTTCCTCCAACCCCAACTTATATTTGCACTCATTTTCGCTTCCCAAAAACTCGTGCATTCTAAGCGATAAGCATGTATCCATTTAACCCAAAGCGTTTTGAGATTTACGGCTCGTATGACAAAGATTCATCTGACGAACACGAAAGGAAACCAATTCACTTTCCGGATTTCATTTGTCAATTCACAAACCGACCAGAGGAGGAGAAACAAGAAGTTCGTAGGTTCGGAAGAAATTGTTTAAACCATGGAAAATCAAGAGTTTGACGTATACGGGTCGGATAGAGAGGAATACGACATAGGAATTTGGGGGTCGGAACATGAAGATGAAGATGAAGTTTCTGATCGAGCACGAGAACCACGGTTTCTCAACAATTTTCCAACCAAGCTCGGTGATGCAGGTAGTATCTATTTACCATGTCAATATGATAAACTATTTATTGATGCTTTAGCAGATACAAGATTCAACATTAATGACATGCCTTATTCTTTATAATCTAGGTTAAGATTGCCACTTATACAACCTTGTAATATGATACTTAACCTAGCTAATACGACTAGTGTAGAACCAATAGGTGAGGTAGAAAATGTCTTGGTTAAAATTAGGGATTTTTTGTACTCAGCTGATTTCATAATAATTGAATCGAAGAACCGGACCGAGAATTTCCAATAGCCCTAGGAAGACCATTTTTGCGAACTTCACACGGTTTAATTGATTGTTATCAAAACCCTATTTTGATTAGGCATGGAAATAGGTCTTTAACTGTGGGAAAGACAAATGCCATGCAAAATACTAAGCGTCTTAAATAATTTCTTGCTTTCATAAGAACTATTAACGTTTTTTGTCAAGATGAAGTGCAGGAACAATCAATGAAACATGGACGGAGGAATAAAGAGGACATTCCCCTATTTTCTGACATTGCTTGAGGGACGGATGAGTCGAAATTAAAGACTCCGAAATAAACAAAAGTGCTGACAGGTCCTTGAATTTCTCATCTCTAACTCAGCGAAACGAAATTGAAACAAGTCATGATGCGGAATGTCATGACCTGAGTTGAATCAATCAAACAGGAGACTTTGAATTTGAAACTGAAATTGAACAAAGCCGAAACTGAAAGAACTGATAAAACAACAATGAGCGTAACTGTTTAAGATTTCATTGATAGTGGTGATAGGTTTTGGATCGAGCTTGCTACCACGACATTCAAGCTCAACGGAACCTCTTAGAGAGAGTTCCGGGTTAAAAGACAACAAACTCTAACAACCTATCACACTATTTATAGACGAAATCTAACTAACAAACACTCTACGAATTAAATTATTACAACATTATCAACATATTAATTTCACTTCGGGGAGTTCACTTCAGTTCTGAATCAAAGTCTTCATCATCCGAATTGATATCTTCAATGCTGACTTCTGTTGACTTAAGTTACACCTTAGCTTATTTTCAGTTCGGAGGAACTTCATTTAGTTCAGAGTATCTGAACTAACTTGTTCTCCGAACTGAAAACTTCACTTTGGATTAGTCTTGATGATTTCAGTTCGGACCCTCCACGAACTGAAATCATCTTTATTCCTTCACACAGAATACTCCATAGCTTCATCCATTCCATTTCCTGGCCCAACAATAGCCCCCTTGGATGATGCTATGAGTCTTCAATCTTCATAACTTAACCATTCTCCATGGTCAGCTTCCTCCTATTCATCTTTTTGATCACTTGAACTGACTTAGGAGGAGTAGCTGCAGAATCACCAGAATATCTTCTTGATTCGTGACCATATTCTCCATGGAGAACCAGTAGCTTATATCAACTTGCTTCCCATCTTAGGTCAACTTCAGATCTTCAATCACACTTGAAAGTTGATCCTTGTTCACCATCTCCTGGCATGAAAGTTGAATAGCTATTGTATCTTGATTATCATACACACCCCTCTCTTAAATTGATAACTCGTGTTTTCGCTCCGTACACACCAACACTCTTTGAATACATATGTGCAACATCAGATCCACCATAAACACCTTGCAATCTAAACAGATTCTTCAATACAGCTCTTCAATTTCACTTCGGACTTCTTCTATTTCACTTCGGACTCCTTTGATTCTAATCGTACACTAATAGTTTGACCTAATCTTCGAATCGAGTCAAATCGATGAACCACACTCAATTGAATTCAATCAATTGATTTGTATGGCTCTGATACCAATTGAAAGGTTCTTGAATTTCTCATCTCTAACTCAGCGAAACAAAATTGAAACAAAGTCATGATGTGGAATCTCATGACCTGAGTTGAATCAATCAAACAGGATACTTTGAATTTGAAACTGAAACTGAACAAAGCTGAAACTGAAAGAACTGATTGAAACAACAATATTGAGCAATTGTTTTGATAGATTTCATTTGATGGTGGTGACAGTTTTTGGAACTGAGCTTGTTACAATGACATTCAAGCTCAACGCAACCTCTTAGAGAGAGTTTCGGGTTCAAAGACAACAAACTCTAACAACCTATCACACTATTTATAGACGAAATCTAACTAACATACACTCTACGAATTAAATTATGAAAACATTATCAACATATTAATTTCACTTCGGAGAGTTCACTTCAGTTCTGTATCAAAGTCTTCATCCTCCGAATTGATATCTTCAATGCTGAATTCAGTTGACTTAAGTTACACCTTAGCTTATTTTCAGTTCGGAGGAACTTCATTTAGTTCAGAGTATCTGAACTAACTTGTTCTTCGAACTGAAAACTTCACTTCGGATTATTCTTGATGATTTCAGTTCGGACCCTCCACGAACGGAAATCATATTTATTCCTTCACACAGAAGAATCCATAGTTTAATCCATTCCATTTATTGACCCAACAAGTGCTACTAAAGACAACCAATTTTTGTATAATTTTTTTTTGTTTTCGTATTTTTTAAGAGTGTTAAATGCTAACGATGATTCGAAATCAAATATTCTGAAGTATACGTAAGATACGACAAAGGTATGTACATTAAACGGACATTTATCCACCAAAACTAAAAACTTGTGCACATAGACCACACATACGACGTATCTGCTTTAACACACATACGAAGTATGTTACAATAAAAAAATGTTGACTTTTCTGGTCAAAACATACATACGGCGTATGTAGGGAAATATGTATATGTCGTATGGTGCTTATTATGAGTTTATGAAGATGACATTGGAGCATGGTCGTAGTCAGTTCACCTCTTCGTCACAGGTCTATATGTCACAGGTCTAACTGATAAAAAGTAATGTAGACCGGTTTTCAAGCCGGTCTTAATTTGATTAATTAGACCGGTTATTAGCTTAATTACGCATGTTTTAATTATTTTTTAGACCTGTTCAAACCGGTCTTAATAACATCTAACAAACTGGTATTAATGATTATCCTCTAACCTGCATTTGATAGTATAGATTTCAAAAACACAAATCACACACTGAAATTAATAACCAAAACTACAGATATGATGTTATTACTAAAATAAGCTTTATTATGTATATCCAAAGAATTTACAAAGACTTTCGAACACAAAAAAAACACCATAATCTGATCGTATTCACTACAGGATGTTCGACAAAAGTAACAAAAACTAACTAATAGATATGAAATCTCAGTTGTCAGACACTAAAAGATCAACGTTTGTTAATTCTCATAACACTTCTCATCCAACACGCCTCCCACATTTCTCTTTCAGCACGTTTCTGCGAGTTTCTTTTATACCTACGCACATTAAGATTAAGATGCACATTTCAAATATTCAAGAAGTTTAAAATTTTAAAATAAGATAATTTAATACAAGCACACCTGTAAGATGACCTATATTAACTCGTTCCGAAATTAACATTATTCTTCTCCATTAAAAAAACTATGACCTGCATAATATCCATTTTGCATTAAAAAAAAATATTATGAAACAAGAGGTTCATAACTCCATGCAAAAAGGTCATATGATATTATGATGTTACAAGTGTAGTTGAAGACTTCGAAAGAAACACACCAACAAAACCACGTGTGAAAGGTTTACTATCACATAAACGAATTATAATCAAATTTCATACACCAAAGCTAGATCGAAGGGATGTTCTATGAAAACTTCTAAAATATATAAACTCATAAAATGCTAAACAAACTTAGAAATACATCAAATTCATTCGATACTTGATTATTTGTTACGTGTAATAAAAATAAAGATGTATGAGAGTATATCAAAGACACTTTTCAAATAAAAAATATTAAAGAAATGAAGATTTTTTTATGTTGGCTTAGACTATGCGGAGTGGTAAGTGATAAGTGATGATGATTTGGAGTGATAGAGGTGATTTGTAGGAAAGAGAGTGTGATTTTAGGAAAAAAGGTGTGATGATGTGGAGTGATAAAAATGGGTGGAGTGGTTGTGTGTAAGTGATGATGATGTGGAGTGATAGAGATTATTTTGTAAAAGTTGTATTTTTATTATTTTTTTTATATAAATGAAATTTAAAAAGTTGTATTTTTATTAAAAATATGGATCAAACATTAATTAAATTACCAAAATTAAAAAAAAAAAAAAACAACATATAGGAAGATGAAGAATAAACGTTTATGTTTTTCTATATTTCTTTCTTTCTTTTCTTTGTTTTTTTGGGTTTTATTTTTTTTTAGTTTAGCCCACAGTAAACATATGAAAAGCCCAAACAAGAGATCCAGGAACACCTATAGTCTCACTCACACTTTCTTTCACACTTCATCTTCATCATCAACAACAACAATCCCACAAATCTTGCATTCTTGTTCTTCATCCATGAAGAGGCTAGTAAGTACGTTATTTCTTTTTTTTTTATAATTTTTTCATAAAATTTCATCTTATAAATATTTCATAAAATTTCATCTTATAAATATTTCATCTTATAAAATTTCATCTTATAAATTTATTAAAATCAATAAATTTCATTCTTGTTCTAGATCTTAATTTCAATTGCTGGCTTTTCTCTCTCCCTCACCACGGCGTGTTTCTGCTCACGCCGTGGCCCAAAATCAGCCGATAACGCCCCCACCGGAGTGGAGGTGGGGCGTTATTGGGCGTTATCATCCAACGTGGCGGCGTGATTGGGTGTGATAAAGCCCCACACCGGATAGTCTTACTAATGCTCCAATTCGTCAAATGCACATATATAGAAAACTTTGAAGAAATCCTCAAGAATATCAACTACTTTAAAAAAATTTAAAAATATTTAGAATATGGAGGGAATAGGTCCGTCATTTATTTGGGGTTAACAAAATTTTATTTAGACCGTTAACTAACACATTAAGACCTGTTTATTTACATTAATAAACATTAAGACCTATTGACATATTAAGACCGGTTCTCATATTATTATCTAGATCTGTTGACACATTAAGACCGGTTATCATTTTTATTTTTAACAACACATGATATAAAGTCTCATTTTATTTAAGATCGGTCTAGATGTTGGATCTATATAATCATAAATGTAGTAGTGACGTAACTCACATTTAAAACGTAAATAGAATATCATAAGGAAAATATTGTCAATCAAAATATAACTAAAGATGATAATGCTAAGTAACATGATAACCAGTTGGTAGGAGGTTGTACTCCCTTAGGGGAGGTCTCGGGTTCGAGCCTCCCTCTGGGTTTCCCTCCTTAGGTGGTTATTAGGTAAGTACTTAGGGGGTGTTTGTGTAAGCTTATAGATAACTAACTTTGGTGTAAGGTTCGTGGGTCGCATACTGCCCTAAATGGATGTCACTGTGGCCCCGAATCACTAACTTTGCCGTTCAAAAAAAAAAAGGTGTAATTATTAATATAATATGATATTTGAAAATTTGAGAACTAGTTAATGATTTTGTTGAGATCTAAATTATTGACTAGATTTGCAGTTTATTAATTATAATCACACGGTTGTGTATCCCAACAAGATTACATTTTTAATTTTAATAATCATATGTCTGGTTTAAGAACTATTATAGCTGTCAAATAATTTCTCAAATGTTTCATTTTATTTTTGTTTTTACATTTTTGCTAAGTTATTTAGATCTCAGTGGAATTTCTAATTATAAAGTCAACTATATTGATTGAAATTGTTCTGAAAAGAAAGAAAAAGTAAAGTTTAAAAAAAAAAAAAATCTATACTTATTTTTATTTCTAAAAAATTTAAATTAATAACATTTTGTTGTGTTTGTGAGTTTGTAGTATCTGTTACTCCGTATTATCTTAATATAGTTTCAATTCACTTAACATATTTTTGACATGAAATTTTTTGAAGCTTACAAAAATTTAAGTTTTCTGTTAATAGGTGCTAAAAGTTTACTATCTGAAACGTAAACCATGTTGGAATGGTACAAATTAAGTTTTACTTATTTTCGCAAACTTTAAAGAACTTAGAAATTAATGAAACTATAGAACAACGCATTAAAAAGAAAAAGAGTTACTAGTTCACCAAATGTATTACAGTATAAATATAAATATAAATATAAATTATATCAAAAATTCAGCCAGTGACCTATTTTATTGTTCAATAGAAAAGGATAATTAAGTAGTTTTTCTGACTAACATATAAAATAATAATTAAAAATATTTATAATTTTGAATTCTTATACATCGCCGGTTTTAAAAATTATTGTATAATGCATGCAAAAGATTGTAAAATGTCAACTTAATAACTAATAAATAAAATCGTACGAAAACAGAAGATAATTAATAATATAATTAACAAAAAAGAAAAATCTATAAAAAAAAAGGCCAACAACTTTGGCGTCCACATGGTGAAACTAGTGAGTAATGTGAACGAATATTAAACATAAAAAAAAAAACTTAATTTATTTTGGCTTAACGATAAATTACGTCACTAAAGAATCTTTATCATACGTAGTAACTAATAACATCAACAAGTACTTATAAAATACTAAAATAAATAGTAAGTGGCTTAGGGTTATAAAATACTAAAATAATTTGTATTTTTAACCATTACCATTTAATACTGTAATTAAAACAAATAGTAATGGCGTTGGAGATTTTTCAACGAAGTGGACTTGGAGAAAGGTTATTAGTGAGATCTATGGACTAGGTGGATTTTTTCAGAATTCTTCTACTCGTGGGAGAAAAGGTGTTTGGTGCGATATAATTAAGTGTGGTGTCAAGATTAATAATATTGGTGTTACATTCGCAAATTCTATTATTCGTAAAGTAAATAATGGTTTAAATACGCTATTCTGGGAAGATTGTTGGATACCTGGCGGCTCGCTTAGATCTCGCTTTCTTCGTTTATACACCTTGGAGTCAGATAAATGGTGTTCAGTTAGTCAAAGGTGGGCTCTCACTGGTGACCAGTGGAATGTTAATTGGAGTTGGCGGATTACCCCTAGAAGAAGATCTATTGTTGAAGTCGATGCAATTACCTCCCTCGTTGGTGGTCTATATTTAAGTTTATCGACCCTCTTCAGATAGTTGGCAATGAAATCTTGACCCAGACGGTTTTTCTCTATAAAAAGGCTTGGTGAACTTATTCAAGGTTGCCTTGTTGGCTCGGGTTCAGGTTCATCTGAGGTGCTTCATTTATGGAACTCATTCGTGCCAAAAAAAAAAGTTAATATTTGCACTTGGTGAGCGGCTTGAATTTGACTTTCGAGTTGTTGGGAGTAAAGCTGTTTAGTTTAAATAGTTTGGTTTCATTAATACTGCTCAGTAGAAATATTGTTTGTACTGCTTGGTTAATACTGCAAGAAGAAGATTACTACGGCAAATCACGCATGAAGATAGTTACTACTGCTGAAGACAAAAGGATGGTTACTACTACAACACCTCATTACTACTACTCGATATCCTTGTTAATACTGCTTGAAGACCTTTAGATAAATATGGAATTATCTTTTCCATAATTTAAGCAATTGTAATTGGTATCAAATTGTAATTGTTTTTAGACGTTTCCTAGTTTAGCTAGGTTTAGCCTCAAAGTCTATATATACATAGATCCTTGTATTAGAAAAAACACGTGTATTGGTCATTCATTATTATCAATATATTGAGGCTTAACATTCGACAAACATTATTGTTATTCGTTGTTCATTCATATTCATATATACAATATTTGTTTGATCGTTAAATTTGTACTATCAATGTGTTTATCCGCTGCTAAACTTCATTGATAATCAAGATCTTACGTTTAATTTACTTTGGGTTTATACAACCTAATCGATCCTGAAAAGTGGTATCAGAGCACAGGAGGTGCTCAAGATCAACTGACCTACAAGTTTATAGAAGTCTCAAAAAGAAGAATCCAATTAACTATCATGTCTGATGTGGTAGTCAACAAAGTTCCCGTACTCAACAGCAACGATTTTGATCTATGGAAGCTACGTATCAAACAACACATACTGCTTTATGACTATGCATTGTGGGATATTATCATCAATGGTAATCAACAAGATCTTACTCTATATGCTGATGGTACTCCTGAAGTTTTTCGTCGTCCTACAACAGATCAAAAACGAAGAGAGAAGCAGACAGAAATCAAGGCATTAAGTATCCTTCTTATTGCTATTTCCAATGAATATCAAGCACAATTTGAAGGATACAACGATGCAAAGTCCCTATGGGAAGCTTTGGAAAAGAGATTCAGCGGAACCAAGAATACAAAGAAGAACAACAAAGCTCTTCTCAAGCAAGAGAATGAAAATTTCAAGGCACTAAAGGAAGAGAGGATGACATAAACCTTTGACAGATACAAGAAGCTTACTGGAGAACCGGGAAGTGCAGAAGTTAGAATAGATAAAAATGATCTTAATCGAAAATTATTAAGATCATTGGGTGATGAATGGATCATCTATACTGTCTCTTACAGACAAGGTGATGTGTTGGAGGAGATGGATTTGGATGATCTATATAATGATCTAAGGGTTTTTGAAGCGGAGGTTGAAGCAAAGAAAGCAAGCAGCAGCAACAACAGTATTAACAACTTTAATACTGCTCTTATCACACCTTCTGGAACAACTCAGAATGAAAATCAAGAAGATCTGACCTTTGAAGCCTTTCTTTCACAAATTTCTTGTTTTGGATTAACCAATGAAGATCTGAGACAGATTCATCAAGACGATTTGGAAGAGATGGATCAAAAGTGGCAGCTGGCCATGCTATCATTGAGGGCAAGAAGATTTGTGAACAGAACTGGAAGAAGATTCAATCCAAGAAACAACGACATAGTTGGCTTTGACAAAAGCAAGGTGAAGTGTTATGACTATGGTGAACCATGTCACTTTGAAAGAGAATGTAAAAATAAGACAAAGCTAAACAATTCAAGAAACACACAATAAAGTACATCAACAACCCTGATCACACAAGATGTAGTTGGGTATGATTGGAACGACTTAGCAGAAGAAACAAGTCAAAACAGAGCATTAATGGCTTTTGTGGTTCCTACTGCTGTTTCTACTGCAACAACTTTAAGTACTGCAACTTCTGTTTCTACTGCATAAACTGTTAATACTGAAGATGTTGATTCTACTGCAATTTGTGTTTCTACTGCTCCTATTTCTACTGCTCCTGTTTCTACTGCTTTTGTTACTACTACATTAACAGAAAGACATTTTTGGATACGACTGGAATGAAGATGAACAAGAATCTACAGAAGAATCCATTCTCATTCAATCTTTAATGGCGATTGAATCTTCTTCAAAGGACAATGCAACATCATCTCTCATGGCTGAGGTAAATTCTAAACTCTGTTTAACTAAATGTAAGGAATTCATGCTTAAATATAGAAATCATAATCAACTTATGTGTGACTCTCTTAATTTATTTTTGAATTTGAATCAAGAGTGTCGCAGATGCAATCTTCAAACCAAAATCTACAATTTCAAAGGTTTGTTTCTCCTTTTGATACCCAAAATTGCAAACTCTCAACTACCAGATGTGGAGAGTAAGAAGCATCATGCCCTTCAAAACTCAAAAATTAGAAATTGAATAGAAAATATGAAATTTAAATATCATTTAAAAATCTATATATTTAGAAGTAAATTGATATATTAAATTAATAATTATAATTAAAGACATTTAAAAATGAATTATCGATTCATCATGGTCTGAAGTTTTATCAAAAGTTCGTGTTGCATGTAATCAACAACATTATGAATCACTGCATGTCGAGTGTGTGACACAATTAACAATGATATCAATTAATCGATTAAGTATTTCTATTGACACAAATATAAGCTTAAATCAATCGGTCATAAATTTCGACAACAATGACATAGTACTGATCATTATATCCCTTTACATCATGGGTTGTTCTATTGTACCATAAATCATCTCGGTCATTACAATTCAATCAAAAATGTGTAACCACTCATTATCTCATGACATCTGACCATTCCATTGAAAGTGGGTGTTACATTTAATCAACAAGATTATGGAGTGAAGTCTTATTAAGTCTGTGTTACATATAATCAACAAGATTATGCATCGTTGCAAAGTATCTCGAGTGTGTGACAATTAACATTGAGATACTATCAAGTATCTCGAGTGCGTGACAATTGACAATGAGAGACTATCAAGTATCTCGAGTGTTCGAAGGTAATCAACAACATTATGAATCATTGCAAAGTATCTCGAGTGTTTGAAAATTGACAATGAGAAACTATCAAGTTTATCGAGTGTGTGACAATTGACAATGAGAGATTATCGAATATATCGAGTGTTCGAATGTACGTGTTACTAATTATTGAACTTGTATCTCATTATATCGACAATAAGTAATGACTGAATTTCATCACATCAAGGACTATTCAAGTGTCTATAAGCGTTACTATTGAAACATATCTAATCGATCATTACATTTCATTCAACAATGGGTAATCAATCATTATCTCATCACATCCGACCCTTCTGTTCAAGTGTGAGTTACATACGAGTTATCATCGACGACATGTTGTTAAGATCTCAATCAAATAAAAAGTTTATTTTCCCACCAAATACGGATAATTTTGTTTACTCTATATAACAATTTGTATTTTATTTAATTTGTGTATTATGTTACATTTTTTCTTAGTAATTTATATTTTACTAATTAATTTAATTAAAAAAGAAGAGTAGGTTTTGGCGACGACATGTCGTCTGTAAAACCCATTTTTGGTCAAAATCTGAAATTTTTGTTTTCCCTCCAAACTTTTTCGTTTTCCGGGTTTTAGCTTTGGCCCCGACATGTCGTGGCCAAAAGTCGTCCCCAAATGTTTTTAGATCTTAATAAGCGTGCGCGCGCACACACACACACACCTACGAAAATGCTTACAATCATCACTTATCTCCATTACCTAACACTTAAGTGATCACCAAATTCTTATCCCAAAACTTACACAATCACCAACAAATACCGAACACCACAAAACATAAACAAACCACCAAAAAACAATCAAATAATCATTCAATCGTCGACTACCACCACCACCATTGTTGTTCAACACTCACCACCACACTTCAACACGATTTCAAGGTTATTTCTCAATTTTGTTTAAATTTAAAATTTCTGTAAATTCTTTTATAATTTGTAGTATTTCTTATGATTTGTTTTTGTTTATTTTTTGTTAAATTGTGATGCATTTGGTATTACCAAATTTCTAAAAATGATGGTGATGAAGACGAGGTGAGAATTGGAAAGACGATGATAATATCATCGAAGAGTGTTCAAACATTAATTGTAATGAAGACGATTAAGAATAAGAATTCATTTGTATAATTATGAGAATAATCCATTTCGAATAAGCACTTCTAAGTTTTTTGTACGATTAGTTTTGGTTTTTATTTTTATTGTAATAAAAAATTTGAAAGTTTAATATATTTTGTTTCGTAATGATTTTAATTTACATTTTGATGCGATTATATATTTCTGAGAATAATAAATTGTTAAAAATAAGATGTTTTAACGCAAACAACTGGAAAATAAGTTGTTTTTAAAAGGTGCTGAAAAAATTATATGCAAGGCCTTTAGGGAGGACATGTCGTCACCAAAAGTCCTGCTATTTTAATAATAATAATAGTAATTTTAATAAAAAATAAAAAATTTAATTAATTAAAATGATATATTAAATAATAAATAGAAAATGATATAGCGACGACATAAAAACCACATTCTCGTTTAAAGTCAATGTGGGTCCCATAAAAGCCGTCGCCAAATGTTGTCGCCAAGACCTTTTCTCGACGAACTTTCACCGACAACGCATAGGGGACGACATCTTGTCGCTAAACCCTCTGGGGACGACGAACCCTATTTTGTGTCGTCGCTAAAAATGTCGTTTGTTGTAGTTTATGCTCGCAACAATTGGGACTATTAGGACATTAGGAATGTGCAATATATGTTTATAAAGAAATGCACCTACTGAAAGAACAAATATTACAGTTTATTGTTGAATAAATTATGCATTAGTCCCATCTTACAACAAAAAGAATTAAACCCTATGTTTATAAAGAACTTTATAAGAAGAACAAAAATACAATAAATCAATAAAATAGATACATCACAGGACAAGTGACAAACATAGGTATGCCAATGGCATTATGATCGAGTAAAATGAGATTACACTTTTATCCGTATGGAAAGAGTAACGGAAAGAGTACCGGTAATTTATACTATCCCGCCCCATATATATTGTCATGTTTTAATTTTTAATCTTGTTTTTAATTTCGATCTTAAATAATTTTGTTTATATTATATAATATTTGATTCAAATTATATGAATCGATCGAATTTTAAATGTATTTTTATTGATATAATTTTTATCAAGTACTATAAAATGCAAATAAATTATTTAAGATCAAAGTTTAAAAACAAAGATTATACTTATAACAGGATCAGACAATAAATATGGGACGAAAGAAGTACTATATTATGCATGTTTTCACAAATTTTCAAAAAGATAATTGACATATATTTAATCATCATATGATATATTCAAAACTTGTAAACCCCATATGATTTTGTCAAGTATAAAATTTTGTTTTTAGCATTTAAAAAGATATATAATCTCTCAAAGTTGTGTTTGATGATCTTAGTAAGGTGGAGGAGGATACATCATCGGAAATGGAGAACCTGGTAATGATGAAAAATGAAAATTTAGTAAGATTCAAAATAACATAATAGTATAGTTACACAACACTATTAAATCTTTATTAGTGATAACAATATATTTTTATGATTGTTAATTGAGATAATTGTTTGAAAATATATGTATATAACTTTATTTTATGAAATATTATATATATGTAATGTAATTTTAGATGGGTTTATTATCCAACTTTTAAATATTGAAATTGTAATTATTCGGAAATATTTGACATTTATAAAAGTTGTCAAATAAGATATCATGTTACGTATATGTACGTATTTAATTGGTCGAATAGATAAAATAATGTTATACATATAATAGACTTATTCTAAGTTGGATACATTTATTACATATTTCATATTCAAATTCAAATCTATAACATTTTCACAAACTTCTTCCTCGGAAAACATATGAAAATGAATAATTATTTTGAGGGGAAATGAACAAAATACTAAGAGAGGATATAAAGATATGATTAATGTTTATAAGAGACTTACTAGGGGGATAATGGGAGCCATAAGTTGGATTGGGTGGATACGGTGGAGGAGGGTAAGTAGGTGTTGGAGGGGGTGGGTATATAGTCGGGGGATAAACATTTGAATTAGGTGTGTATGAAGGGTAGGATGACGGTGGTGCGTGGTACATTGTCGTCGATGATGGTGCTGGGTACATAGCGGCTGGTGGTGGTGGAGGGTACGTTGATGTTGGATACGGTACTTGAGCCGATGGATTATAACCTTTTGATGGTTTTTGAGTGTTATCTTTTTCAGGTTTCTGTATAGAAACAAATATTTGTTTAGTTAGGAAAATATTCATGTCAAAAGAGTAACGATGGAACATGAAAGGAACTTACATTGGTATTGGAATAATGCATTACCAATCTAACCTCTCCAGCATGTCTAGACAAGTTCATTTTGTTGTTAGAATACTTGATTTTTATATGAACCTTATAAACTAGTATGAATTAATTAAATAAATACTATACCGAAAACATTCTTAAAATAAAAGAAAAGAAAAATGAAAAATTGAAAAAACACTTTTGAAAGTGAAACAGTAAATTTATACATGCAATATTTCCCTCTTATACAAAATAAGATCTAAAAAAAACTAAATTAAGTTATTTTTCTTTTATTCTTGTTTACTTTATTTTAATTAATTACTTGGTTTAGAAACGAGTAAGTTTAAGTTTGCGTTAAATATGGATTATCCATGTGTTATGAAAAGTTATAAATTCTATATTCTTGCTATACGCAACTTAGGAAATCTTAATTTTTTTTTTTCTATCTTATCACATATATTTTCACAACCCGTCACGAAGTACGGGTAATATCCTCTCGTTAGGAACAAAATTGAGTTTTAGATTAACGAACTATTTAATAAAGTATTAGCTTTAAGTTATACAAAATAGTTAAGATATTAATATTTTTTTATTATTAAAAAAATCTATATTAAGACCGTATTCATTTTAAAGATCATAATAAAATTGTTTTAAAATATGTTTTGAATAATTTAGAAAAATTGTAAATAAATGTATCAATCCTTTTTTTTTATCATATAATGTAACAAACTTTCGTTCCGTTAGTTTATATGTAAACTTCAAATTTCATTAACTATCAAAAAATAGTATTTTTTTATTATAAAATGGTTCATACATATAGGGATGTTATTTCGGAAAATCCGACCCTAATAAACAACTTTTGGATCGGGTCAATTCAGGTTTTGACTACAAACATTTGACCAAAACCCTGACCCTGATAAGGGTTCGGATCGATTCCAGAGAGAATAGGGTTATTTCTGGTCCGGATTAAAGAATTTAAAAAAAAATATCAAAACAACATCTGCAACGAACATATGGTTTGCAGCAGTTGAAAAAGCAAATATTTATAAAAATATCAAGATGAATAAAAGCTAAAAAAAAAACATAACATCCATAAATGTTATCTATTACTTACATTAATGATTAGATTATCATACAAATCAAGATGAATACAAGCATAGTTGGCACAAAACTTGAAAACTTTTGATTAGGGTTTAAATTTTTTTTAATATGAATCGTTAGGGTTATATGAAATTTATGTTGGACTATTTAATATAAAGGCTTTAGTATAAATGGACCACTTAAAGAAAAATATGTATGAATTATATTATATAGGTGGAGACGTTAATTTAGTCTATAAATATATAGCAGTTAGAGAAAAGTCATCGAGGATCTTATAGATGAGCTGGTAAGTCTTCTTGTACCATAACTAGTTCGTCTTGGGTTTTAGTAGGGATAGCAAAACCATCCGAAATCGATGGCGAAAATCGAAACCCAAGACAGTTGGGTAGGCTTCGAGGGCGGGTTGGCGGGTTTGGAGGCGGGTATGGACACAAAAATATTTCTTTTGCGGGTTCGGGTATGGATATGGGTTTTGTCAAATACCCGCCAGATTATCCGTATCCGTAACCATACTCGTACCCATACACATATTAAGTCTTTTTTTCTTTTTTTATTTATAAAAAATACATATTACTAATAATAACTTTTTATATTATATATTCTAATTAATTTCACATAACTTAAATTATATCCTTTAAAATAATCGTTTAAAATATTTGAGATGTCGATAATGAATTAGATATTTTGTTGGGTTTTAGTAATTCGTTAAGAACTTTTTTATCCCTGACTCTGTAAGTGGATATACCCAATACCCGCGGGGAAACCCGAAAAACCAATGGATAAAACTATATGGATATCCGATGGGTATTGGGTTGGATATGGGTATGAGTTTTATAAATGGATGCGGATACGGATTTAGTGATATCCGACCCGAACCCGCTCCGTTGCCATCCTAGGTTTTAGGCAAAGCAGTAACATGTACTATATTTTAAAATTTTCATTTATTTATCATAGTTTAGTTTGTCCCACATTATCTCAAGTGTAAAAGTCCCTCGTATTTCTTAGCCTACATATATATATCATATGTCACTAGTTGAAGACACACTTATCCCATTTGACTCAAATGTAACGTGTTGGACTTATGCAACCCGAAACCCGACCCTATTTATAAAACGGTTGTCTCCGGTCAACCCGCCCTAAAATAGAAAATCGGGTTCGTGTTGGATATTTTAACACCTATATAGTTTAATTTGTATTAATCATCCTTTTCTTCTTCTTTTTCTTTTTTACATTCAAACATTGTATTGATGATATCAAATACATATTGGTATTATGTATTAATTAAATATAAAGAGATTTATTAATTAACTTTTTTCTTCAAAATCAATGTAATCATTATAGTTGATATCATAAATGTTATTGACAACATCAAAATTAGTTATAACGTAAAATAAAATTTTATCTTTTATTTTTTAACTTTACCCTATAACTTTGTTTAATATATATATTTGATTCTTTCTTTTAAACTTAGACTATGATGTGTATAATTATATATAAAATATATGACATATAAGTATAAAAATATTATAAATTAGTTAAATCTAAAAAATTAACGTAAATAAAATATATTATATAAATATAATTTTTAAAGTTGTATGAATACTTTCTCCTGTAATTTATTGTTTAATTTATCGGATAGCCTTAATAAAATAGATAAGAATCCGCAACAAAACATTGGGCTGTGCTCATATTCGTCAAATATTGAAATGAATCACATTTTTATATCGCCTTTGGGTCCGCCCCAGTTAATTACATGGGTCACTAATCCAATTGGTGTAACTAGAGGCTTTGTTAACTGAAGATTGTGTACCACGTTACAATAACGATAATATCATTAATTAACTATTTTAACATGTTTTGACATCATGAAGTTTTAAACCTAACCCACATATCGTAAAATGAATATTTTAGTTTTTTTGCATTTAAACACAAACCTTCCTGTTTTAGTTTGTAACGGCCAACTGCGATCATCAAATCCTTGCGAAAGAGCATTTGCCAATGGAATCCTGTATCCAAAAATTTGACAATCAACATTCCTTTAATCTAGCTGTATCAAAATGGTTCGCAAACTAAAATTTCATGGGTTCAAGTCCTAACTGAAACAAGACGATTAATAAAGTAAAAAACGAATAGAAAAAATATTAGTAATTACTTTCCACTGCCGATATGGTCATCGCGAGTAAGTGTATTGCTATTCCAAACCGTAACATTCAACTCTCTTAATCCTTCAATTAGGGTATACACGAATTTCTCGTGGAACGTAGGGTTCTTTCCTCCATCTATACCGATATAAAATTTTAAATCAAGTAATGAACCACCATTAAAATTATCAAACACTTACGAAAAGGGATGTGAAATCTGACCTTTACAAGTACTGGTGGTAGATCTATTGCTACCATATTCGATAGAAACGTATGGATCTTGCCTTGAGATCCATTCCGTATCTTTGAGTTTATTGCAACTAACAACTATATGTCAACATTATAAAGAAATGTAAATAAGGAGATGTTTGAGATTGTTATTAAACTCGATATCTTTTATTACGTTTTAATATAACAATTAGTTGTTTTAAGGTCATTATTTAGATAAACTGTTTCACTAACTTACCGGTGACTTCAAGGAGATTGCCGTGGATGCCTTGACTCGCCATTGAGATCGATGATCACCTCACTAGGTTAAAACGTGATTACAGTTGTAAATATGAATTGATATTATGATGTAGCCGATTACTTATATATGTATGAATGAAATTTGAGTTGACTTTCATTCAAAAAAACAAAGAGAATATGAGTTGACTTAAATGCATTTGAACCATTATACGCGTTTGCTAGCTAATTCTTCAAACCCTACTTGCTATTTTTTTTTAAAGTAGTGAGGAATGAGTAAATCCGTTATGGGCATTTCTTGCCCACTACTTTGGTTCAAACTAATTAAATGTAAGCAAATTGCATCATAATGATTATTTTCTTTCTAAATTAATTCAATAAAAAATCAATTAAAAAAGGAAATTATCGAAAAGAGCATTAATTAAATGGTATCATGAGTGTGAATTTTTTATTTCTTTCAACAATGTTCTAATTTTACACATTTGTCTAATATAAGATAGTAGGTGACCCGCGCGATGTAGCTACGCCTATAGCTATTTAAATTATATGCACTTGATTTTTTTAGGCAATAGTTTTTCATGAAAATAAATTTACGGATGACGATAACTTTTGGTTATCATAAATATAACCTAGATTAATGCAAATATAGAGTGTAAAATGGTTCACAACCTTTTTTAATAGTATAAAAATCGAGTAACATACATTTGTTGGTATTCAAAAAAAGAATAATATGAAATTTATAAGAAAACATAAATTGCGTATTCAACAACTATAAACATATAAACTTTATTGATCATGTAGAATTTCTCGATACACTACGTTTAAAGTATCCACTTCATCTCGATCAAAAAAAAAATTCACCCTTTACTAATATCTTTGAATTTCCACATGAAATCTCTCTAAATAATATATTAATATAATATTAACAACGAAAGGCATTAAATTTAAAAGATCACAACCTCTCCAAGAGCAACGTCTTAGCAATAGTCTTCGTAGCCTATTCTACAACAACATCTCGAGCAACGTCTTCCGTTTCTGAAATTGGGATGATATTATGTTGCCATCCTCGATCACAATAATATCATCCGGATTTCAGTTTTTGAAGTCTTATTCTCCAATAGTAAAATGGTTTTGTATTTTCAATTTTTTAAATTTTATTACTAATTAGGAAAGTATATTTTCGGGAAATTGATTTCTCCCTTATATTAATTTTTGGTTTTTTTAGTAGCTATAAGTTAATTTAATTTGTCCCTTATATTAAACGGTGTGTCATTATTAGTTGGCATTTTATAAGTTAATTTAATATTATATATATTTAATTATTAAATCACAAAATATGGAAACAATATTATCATTTATGAGTACACGAAATATGTTTTTATTTATATATTTTGTTCTAGAAAACATATGTAAATGCTTTATAGATAGTATGATATGATATTTTGTTCTACTATGAATTATGATAAGGGTAAAATAGTACTTTTCTTCTTAAATTTCAAGTTTAAGAAAACATATGTAAATGCTTTATAGATAGTATGATATGATATGATATGATGTGTCTATTATTAGTTGGCATTTTATAAGTTAATTTAATATGATATATATTTGAATATTAAATCACAAAATATGGAAACAATATTATCATTTATGAGTACACGAAATATGTTTTTATTTATATATTTTGTTCTACTATGAATTATGATAAGGGTAAAATAGTATTTTCTTTCTTAAATTTCAAGTTTAAGAAAATATATGTAAATACTTTATAGATAGTATGATTAATATGATTTATATTTAAATATTAAATCACAAAATATGGAAACAATATTATCATTTGTGAGTACACGAAATATGTTTTTATTTATATATTTTGTTCTAGTATGAATTATGATAAGGGTAAAATAGTACTTTTCTTCTTAAATTTCAAGTTTAAGAAAATATAAGTAAATACTTTATAGATAGTATGATTATATTTATACTCTAAATTGACAGATGTATACCTTACCTATTGTGTTAAATTATGATGATATTTATTATTTTAGTGTCTTTTCAGTTCCAAACATAACTTTTTCCTTAAGGTTTACGAAAGAGTAGTGAAAGACAGTGTATTTACGTGCCACAATGAGGAGCTAATCTCTCGAATTCCAAGTCCTCGTTAAGTGCAACATACAAGTACGTCACAATGTCACTACCGTAAAGGTAGAAACGGTCTCGAATTTTCGTTGGTCCTCCAAACACCTCGGACGACACTTTGCAATTATGATCAATACGCTATCACGTGTCATGAAGCCTACGAGCACACAAAGATACAGGATACCCGGTCTACATTAGTGTCTACATTGTCCAAGTAATTGTCTTTTGTGACCATTTTCACATTGTCACTACCATGGCTAATATCAATTAAATTTCCAAACATCAAAGTCATATATCCAAGTGGTTATCATGCAATTGTCGCTCATTATTATACTTAGTCGTGTCGAAAAAAACCGAACCCGAACCGAAACCGAAAAAAAAAACCGAAACCGGGTCAAACCAAACCCGGTTCGGGTTTGACCAAACCCGCCGGGTTGAAACCGGTTTGTAGGTTTTATGTTGAAATCGGGTTGAACCCGAACCGGTTCAGGAACCGGTTTCAGAAACCGGTTTGAACCCGGTTTGGTCAACAAAGTCAAACTAGCCGTTAACTAGCCGTTGGAGACCTTTTTGACCGGTTTTTTTTCATGTTTTTTTACCATTTTACCATTCCAAATTTACTATAAATATGTGGTAGAGTTTGTGATTAAACACACACTTCTAACTCTCTCAAAACACTCTCAAAAGCTCAAAAACGCAAAAAATACATTCGAAAAACGTTTGAAAAATTCTTAAAAAATCACCAACAATCAAATGGCAACTCAAAGCTCTACCGCTTCAACCGGTTGTGGTTCGTTAAGTGAAAGAACAATCGTAGAGGTTCTCACAACAACCCGAAACCAAAATGTTTGGCAACATTACCGGATGGTGCTTTTGTCCGATGGCGAAATTATGGCGCATTGTAATCATTGCGCCCTTTTTTGAAACAAAATTCTAACACGACGTTGAAGAATCACATCGAAAAGCATTGCAAAGTTCTCCATAGAGCACAACCGGAACCGCGTCAAACATCGATGGGTCAAGACGGGAGTGTTTTTGTTTATTCGGTGGAGAGGATGCGTGAAGAGTTTGCGAGTTTTGTGATTCAATCCGCCTTGCCATTCAATCACTTCGACAACCCGAGGTTCACTAGGGTGGTTCAAAAGTGCCTCCAACCGCGATATACTCATGTAAGTCGTAATACTCTTCGTAAGGATTGTTTAAAAATTTGGAAAAAAGCTAAAACAATGATATTAAATGGTTTTGAAAATCTAAATGCAAATGTAAACTTAACAACCGACGTTTGGTCGGCTCCTCATGGTTTGCCCGATTCATACATTTGCGTTACCGCACATTGGTGTGATCCCGAATCGTGGCAAATGATGAAGAGGGTTATTGTTTTTGACCAATTTCCTTATCCTCACACGGGTCATAACTTATTTCACATGTTAATGGAAGTTTTACAAAGATATAATTTGGAAGAAAAAGTGTTTTCAATTACATTTGATAATGCAAGTAATAATACAAACGCGGTGGGTAAACTAAAGCTAAAATACAAACCACCAATGGACGGTGACTTTTATCATGGTCGATGTATTGCACACATTATTAATTTGGTAATGCAAGCCGGACTAGAAGTCACGAAGTAAAAGACGCCATAAGTGCTTATAGAACCATGTTGCACGATATATTTTCAAACCGCAAAAGTAGATACAAGGCATATATGAAACTTTGTAAGGAAACGAATTCCGTCTTTTTGGCACCTAATTGGGATGTTCCTACAAAATGGAATTCGACCTACAATATGCTTATTTACGGTTTAAGGCAACAAGCTAGTTTAAGGGAATTTCATAACGACTTAGTGGTAGCGCATCGGGGTATTGTAGACTTTCCTAGTGATAATTGGCAAATTATTCGTAAAATAAGTGAATTGCTAAAAGTTTTTAAAACCGCAACAACTTTGTTATCGGGTGTTTATTATCCCACGAGTCATTTAATCCTTAAACAACTAACTTTTATGGCTACAAAGTTAGACGATTATGAACATAGGGGGAGTTTGTATAAGTTAATGGTAGCCCCGATGAAAGAAAAAATGAGAAAATATTTTTCGCAAATGTCACCTTTAATTACCGTTTCCGCCGCACTAAACCCGACTTTGAACAAAATTGGGGTGGAATACAATTTAAGAATAATCTATGAAAAATTGAATCTCACCAACAACCAAACTCTAGCTTTTGCCGATAAAGCCATAGTCGATTTTGGTAATTATTTTAAAGGGTTATTTGGTGTTTATTTTGACAAGTTTAGAACATCAAATGTGGGTGAATCAAGTTCTTTTGTAACCGAATCCTATGAAAACTATACTAGCACGAACCCGGAAATTGACATGGATAACCAATTAACACGAGAAACCGCAAAACGTGCTAGGGGGGAGGGGGGTGACCAAACTAATACCGAATACGGGAGGTATACGGGATCGGATTTTTTAGCCACTATGGGGGTTGAAGAATTCACAAACTTTGAGGTTTTGGCTTGGTGGAGAGCACGGGAAGCTCAATATCCCGTTCTAGCCGCCCAACGTACACAAGACCACCAAAATCTTGAAGGTGAACTAGATTATGAAGGCGAAGTACTCGATATCGAGGTGGAAGAAGGAGTTGCAATTTCACTTTCCGATGAAGAAATCGCTTTGGATGAAGCTAACCGAGCATATAGCTCCGAAGAAGAAGTTCTCGTTCAAGATCAATTTATTCAAGTAGACCAAGAATGAGAATGAAGAAATATGAAGATTGGATGAAGATGAAGACGAAGACGAATACGAAGACGAAGATGACTTTCCAATGTTATTACTTATTCCGCTTTGTTTATTAATTGTCGAATTATGAAACTTTGAAAATTTGTTGTTTCTTATTCCGCTTTACTTTCCTTTGAAAATTTGTTATTAAATGGTATTCCGCTTTACTTATTCCGCTTTGTTTCCACACTTTTTAACTGTTTCTGCCGTGTGACGGGCGTCCTTAGCCAGGGGACGGGCGTCCCGCCTCAAGTGACGGGCGTTCCAAGATAGGGAACGGGCGTTCCAGACCAGGTCACCTGGTGTTTATTTGGCCAAAACACTTGTGACGGGCGTTCCAGAGAAGGGGACGGGCGTCCCTCGCAACCGGTTTGGAACCGGTTTCCAACCCGAACCGGTTTGGAACCGGTACGAACCGGTTTCTATAAGGTTGGGTTTTTTGGACCCCAAACCCGACTGAACCCGAACCGGTTTGGTATGTTTGACCAGAACCCGGTTCGGTTTCAAACCCGATTCGGGTTATGGTCAAACCCATTTTTGACACGACTAATTATACTTACGTCACCCTTAACTGTCGCTCATGTCAAACCAACAATATATAAAGGGGTATATCATGAAATTGTCGCTCACGACCAAAATTATGTTGTCTATTGAAGGTTCTAGCTTGCAATTTCCGATTATGTCTATATTTACAATTCAACTTGTCATGCATACATTCGATGTTGATGATATGTATCAAAATGATATATTTTATATTTGCATTACCCACTACTTTATTAGCATTATATCAACTTAGTATTATTGATTTGAATTTAGTGTTTTGTGAAATAGTGTGACAACCGCGTGTTTTAAAACATTTTTTTGTTATGTCTTCTATCGTTTATTTTAATGATTTTTGTTTAACCTTATTATTGTTGTAATTTTTGTTTCACGCGATATTTGTTTAGTCGGGATTTATATTATTGTTTCATTCTTCATGACGAAAACGATATAGTACCTAAGTTCCTAGTAGTTTAGCATGCTCGTAAGATAAGTATGAGTGAGATATGCCTTCGATTTTAAGATTGACGTTAAAAATATTTTACAAAGTTAGTCCTTTAACGATGTTAGCGTTAAATGTTTTACAAATTCAGTCCTTTCAACGGACCTTTAACTGAAACTGACGGCAAGGCACTGCGCCGCAGTGACGCCTCGGCAGAAAGTCAAAAACCATCTAAAATGGGAAGGTTCTGGCCAGAAATCACGTGGGTGCAAGTTGTGGAATCTCAAGTGGTTTATTTTATGTTTGGAGCTTTGGTTTCTCCTCACTACCACTTTTGGAGCTCATTTCCAAGGCTTCAAAACTATTCCGACGATTTGGTAGATTTTACGGAGGCTTCGGTACTCCCTAATAAGTCCTTAATTCTCCTTTTCATTTTCTTAATTTCCACCAAAATTCACCTAAGTAACTTATATAAAAATTAGGGAAAAATGGCTAAAATGGAAGAAAACATAAAATTTGACATATTAATAGGTTATTAGTTATCATAACATAGAAATGTTTATTATGAACTTATATGTAAATCGGATAATTGTCATATAAGAACTATTAGTAAATTACTTTTGGACTTTTTGGATTAATTACACATATAAACCTTATAAACACTCTAATTAGTATTAATACTTATTATTATATAAAAACTTGTATATATAATGTATATACAACTTGTATTAATAACACTCTGGACATAGTCATATAAAACTAAGTTTAAGTAATCGATACTAAAACGTAAAAAGTTAAAAATTCCTTTTTGCCACTATTTCATCACTGTGCCGCAGCCGGCTTCGGTCACAAACAAGATGCGTCGCCTTCTGTTACCAGTGCGCCGCAGCGGGCTTCGGTCACAAACGATATGCATCGCATCCTGTTACCAGTGCGTCGCAGCAGCTTGGTCACAAACTCAGTGCGACGCACTAAAGTCCTTGTGCGCCGCACTGAGCTACTGGTTTGCAACTTTGCGTAATTTGAACGAACATAAGTATATATATATATATATATATATATATATATATATACATATATTATTATAAATAAAGTAGTATATACTGACAAATATACGTTTTGTCCTCAAAACGTAATTGCAATCATAAACATACTATATATATTTTTATAAAAATCGTTAAACGTTTATATTTTCGATAAAATATACTTTCTCTAATAAACGATCGTAATTACAACTTTTTATAATAAATTATAAAGACTCTTTTTAAAACACCTTATAACATGATTTTCAACTTAAAATACTCTAAATGTTTTAATATAATTTAAATACGTCAAATCCTTCAAACGTTGACTTTACAGTCGACTTTGACTCGTTATTGTAAATTGTTGACTTTGACTAAAGTCAACCCTCCCTAAACTTGAACTCGTTGAACGTTGACTAAACCATGTTGGTCAATGTTCATCCTTCGATCGATATGTCTGTTAGTCATTTTCGGTTCGAAATATCATTCCTTTCTAATCGACATTATTGACTTGAATAAACGATATCTTCTAGTAGTCATTATTGACTCGAAATATCGTTATCTTTTATTTGTCGTTATTAGACATTATTGACTCGAAATATCGTTCTCTCTTATTTGCTGTTATTGACCCAAATTATCGATTCTATCTAGTAGTCATTATTGACTCGAAATATCGTTATCTTTTATTAGTCATTATTGACTCGAAATATCGTTATGTTTTATTAGTCATTATTGACTCGAAATATCATTATCTTTTACCCGTCATTTTGACACAAAAATATCATTATCTTTTACTCGTCACTTTGACTCGAAATATTATTCGTTGAAATACTTTTAAATATACTACATAATATAATGTTAATCATTAAAGGCTAAACTCCTACAAGACTTATAGAGATACTTAGACTTTCTACGTCTTTTATGCTAGGGCACTTAGGCGGTGGAGCGTTATTGTCCTGCTTTTGTCTACCCGACGTATTTATCGCTGATTCGTGAGTTACTCGTTGCCCATTTTACCGCTTTTATACTTGGGCATGATTAGCGTTATGAACTTAAAATATATCTTGATTATGCGAATGTAGATTATGATGCCTTTAGATTTAGTATTGCTTTACTTATATAGCCTTAGTGGTAATCGGTTAGACGCATGTTAACTCAATTTTAGCCAGGGTAATGGTTTGACCTTGGGAATGAAAAGAGAGTTGTGGGACTGAACAATCAACCCTTATAGGCCCAAAGGAACTTAACCAGGCCATCCCGAGAACAATATCCGCTCCCGCAATAGGAAGTATGAAAACGGAATGGTAAATGAGGTACTTGAGAGGTGAAGGGTAACGTGTGGACAAAACCCCGTACAATAAATATGGGATCCTGGGAAAAGATGGAATAGGGGAGATGGGAAGGTGGAGAAAGGATGCAATTCGAAGTTGACGATATCATGAGTGCTTCCAGAATCGATCAAAACGGTGATTCGGTGACCAGTAACACGTAATGATTTTGGAGATTGTAGACCGAAGTATGTCGTTGGGGACAAAGAGAGGAAGGGCGTGTTTGGTTCGGTGAGTGGGGGGTTCGATGTGAAGGGTATTAAATTCATCAACAGGGTCAAGGTTTGGAGGGTCGTCATGGTCAACAATTAGGAGGAATTGTAGAGGGTTTCATATGCGACGGGGGTGGTGTTTGTCGGGACAATGAAAACACAATCTGGCGGCGTGGCATTTCTGCATATCATCTGGGGATAAACGCATGAAGGGGAGGTTTATAGTAGTGCGTGTGGGTGGGTGTCGGTAAAAGTGTAGGTGAAGATGGAGTGGGAACAGAAGGTTTTGGTGGGGTTAGAGTGTTTGTGTATGTAAGTGGATACATGACGGAGGAAGTTGACGGGTTTGAGGGGTAAAACGGTGTTGGTTTCGTTGGTCTGTGATTTTGTCTTCTATTAACTTAACAAGTCTTATTGCGTGAGTTATAGTTAGCGGGCGGAGAATGGAAAGCTCTTGTTATATATCGCGACGTAGACCCGAAATAAAACAATTAAGTAATGCTTCAGGTGGAAGTCCGACAACAAAGTTTCTTGGCGTTCGAACTCGGTTTGGTAATTGGAAACGGTACAAGTCTGGCGTAGCTTTAATAGAGCCGCTTGATGGTTGTCATACGTGGAAGGGTCGAACCGTATTTCCAAGGCTCGTGTGAAAGCTTCCCATGTTGTGAGTAAGTGATTGTTGAATAAGTATTTCTACCAACTTAGAGCATCTCCTGTTAAGTGAAACGCGATCATTGTGAGACGTTATGGTGGTTGGATGTTGTAGAAAGTGAAGTATTGGTCGGCTTGAAAGAGCCAATCTAGAGGGTTTGAACCGTCGAAGGGATGTAGGGTGATTTTTGGGGAGTGTGGTTGGGCGGCGGGTGGTGGAGGGGCTGCGGTGGCGGTGGGGGCGGTGGTGTGATGATAATTTCGTATTGACGAGCGAGTTGTTGAATAAGGATGTTTTTGGTTTCGATAAGGCGGTTGATATTGTTGTTTGTGGCAACAAATAGTTAAGCGAGGCCATCAACGATTGCGTTGTTTACGGATTCATCATTGAGCGGGGGTTGTCTTTCTTTGGAGTCATAGTAAGGAACCAATGAAAGCACCAATTGATATGATCGTTTCGAGATGATCTTTCCCCTATGAAAACTAAGATAAAGAAGAGGATAACTAGAACAAATTTTCCGTGTATTTTTCATTGAAACAAAGTACAATATTAAGGGCCACGTACTACATAAACTAACATAAAGATGCTCTAATGCACTTGTGGGTGGACGACTTCTTGTTCCTACTCATTCAAATAAACATGAAAATCATGGGACTCATTGTTTCAACACGGGGTCTTCATTCCTCATATCATGCGGGTTTCTTTCTCGTGCGGGTGGGTCGGGTCATGATCGTATCATCGAGCCTTCTCTAAATTTCTTGTATATTATGTTATTCATAATCTAGCATATGTAGTGTACTCATTCTGCCTACCAACCCGAATACAGGTCTACATCGTTTAAAATCAAATCCGTTTAATTGTAAAAGGTACTAGCTTCATTTTTTCGTAATCCCCAGTTATGTCTTTAATCAAGTGATGGAAATCTAAATCGCCTCTATGACAATAATGTCATGTACTTGTCATCTACGTCGAATATATATTATAAAACATATATCTCAACGAAGAAAAAGTGAGGAAACAAAATACATGTTATAGTAACAACCTAGCTTATATCACTATTCAACAATTCTAAAAATAAAATAAAAAAATGTTTTATGTTTGATTTAACGTTACAACACGATATGTAGCTAGGCTAAGAAGTTCCTGAATGAATCAAATAAACTTTCAAGATAAACTGTAAATGTCCATCTTATGTACAAGTATCATAGGCACAAGTACAACACCTAGAAATTCAACAGTTCTCAATCACTTTCATAATCTTCATCGTCTCCAAATGTGAAAACAGATGCATCGGCTGCCATTGCCTTAAAATCGCTTACCTCACCAATAGGGTTCGTGGTTGAACCCTGTTTGGGCTCACTCGTGGTATTGGTCTGTTTGGCGACCGAGTTTTCTAGAGAGAGATTTTGGGTTTCATTAGATAAATTTCCAATTTTTCCAGAATCTTTAGGTAAGTTTGAGGGGGGTTCGGATGGGACAGATGTGGTTGTACTTTCTGCGGGTTTAGTTGCACTTTCTGTTTCCAAGTTTACTTGCGTAGCAGTGTTGTAGTCCACAACCACAACCTCCACCAGAAATCCTGGCGATGGTAGTTTCCTCTGCAAATAACATAATTAAAGGTTTGAATAGAGCTACTTAAAGTTAAAGAACACAAATATTACACATGTGGCTTCCGTCTACTAACGATGCATAAAAACTAAGAATCCATCCTGAAAATTTTCTGTACTAACAATAAAAAACTCTCCTTAACAATTAGAGGTGGCAGAAGAAGGAAAACAGGTCCGGGTAGAACGGGTCAGGTTGGGCCGCCAACACTTTTATTCCATTGTTTTATAGTTAGGTAGAAACTATTGTATTAAAAACTAGTTTATAACCCGCGACAACGAGGAGAAATATACTGAAATTGATAATATAGAAACATTAAATAAACAAAAACTACATGAAATTGATAATATACTATTGTTTAAAAAATAAACAAAAACTAAACCTTTGACATAATATTATAATTTTTATTAACAAAATATTTAGGATATTGATAGAATCTAAGTACCAACTTTTGAACCTTTTAAACCCGTTTGATTAATTACCGATAATAAAACAACTCAAATTGCCTTACTGTATGATCAACATTAAAATACCTTGTCAAACCCGTCGAGATCACTGGTAGAAAGAATTATCCTGTTCTCCATCATTGTTGTGTTCAACCAACTAAAGAAATGACAAACAAAAAAAATAAGATTAAGATGAAGTAAAAATAAAAAAAAATACACAAGACAACTTTAAAACAGTCCTATTATGATGTATTTATGTATAACCATCGTTGTAGGTTCTATTTTATTTTGGTCTGATAAGGTAGTCTCACCAATAGAAGTCCCCTTGACGGTCATGAAACTGGATCTTAAAATCTCCAGCCAACTCTGTTAAACCGGGCTCCCCAGGCAGAGCAAAGACCATTATACCCTTTCTAGGTGCAGCAAACCAAAAATCTTCGGGCTGCAAATAGTTAAACAATATTCTAAAAACTCGGATGAATGTGTCTGCCGATTGTTATATTGGTACATAACATTCAACTTATTAGCATATAATTGACATATGCAGGATTTAAGATATGCTATTCAGACGGATGTAATACATTTGTAGCGAGATTTCCCAAAACAACAAATCTTTTTCCATACAAAAATATAATTAAAATTGAATATTAAAAATCGTTATTAGTTGCTGCATGAAGTAATGCAGAAGAAACATACCGACAGATCCTTAGTTCTAGGATGTTTTTTCGTAGAAAAAAGAACACCTGCATAGAAAAATGAGCCCATTGATGATTAATATCATGCATCAGTAGGAAGAAACAACATTAACTTCATATAGTAGAGTACCGTTGTGATCTGAAACAGTAATAGAGGGTCTGATCCAGTAAGGGCACCTATGAAGGCGGATGCCTCTCAGCATACACCTAAAAGCAGTAAAGTAAAATAGAGTTCAGGAACAAACCATAGCCAAAGTTCACTTCCACAATTTATAATCTTTAAAAAATAGGGATAAGGTATGTGTAAGCCATCCATCTAATCAAATTTTTTCATTATGGCTATTCTTTTATTTAAAGCGTAAACTACCAAAAAGAGGATAGCATAATACATATATTAATTTGGGGTATATCAATTTTTATTTCGGTATATTATGCTACCTTTTCACTAATTTACCCATATTAGAACTACTTTCTACACCACAAACCTAAATATCTAGTTTCATTTATACCAATGCTATACCCTTGAATAATTTGAAAAGAACAATTTAAATATATAATATATTGACGACTTATCAATATTATTTTTTTTGTTTCAAAGAATTCAAAAGGCATTTTACGATATTCCACTTCTTTTTGGTCGAGATTGGTATAAATGAAATACGTGAGTGGCCTCAACATATATTATCACTTAAAAATAACGTAGAAGAAACTTTTTAGGGAATGCCGAGGTTAATCAAAAGGCATACCTTCGCCCAGGCTGATCTTCTCCATTGAATTGTGTCAGAACACGTTCAAAATATTTGACATATCTCTATATGGAAACAAGAAAACAAGAAGAGAAAAACATGGCTGTCAGATAAACTTCATAGTTGAGGTAAAACACAATCCCAAATCATTATACAAAAAAACGAACAATTTGACTTGGGAGAACAAGCCCTTTTCCATCAACACATCTCTTTTGGTTGTAATAGTCTATAGTTTCCTCAGCTGTGGGGAAAAACTGCAGATAAAATATAACAAATTATTTTACATTTATACGTAACAGAACCTAAGTGTAAAAGTCAAATATGCTTCACTGGTATGATACCTTTAAATATAAAAGCAGACTTGTGATCATTAAGCCTGTTCTTGCCATTCCGGCCTTACAGTGAACAACCACAACATTCTCAATGTCTTCTTTTAACCATGAATAGGCACTATGGCAAAATGATATAATGAGTTGGATGGGAGGACAATTGTGGTCATCAAATGGGAAGCTAGCAAGCTGAGGATAGAATGAAACATTATGTAAGATACGGTACCAGATAAGTAGTATTTGCAATGAGAAGTGATACATACAACTAAATGGAAAACTGAGAGGTTGCAATTTCAACCCATTTAGACAAAAGTGGTCGATTTGAGTGATATTTGAAAATTTGATCTATGGGTAAAATGTGAATTTAAAAGTTCGGATAAAAATGAAACGGGTCGAATGGAGTTCCAAATGTATTGTGCTTGAACAAGATTTGTAATCATAGAAACCAATTTAAACCGCTCACATCACAATAGTAGTAGCGTAAAGGCCGTAAGCCATACATTAATTACCTACAGAACTAAGAATATAAAGACAAGGGTGTGATCACTTGCAAAAACAAACACCTTCAATACCCTCTTTTTTCAAAATAGTACCTAAATTCTTAATCTCAAGAGTATCTTCTATTATACAAGTAAAATATTTTTGTTTATAGAGGCTATGAGAAAATCGCTCAATCGATGTTAATGGTTGGTTATATAACCACCTAAAGTTCTATATAGCATCAGAAACTTTCCCTTTACTCAAAACAATGGTAATGATAAAAGGCCACGACTTTAATAGTAAAACATGTATATCTGATCGATGTGGTTAAGTTGTTAACATACCTTTCCTTCAAAGAGTGATGCATCGTATAGCCTCTCAGAGCATAGATTATACACCTTGTACTTGTCCTGCAAGTATATTAAGTGGTTACTGGTCAGTGTCATTTTTGTCAAGTCGGTAATATTTTGGCATAAAAGTGTGTTGACGATCGGATATACAAAAAAATCATTTCGCCTGTTAACAATCTTCTGAAAAGCAACTTCCTAATTTAACATTATCACTTATTTATATATAAAGTATACCTGGCTCGAGTTCTTTAATTATTACAGAATATATAGTTTAGTTGACCATCGAGGTTTATAAGTACATCCTCTTTAAAATATATGGAGATATTAAACTAAAAAGTTTAACATAGCCTTGGTTTCGATATAGGACAAGACTTAAGATTACTTCCATGCTAAGCAATAAACTTCTGATTTTCAACAATAATATGACACTGCAGTAAATAGCAGCATCTAAAAATATAACCGTGACATAACTTTCGGCAAAATATGTTCAGAGAGTACAAGTAATATCACTAAAGAAAATGTTGTACCTTGTGATTGGTTTCAAAGAACTTGATTACCTCCTCCATGTGGTTACGGTAAAATCCCTACATAAATATATATTCAAGGAGTTTTAACCAAGTCGTTTTAATATAAAGAAGTATCCAAAGAAATGCTATGGTTCACCAAAGGTAATCACAGATGTCTTAAATTCACCTCAACGTATCCAAAAAAACCTGAGCTCATATCACCAGCAGGGAATCCCATTGCAATAATATTCTCGGTGATGTATGTCATATCCAAATCAAACCCTCCTTCCTAGAAGCAGAAATAAAGTAATATATATTAGTCCTCCAAAATCAACTCATATTCTTTTATAGATGATACTATTATAATCTAAGAAAACGATACAAACTTTCTTAGGATACATAAGGAAGCTTTTAGACAATATCATAAATGGTAATCATTTCAGTTACAAGATTAAAAAATCAAATGAAATCATATATTCTGGAATCTGATAACATAGACTACGTACCTGATATCTTCGTTTGTTTTGAGATACAGCATGACGAGCCTTTACTTGCACAGCCTTGACTGCACTTTTAGATGTGTCAACAAAACCTTTAGTGAGGGTCCCAATGAAGCCAGGTTGTGAAGTTTCATCAGTAGTATCAGTTTGTTGGGAGGCTTTTGGAGATAAGCGCAATCCAAATCCGCTGGTGAGGCGTGAAAAGGATGACTTTGCAGTATTTTCAGAAGAAGAGGAGTCGTCATGGGTGGCTCCTCCTAAAGGTTGGGGAAGTTTCAAACTTTTAGCCCATGTGGTTAAGCTAGAAGTGGAGAACTTTGATGATGTGTCTTGTGCAGTATTATCCGTAGGAATAGAAGCTTCTAAATCCAAGTCTTTAACAGGAGCCTTGGCAGATTCTGAATCCATTTTGAGTTTTGGACGCCTTTAACAACACCAAAAACAATGAGAGTGTGTGTGTGTGAAAGAGATACAGAAAAATATATTGTTTAGTTCATTGATCTCCATTAGCCTGGTATATACATAGAGAATGTGGCCGCAATGTCAATTCTTGTCTCGTCTAGTTTGCATTTCAAATTGTTTTTTTTAGTTAAACTTTAATTTTTTATATATGAAACAACAAGAACGTCTACATACGTTAATCTTATTAAATGCACATTGCTGCAACAAGTCTCCTTTAGTAACTAAAATACTCCTCTTCACTTTTTTTGAACCGCACAGACTCGGATAATAATAAATTATGGAGATATATACTAGATTAACCAAGTAGATAAATAAAAACAGGTTTGCCAAAATTAACCTGTATTTCTTTGGTTTCAAAAATGAGGAATATTATTATTATTACAGATTAACATTTATGCTTATTAAACTTAAACCGGTAAAGCTGATTATACATTCAACACAATATCTATCTATAATATATATATATATATATATATATATATATATATATATATATATATATATATATATATAGAGAGAGAGAGAGAGAGAGATCTGAAATAAAATGAATTCCAAATTTGATTATACAAGTAAGTCTATAATAACTTGAGATCCAACTTCGATCTGAATTAAAAAAAGTAGAGAAAGATCAAAACTTACTGAATGAAATAGAAACAACTCTCAAATCTAACGACGGCGAACCGTCGGGGTGGGTTGACGCTCCTTTTGCGAGGTCAAACGGTGGACTGTATATGTACTCTACTTACTATATATATATATATATATATATATATATATATATATATATATATTCCACTTTTTAACCACAACATCATCTAAATTTTGTGGTTGAGATTAAAAGTTGGATTTAAATGAATTATAAGGAAAAGACACGGAAGGGCAGTTTAGTCTTTTTACCTTTTTCTTTTTTTTTTTACTCACACGCGCTTCTGATTAAACAAATATTGAGCACATTTACCAAGTAAATATTCTCCAACCACTTGCAATAAAGCCAAAATACATAATGCATTAAACAAATTATATTCTTTCACATGCATAATGCATTAAACAAAATTATATGTAAAAACTATAGAATCATAGGTGATTACTAAACATTTGGTGACATTTTACATCAACATACTAAGACACATTATTAATAAAATCACAAGTTATTACTAAACGTTTTGTGACATTTTACATCAAAGAACTAAGGCACTAAATTATAAACAGTTCTTAATGTAAAAACTATGGAATCACAGGTGATTACTAAATATTTGGTGACATTTTACATCAACATACTAAGTCACATTTTACATCAACATAGTAAGTCACATTATTAATAAAATCACAGGTGAACTAAACATTTGGTGATATTTTACATCAACATACTAAGGCACATTATTAAAAAAATCACAGGTGATTACTAAACATTTGGTGACATTTTACATCAACATACTAAGACATTAAATAATAAACAGTTTCTTAATGTAAAAACTATATAATCACAGGTGATTAAATAAGCATTTGGTGACATTTTACATCAACATACTAAAGAAAATTATTAATAAAATCACAAGTGATTACTAAACATTTTGATGATATTTTACATC
This sequence comes from Senecio squalidus, assembly GCA_910822075.1. Lineage (NCBI taxonomy): Eukaryota > Viridiplantae > Streptophyta > Magnoliopsida > Asterales > Asteraceae > Senecio > Senecio squalidus. Next base: position 66,640,021 of record CAJVGC010000590.1, on the reverse strand, counting down.
AACATATAAGGCACTAAATTAATACAATCACAGGTGATTAATAGACATTTACATCAAGGTACTAAGACACTAATTTAAGAACCTTAAATGTATTAAGGTATTAAGGCACTAAATCACAGGTGATTTTCCTTTACAATTTGTTGACTACAAAATTACATTTAAGATATTTAGTGACTTAATTTAATAAAATCACATGTGACATAGTTATTGTTCAAAGAAAATACACCAAGCCAAAAATATTCTCAAACAAAATATTTGTCTACTCATTTCAAATAAAATTCAACATGTGACAGGTGATTACTAAACATTTTTGTGACATTTTACATCAACATACTAAGGCACTAAATTAAAAAAAATCACAGGTGATTACTATAGAATCACATGTGATTACTAAACATTTTTGGTGACATTTTAAATCAACATACTAAGGCACTAAATTAATACAATCACAAGTGATTACTAAAGATTTTGTGACAATTTACATCAAGGTACTAAGACACTAAATTATAAACAGTTCTTAATGTAAAAACTATAGAATCACAGGTGATTACTAAACATTTTGGCGACATTTTACATCAACATACTAAGGCACTAAATTAATAAAATCACAGGTGATTACTAAAGATTTTGTGACAATTTACATCAAGGTATTAAGGCACATTATTAATACAATCACAGGTGATCAATTGAAGGTTTGACAATCGATTCTTAGATCCGATTTTGTTTGCTCAGTTTCTCCGGAAACTTCTTATTATAAAACTGAGCAAACAAAGCAATCACAATAATAATCGCACAGTCATTGAATTCCAGCATATAGCATAACTAATATTATCCGACTCCTTAATATCCTTCACGGACCGGTACTAATCAAATCTCCCAACAGCAAGTACCTCATGTTCATAATTAGTCTAAATAACATACTAACTATTTTTTAATGCTTATAATAATATAACCAAGTCCTGTTATATATTCGCCAACTACGTTTGCATCGTATGAGTGTAGTCAAAATCACAACCACATATTATGTTTCATATCTAGAAATCCAGGTTTGTTGACTTATTCTAATTTTATTCATTTTTTCTGTAAAGTACAATATATTGTACAACTAAACACAGCGAAAAATTTAAAAAAAAATCGGAAATGAATTAGAAATTAGAAAATGAATAACATTGAGTAATGTGAATATGTGATATGATGAAATCAAGCGTAAATAAATGAGAGTATCTTCACTGTATCCGCCGCTCGTAACGATCTAAATTACAAATAAATCAAAAACAATTAACAAGTTATAACAAAACATGATCACAATTTGAAATCAAAATGTGTTGTTTTTTGTTTACCTCTGATACAGATTCATCGAGCAAGTGTTTGATTGAGTGATGATCTAACAGATTGGCTTTCTTAGGGTTTTTGGTTGCGGAATTGACGTCAGCGGTGCCGTTGGTGGTCGTCATCGAGGATTATGATTCGACTGGAATTTCTAGGGTTTGTCTGAAATGTGGAATTGACTAATTGGGGGTTTTCAGTTACTAAAGTGAAGATATTTTTCCAATGGGGCGAGTTTTGTTTTAGGGTAAAATTAATATTTTCTCTTTTCTTTTAGGCGCGTGTAACTTTTAAATATTTTCTTAATATGACTAAAATGCCCCTCCATGTGTTTGATCTATTAATGAATTTGTGTGGCTAAAAGGGTGATCTCTGGATCTCTAGCAAAAAAGAGATCCCTTTTGAACCCTCCCATATATATATATATATATATATATATATATATATATATATATATATATATATATATATATATATATATATATATATATATATATATATATATATATATATATATATATATATATATATATATATATATAGGAGTAGGATCAAATAAAAAGTCTTATATTTGTAAAAAGTGTAGGAAGCATTCTTGTTGTGACATGTGGCAACTAATATGAAATTTAAAAAAAAAATATTTTTATTTTTTTAATAAAAAATAATATTTTTTTATTAAAAAAAATAAAAGAAAAAAAAATATCAACAAAAAAAACATTTTTGAAAAAAAAATTGAATTTTTTTTTGATAACGTAATATGTCACGTCATATGATACACATTAATGATACACACAAAATATGATCCACATTAATGATGCACACAAAAAAGTTTTGCTATTCAGCTATGATGCACACAAAATAGTTATAATATTCAACTATGATGCACACATAAATGTTCATCATAGGTGTGCATCATAAATGTGCATCATATTTTTTTCGTACATAATTTTTTTCGGAGTAAATTACATAGATCGTCCCTAAGGTTTATATGAAATTACGGTTATTGTCCCTAAGTTTAAAAAGTTGCATGGTATGTCCCAAAGTTTGGAGTAATTACGGATTTCGTCCCTATTTTGGATGTCCGTTAATTACTGCCGTTAGGGTTCCCTCACGTGTTAAACACGTGAGGGTATTTTAGTCTTTTTACAATCTTCTTCCCCCAAAATCAAATAAACCCTAAAAAAAAATAAAAACACCCCTTCACACACACACACACACACACTAACAAAAACACTCACAAATGGTTTCCAATCCACCAATTCAATCAAACCCCATTTCCAAACACCACACAGATTCTGTTCCTCAACCCCCTCCCCTCGCGTTTCCGAAATCGTCAACGAATTAGCAAATCTAACACTAGAATCCGCAGATTTAACCGAGATTATGCGGAAGAAAATGGGAATTAACGAGATGCCAATAATGGCGGTGATGATGCCAGGAATGGGGTTAAGAACTAGAGTTCGAGGCGGTGTCGGCGGTGGCGGTGGGGTTGCGAAAGGAGAGGTTTAGTGGTCGGTGATGATGGTGGTTTCCGGTGGTGACGGTGGTGTCAGGTGGCCGGAGGTGGTCGTGGTATAGTACTGAATGACATGGTGGATTAAGATTCATACCGGATGTTATTAATTATATAGACTAGGGGTGGCCGAAGGAGGTTTAGTGGTCGGTGATGATGGTGGTTTCCGGTGGTGACGGTGGTGTCAGGTGGCCGGAGGTGGTTGGACTGGTTACATAAAAATGAGGGTTTTGTGGATTATAAATCTGATTTTGATTTTGGGATTTTTGATTTTGTGGATTATAAATCTGATTTTGATTTTGTGGATTATAAATTTGATTTTGGGATTTTTGGTTATGAATCTGATTTTGATTTTTGGTTATGATTTTGATTTTGGGATTTTTGATTTTGATTTTCATGGAGATGAAACTGGTTATGGAATGAAAGGGAAGGAGGTGAAAGATTGTAAAAAGACTAAAATACCCTCACGTGTTTAACACGTGAGGGAACCCTAACGGCAGTAATTAACGGACATCCAAAATAGGGACGAAGTCCGTAATTACTCCAAACTTTGGGACATACCATGCAACTTTTTAAACTTAGGGACAATAACCGTAATTTCATATAAACCTTAGGGACGATCTATGTAATTTACTCTTTTTTTCGAGAAAAAAAAAAAAAGTTTCCTCGAGAAAAAAAAATTCGATTTTTTTTTTTAATATTTTTTTTATTAAAAAATATTATTTTTTTATTAAAAAAAAAAATAAAAAATTCTAAAGTTGCCACATGTCACTACAAGAAGGCTTCCTACACTTTTTACAAATTTTGGACTTTTTACAAGAACCCTCCCCTATACATATATATATATATATATATATATATATATATATATATATATATATATATATATATATATATATATATATATATATATATATATATATATATATATATATATATATATATGATCAAATAAAAAGGGTTTTAAAATAGGTAGGATAGGAAGGAGTGTGAAGGTGACATGTGGCATTTTTTTTTTTTTTTCTTTTAATTTTTTTTTTAATAAAAAAAATATATTTTTTTAATTAAAAAAAAAAAAATTTAATAAAAAAAAAAAAATTTCGGGGAAAAAAAAAATTTCGGGGGAAAAAAAAATTTGAAAAATTTTCCGATAACGTAATCATTTTCGTGCACAAGTTTTGAATTTATGTACACGAAAAAGTGATGCACCAACTAAAAAAATGATTTTTGGTGCATTATTTTATAAAAAAATGACAATTTTAGTGCATCATTTTACAAATAAAGTGATTTTTGGTGTATGTGTTCGTTTAAAAAAGATTTTTCGTACATCACTTTTTGAAAAAATGAATTCTTGTGCATCAGTTTTGTCAATTTTTTCGTGCATAAGTTTTTCGGAGCAAATTTTTTTTTTTTCACCCGAAAATTTTTTTTTTCCTCCGAAATTTTTTTTTTTTATTCAAAAAATATTTTTTTTTTAATAAAAATATTATTTTTTATTAAAAAAAAGAATTTTCAAATTGCCACATGTCATCACCACAATCCTTCCTATTCTTTTTATTTTAAAAACTTTTTACAATAACCCACCCCTATATATATATATATATATATATATATATATATATATATATATATATATATATATATATATATATATATATAAGGACTGATTCATGCGAGAACTCTTATTTCTGCGAGAAGTGCGAGAATTCTTAAAAAAAGTGTCAATTAACATGTAATTATGTCTATTGACATTTAAACTATTGAATTTTAAAAATCTAGTAAAAATATAAATGAAAATTTTAAAAAATTGTATGAAATCACGCGTATTTAGAAATGTTCACATGTGAACGTTTTTTTTCAAAAAATGAGTTCATATATGAACGAAAATTTTTTACGTTATTTTATATAATTTTTTTTAATTTTTTACGTTTATATTACTTGATTATTGATCTCCAAAATAGTTTGAATGTGAATGAACAAAGTGAAACGTGATTTAACACTTTTGTGAGAGTTCTCGCAAAAAGAAGAGTTCTCGCAGGAACCATTCCCTATACATACATATATATATATATATATATATATATATATATATATATATATATATATATATATATATATATATATATATATATATATATATATATTTATATATATATATATATATATATATATATATATATATATATATATATATATATATATATATATATATATAGATTGAGGTTCAAAAGAGATCACTAATTTTTTAGAGATCCAGGATCCTTTCCTAACCACCAATTTTTCCTTATACTTATTTTTTTATTTTTTTTTATTTTTTTTTTTTCTAAAAGTTTTTTTTTACTATTTTTCTAAAAAAAAAATTTACTTTTTTCTTTTCCTTTTTATTAACTTTTTTTTTTTCCCGAAAATCACATTTGATTTTCAACCTTACTTTTTAAAAATCACATGTGATTTTCAATCTACAAATATTTTATGGGTAAAATCACGTTTGATTTTAACAAATTATTGATTATTTTTTACCAAAATCACATGTGATTTTTAACTTACAAACTATTTTGCTTATAAAATCACATATGATTTTCGAGAAACAAATTTTTCAAGTGTGACTTTAAAATTTATAAAGTTTGGTTTTTGAAAATCACATGTGATTTTCGACAAAAAAAAAATTCACGTGTGATTTTAAAATTTATAAATTTGGGTTTTTGAAAATCAAATGTGATTTTAATTTTTTACAAAAAAATCACATGTGATTTTGAAAAAAAAAAAGTTAAGTAAAACATAGCAAAAAAATAAAACCGAATTAAAAAACGAAAAAAAAAAATGAAAAAAAAATAAAAAATATATAAATGGAAAAATAAATGGCTAGGAAGCCTTTGTGGTTTTGACCCTAAGTGAATTTGTGTGGCTAAAAAGTGGATCCTTGGATCTTTAGAAAAATGAGGATCTCATTTGAACCTCACCCTATATATATATATATATATATATATATATATATATATATATATATATATATATATATATATATATATATATATATATATATATATATATATATATATATATATATATATATATATATATATATATATATATATATAGGGGAGGGTTCATGTAAAAAGTGTTAAATTTGTAAAAAGTGTGAGAAGCATTGTGGGGGTGACATTTGGCAATCTCGAACTTTTTTTTTTTTTTTTTTTTTTTTTAAAAAAATATTATTTTTAATAAAAAAATATTTAAAAAAATTCGAATTTTTCTTTCTCGAGAATTTTTTTTCTTTTTGCTCGAAAAAAGTTATGTACGAAAAAAAATATGATACACATTTATGATCCACATCTATGATGAACATTTTATGTGTGAATAATAGGTGAATATCATAGTTTTTCCGTGTGGATCATTTTGTGCATCATTAATGTGCATCATATTTTGTGTGTCCATCATATGACGTGGCAGATGACGTTATTAAAAAGAATTTCAAAATTTTTTTTTTTTTACGATTTTTTTTTTTTCAAAAAAAAAATATTATTTTTTTAAATATCTTTTTATTAAATTTTTTTTTTCCAAGCTTGCCGCATGTCACTCGCACAATGCTTCTCACACTTTTTACAAATTTAACAATTCTTATTTGATCCTACTCCTACATATATATATATATATATATATATATATATATATATATATATATATATATATATATATATATATATATATATATATATATATATATATATATATATATATATATATATATATATATATATATATATATATATATATATATATATATATATATGACAGAGTTAATGTAAAAAGTGTTAAATTTGTAAAAAATGTGAGAAGCATTGTGGGAGTGACATGTGGCAAGCTTGAATTTTTTTTATTTTTTTTTTAATAAAAAAATCGAAATTTCTTTTTTTCGAGATTTTTTTTTTCTTTTTGCTCGAAAAAAGTTATGTACGAAAAAAAAATATGATACACATTTATGATGCACATATGAACATTTTATGTGTGCATCATAGTTGAATATTATAGTTTTTTTGTGTGCATCATTTATATAAATAATATTTTTTGTGCATCATATTTTGTGTGTGCATTATATGACGTGGCAGATGACCAAAAAGAATTTCAAAATTTATTTTTTTTCCAAAATTTTATTTTTTTACGAATTTTTCTTTTTTTATTTTAAATATAATTTTTTAAATATTTTTGTATTAAAAAAAAATTTTATTTTTCTTCAAGCTTCCCACATGTCAATCCGACAATGCTTCTCACACTTTTTACAAATTTAACACTTTTTATTTGATCCTACTCCTATATATATATATATATATATATATATTTATATATATATAACAAGAAGGATCTAATAAAAAGGGTACAAAATGTCACCTCCTTTGAGCAGTAACAAGTAGGGATGACAGGATTTTGGGGTAGAATTAGAAAGGATAAGCAGTGATAAGGTATTGATATGTGGCAGAAAATAAAAAAAACCCATTATTATATCAATAAGGGTATAATGGTCATTTAACACCACACTTTTACTTTTAGATCCCAAAATCTAACCCTAACCATATCAAACTAAAATATCTCTCTCTCTTAAAATCCCGCCGGAAATGATCTCTCTCTCTCTCTCTTAAAATCCCGCCGGAAATGAAACTGCGACGACGTGTCAGGGAAGGCGGTGTTTGACGGTGGCGGCTTCGGAAGGCGACGGCGGCGGAAAATGAAACTGGCGACGACGGCGGCGTCGGAAAATGAAACTTGCGACGGTTTTTGGTGGCGGTGAAGGTTTTTTGGTGACGGTGACGGTGTTTGACGGTGGCGGTGGTATCTGTTTTTGGTGGCGGTGAAGGTGTTTATATGATGATGATGATGACGATGGAGAAGACGAGCAGATCTGTTTTTTCCAGGTTTTTGCGGCGACGGTGGCGGTGGATTTTCCGGTGACTTTCTGCTTTACGGTGACTTTCTGCTTTCCGTCACCATGATTGTAACCGGAGTTGCAGGTATTTGAATTTATCCGGTGACGGTGGCGGCGGTGGATTTATCCGGTGACGGTGGCGGTTACCGGAAGGCGGTTTTTTTTTTATGCACAATGGTTTTGTAAAGTATGAACAATGGTTTTGTAAAGTTATGCACAATCTTTTTGTAATTATGCAGAGATATATTTAATATTTACGCACAATGTTTTGTAATTTTTTGTATAAAAAACTTACAAAAAATTAATGCACAAGTTGTTCTATAAAAACCGATACACAATGTTCGTATTTTTTATATAGAATTTTTTGATGCACATAAAATCGATGCACACGTTATTGATAAAAGTTATGCACAGAGATTCAAAAAATGAGTAATCTAGTAAAATGAAAAAAAAAAAAAAAAAAAACAAACATATTTTTGCTTTATTACGAAAAGGGCATGAAAGTTTGAAAACATTACAAAAATGTCACCGCGTTGACTTTCTTGGATTAAGTTTTTGTTGACTAAATATGTGGATGAGATTGTTTCCTATACTTTAGCTTTTACATTATCCCACCCCTATATATATATATATATATATATATATATATATATATATATATATATATATATATATATATATATATATATATATATATATATATATATATATATATATATATATATATATATATATATAGATTGGGGTTCAAAAGGGATCCATAATTTTCTAGAGATCTAGGGATCCACTTTTTTCTTTGTTTTTTTTTTTTGCTTTTTTTCTAACTTTTTTTTTTACTTTTTTCTTTTACCTTTTTATTTACTTTTTTTTTTTTTTTTTTTTTTTTTTTTTTTTTCCGAAAATCACATTTGATTTTCAATGTTACTTTTAAAAACCACATGTGATTTCAATCTACAAATCTTTTATGGGTAAAATCACATGTGATTTTTAACCTACAAACTATTTTGTTTATAAAATCACATGTGATTTTCGAGAAACAAATATTTCAAGTGTGACTTTAAAATTTATAAATTTTGGTTTTTGAAAATCACATGTGTGACAACCGTCAAAAATCTAGATACTTGTTTAGCTACTATGTCGGTTCGAAATCATTAGTCACTCTTTTATCGTATTCGCTTTGTTCTAGTTCGAAACTGTTGAGCCGGTACTTGTCGGAACTAATGTCGGAATAACTTCCGGAATCAATTTCATAAGTCCTAATACCAAGAAAACACATATTGAACTTTCCTAAGTTCATAACTAATCATAATTAAGAACTTTCAATTAACAAAAAGGTCCAACGAAGCAATAACGTAAAAACGAAAAATCAGAAAATGCCGGAAAACTGCCCGGTGCGCAGCACCTCCTCCTGAGGTGCGCAACACCTCCCACCAGTTTTCAAAATATTTTCATGTTTAGTCCTTGCCTCGTTTTTACCCAAACCCACCCAATCAAAAACGACCTAACCCACTTAATTACTGCAAATAACAGTCCCAAAGTGTATCATTACACTCCTCTTTTATTTCTTTTCATTTTCATTTTCTTAAATCATTTTACACACACTAAAAACACACACTTGCATTTTCTCTCTATTTGTCTTCAAGAACACCATTGAAACCAGAGACATTGCACCATAAAAATCAACCTTTCATCCATACAAATCGTTCAAAACATCTAGAGGAACAAAGAGGTGCCATTTATTTCGAAAAAGGACCAAGTTCGTAAAGATTTTTGAAGCTCAAATCCGACCAAAAGCATCATCCATTCGATTTCCTTCGGTAGATTACTTTCCTTTCACTGTTCTTACATAAATAATCGATTGCATGTAAGATCTAACGGTTAAAAATGTGTTTTTATACAAATCTTTGACTTTTATGGTCAAAAACGTTTTTAATCAAGATACTCTTTAGATCCACGAATCTGTGAATAAAAACACTTTAGAAACTGTTAAAATGATGTTGTAAAAGATATTTACTAATTGCATGTTCGATCTAAACAACAAAAATAAGTTTTATAAAGATTTATGTCACTTTTCATACAAAAACGATTTTTATCTAAATGATACTTAGATCTATGTTTTTGTGGATAAAAGTTGTTTAGAAACCATAATAGTGATGTTTTATAAGTTATCCACCGGTTGCATGTTGAAATCCTTGTGTCACAAAACGTTTTTAGCAAGAAAAACACCAAACGGGAAAGAAACAGCAGCTAGGTGTGCAGCACCTAGGCTCAGATGCGCAGCACCGAGCTGCTGTTCCCCCGAAAATCGTCGTTTACTCGTCTAAAACTTGTACGCACCTTCTGGACTTTTGACAATAACATTACTAGACTGAGATAAATAAAAATGATAATGATTATGACTTGTATTGGACTTATTGGACTTGTGGTGAAGTTATTTTGTGTATATGTATGTTTTGTGAGCGGTAATGATTGTAGGTTTTGGACATGAAATTTGGGCGCGGAAGCGCTGCCCAAATTTCGTTAGAAAACCTAAACCATTTCAGTAACCAAAACATGTTTATCATAATAATAACTTTAACATTGAACTTTCAAACTAAAAATAAACGTTAACCGCTTCGGACCAATTTTGAGACAATTTGACTTCATCACATAACCATAAACAAAAGTTACCAAATCTTATATAAAGGACCAAATAAGACATTAACTTTTGAACAATCTTGGTATTCCTAGGCATTCCGTGATTCCCGACTCCGTTCTCCGACCGATTCCGAGTTCACTCTCTTTGCAAACCGTGAGTTCACCCCTCCTTACTTTTACATTTTAAGTACTCTTTTTGGGGGGGAAACATGAGATCAAAAATTGTTTTTGGACTATGGCATTATGTGAAATTGTTTATCAAACTATTTTGACTATTTGAAATTGTACGACTATTTTGACTTTTGGTACTTATCGGACTAATTTGACTTTTGGACTTATAAACTATTTCGACTCTCGAACTATTTGAACTAGTGCGACTTTGAACTTATTCGAACTACTTTGACTTTTGACTATTAAACTTTGACTTTTGACTATTAAACTTGACTTTTGACTATTAAAACTTTGCCCTTTGACTTATTACACTTTGACTTTTGACTTATTAAACGTTGACTTTTGACTTATTAAACCTTGACTTTTGCACTTATAAACTATTTTGAACGAACTATTTGGACGACTTTTAAACTATTTTTGGACGACTATTTGGACGACTTTTAAAACTATGTTGGACGAACTATTTTGTAATTGGACGACTTTTAGACATGCGTAAACAACATCAACTGTTCGGATTGGCTTACCTTAGACTCCCTAGGTTTGCCTCTTTGGATACTTGAATAGACATTGATAGCTGGTTGTATTTAAGTACTAAACCCTAGGTGAGAATATAACGCCGTAAGTGCAGACTAAAAGACTTTAAAACTGTTCGGCAAAAGTCCCACAATTTACTTAGACGACTGTACACACTATTAACACAAGCCGTTAGCATATATTATGGGTATCGATACTTAGGAGCGGTCACTCCTTACCAATGGGTAGCGACCAAGGTACATATTGCTAAGTCCTCGCGGACTCTGACTGTAGACTTGACTGGTGGGCAGGTACTTGACTAGAATCGGGTTAGTGTGTAGACTAAATCTTACGTATATTAAGCTTAGCGGTTGGTACAACTCGAGGATCATAGGTCTATATTACGCATATACTTACGTTCTGTCTTGCACATGTGGATTAATCCACCGCTGAGGTAATGACTATGACCCCTTTTGCTACACTATTGACTTTGTATTTGACTTAGACTTACTTTGGTCGTACTTGAAATCGTTTTGAACGTACTTGAACTCATTTTTAAACTTACTTAAATTTATTCTAAAGTACTTGAAATTGTCTTGAAATTGGGTTATTCTTGAATTTTAAGCACTTAAATTTAATTAAGTTACTCTCGAATTTTAAGAATCTAATCTTCTCTTGAAATCTTTGACCTTGAACTCTTAAATTGATCTTTTCTTCAATCGTAAACTGTAACTCACTCACTACGTATTCGTAGTTGACACTTTATCTCATGTTTCAGGAATTAAGCGTAAGTTATGAAGTGCATTGCTCGGGCGGGTCAAGTTCATTATGTGAAGTGTACTTGGGGAAGAAGACCTTATTTTGGGAATTTTATTTAAAAACACTTTCGTTATGTACTATGGTCTTATATTGAAACTTGGTTGTATCTTTGACTTGTACTTTTTAATTTAAATCTTAATGACTCGAACCGTTATTTTTTGGTGTAACCCGTGAAATGAATCTTTGCTCTTCACATTCCGTGTTTCCGCTTTAGCGGGGTGTGACAGACTTGGTATCAGAGCACGGGTTATAGTGAAAACGGTTTTAAAAATCTTTCAAAAAGTTTTCGAAACCAAAACTATAACCAAGGCTTTTCAGAAAACGTCATTTTCGGGTTCAAACTTTAGTATGTTATTTTCCGCAATTGCATGATTAACCTTTTTCAACTATGCGTGACTTGATCACCCACCGTAGTTCAAAATGAATTATGCAAGAACGGAAAATGAAAGGCTATCGTTAAACGGTTTTTGAGTCCATAAATTCCCGGTCTTGTCAATTCCCGACACTCACATGATTGACCCGTGCATGCATTTTTACTTACGTTTTTCATATTCTTAGTTTCCCCCGTACTTATGTAACTCTCTATTCGCAGATACGCCATGTCTCAGTCCTCGAACTCTCGATCCCAGACACGATCACTTCCCCGAGCCGCCTCCCCCTCTCACGAACCCTCTGAGGGCCACACCGCATCCGAAAGTCAGCGTCATCAGACGACTGACCCAACGGAAGACACGTCCCAGACCATCAGTAGCAGTAATGGGTCCAGCCCAAGGACGGTACTTCCACCTCCTAGGTTGGTGCCCGTTGCAGCACCACAGCCCCGAGGACCAAACGTTGGAGCACCTATGCATCCGCCGTCGGGCCCATTCCGAACCGCGCCTCCCCAGTCTTTCTTGGACCCCTACGATCCCGCCTTCGCACTCCGATATTCGGAGCGTTACGCATGGGATCGTCGGGTTCATTGAAGAAAGACGGCGTGCGCAGGAGTCCGGACCCTCCCGACCCATTGATGCCACCTACTCACCAGCCTCTTCCTCCGGACGCCTTCCTCAACCTACACCGCCAAGTCCGTGGACTTGCCGAGGAAGCCCAGGAGCAGGGCCTTCTTTTATTTGAAGTCTCCGATGCTGCAAACGAGCTAGCCACAGCAGTCCCGGCGGATGGCTCAGGCCACCGCCCGGACCGTCTAGTGCCTCGTCAGAGCCTGCATAGTCATGGGAGCACTTGTCGCAGCTCTCGCCGCCATGATGTTCTTGGAAGAGCGTTATTAGACATGTTTCCCTTCTACTGTAGTGTACCGGCTTAGTCGTAATTTTCTCATCGTACACGACTTAAGCCACTACTTATTACTCCTCTATGTATTGTACTTGTATGTTTCTCTCAGTGAATTTGTCATGTGTACCGAAACTTCTATTATTAATGAAATTCTATCTTTTATCATTTGGTTTATCCGTCTTGTGAACTTTGTACTTGTTGCGAACACTATGATTCTATCTCCTAAATCATAATCTTGCGTGTACTACTTGATCATTCGTGTTGATCTCGTGCTATGACTATCTATGATCACTTGAATCGTAATTCTTATCATATCTCATTCGCGCGTTCTAAACCCAACCTAAATTCTTCTGTTGCAGAATCATGGCACCCCCGCACTTGAGTGCTAGTGACCTCGCCGAGCAAGTCATCGCCCAGATGAACGCAACAATACCCGACTTGATTTCCCAGGTGATCGTCGGAGTGAGCGACAGGATCTTCAGAAGCGATAACCCCGACACCTTTTGTTCGGAGATCAATCATGACAACAACCTCCCTTCTCCTCCAGCCCCCGTCACTCGAAGGAAGAGTGAGAAGCGTAGGGCTAGTCACCAACCCATAAGGGGCAACCACGACAAGAAGCCCGCCATCAGACGCCGAGAGTATGCTGGACCGCACCCTAAGTGCGAAAAGTGCTACGGCATCACATTGGGGACTGCCCAGCGTGCTACGCGTGCAACAAAGTCGGACACCTCTTCCGACATTGTCGTGAACATGCTGCTAAGCAGAACGAGGACGAGGACCTTGGAACTAACCCCTTGCCTCCCTCTCCTGCTCTTCTTCCAACAAAGGGAGAACAAGAGGAGGAAGCTCCGCCACCAATATCACGGACTAGTATCCCCCAGGAATACCCCACCCTCGAACCCACACTGGACCGCACACCCGATGCAACAGATGCCCTTTCCACCATGTCCGGCAGTGCCCGGTATGCAAACTTTGCAACACCGTAGGACACTACCCTTGGTGCTGTCCAGAAAATGCGAACAGAAGGCTACTATGTCTCGAATGTGGGAGCAACCAGCACTTTCGTGAGGATTGTCTCTTAGAGCACCACCACAGAGACCCTCAGTGCTCTCGCAATCACGGCCGAGGAAGCCTCTCAGAGCCTTAAAGCAACTACTGGTACGTTCCCTGTCAAAAGACCCTTTTTCCTTCCGCACTAATTGATTCAAGAGCTGAAGAAAACCTTGCCCCTTAGAGATTGGACATCCCATCAGTTAGGACCTCAGGCTTTACGTATAGTTCCCCTCTATTATGCCAACGATCCACTAGTCGCACTGCAAGTGAAAAATTTAGGGCTTCCCAATACGTCGATTCGCCTAAAAGTTCCTCCACTGACCCAGTTCTTACCAAACCATCTAGCCCTGACGCCATCGTCGGATAAACCAATCACCGCACTATTGAGTCAAGATGGTTCGTTCTGATAGACTCACTAGCATCCTGAGAAGGGCTACGACGCACCCTCCGCTCACGACGTCGAGTATAAACCTAAGGAAAGCCGAATCCAAGACACCTCTGTAGTCAAGGACCATCCAAAGTTTTCCTGAGAAATCGCCCCGGACTACCGCCGAGAGCGACGATGCGAAAATTCCAAATAAACCTTGTTCCTAGCACGGCACCAATAGCCAAGACTCCCTACCAACTAGCACCATTTGAGATGCTAAGGCAGCCAAAGCCGCTGTAGGAACCTCCCAACTCTAACTCTACCACACAAAGTCGACTTGGGGAGTCCAGCTTCCCTAACAAGAGACAGGCAGACCCATACGTTGTACGCCAAACGTCATGAACTCATCAGACAGACCGTCGTGAAACGATAACCATCCCCGAGGATCGACAATCAGTCCGAGCAGTTGCAGGATGCAATCTCTCGAAGGTCGACCTCGCCCGAGTTATCACCAGGTTCGCGACATTTTGACCAACACTTGCGAGGACCGCATGTTCGAACATCGATGCAAACCACCCTAGAACCCTCCCATGGTCAGGAACCGCACGCCATTTCCCCAAATTCGAACGCTGACCCGAGCAGAACACTTCCCGACTCTATGGTCACCTCGAAGGAACTCAGACCCAGGCTAAACGTAGCTTGTAGCGCCAAGCCCCTAGCATGAGCTCCTAAATCCGAAAGTATTCGTGAATCCATTCCCGTCAAGGGCCATCGAATTGTTATTCCATTTACCCGGGATCCGACTTGCTGTAACCGGAGTTCCCGAGAATACTATTCTGACCGGACACCGTGTAAGGACACTACCCTGTATCCCGCCAAGTGCTTCACCTACCTCGAGGTCAAGGCAGGGCACCGAAACTCACCCCACCATTAGTCGATCTACGTCCCCCTCTCCTCGAAGTGCCCTCCTGAGAATCGCCGCCATGACGCGACTATACCTCATCACCTCTTCACAATTCGCCTGTCTTTAATCGGGTACACTTGCGTCACGGACCCCGTGCCAGCACGAAGTGTGAACCCATCAGCCTATGCATGGACGCAAGTGTCAAACACCGCCCCTGTCGGCTAGAAGTTGACGGTTGACGACTTGCAAAGGCTCCTACGTCTACCTCTACTCGCGAAGGACCGGAAACGTTCCCGTACCCGGCCAAGGAGCCGCGCGACCATCTGGAAGTGAGACCTCGATCCCTTGGATGGCAACAGGGTATCCCTTATGATACCGCCACGGAAAGAGGACAGTCTGCTTCTGGAAAACGCGGCAAACTAAGCCGAGGTACACCGGTTCAATCTAAGTCTCGGGATGTACCGATCCGACCTCTCACCATTTATAATTTTCCCGACTGTCTCCCAGTGTTCTTACGTGCCCTCCTCACCTGTTAAGCGTTCATCGGATGAGACCTTTGTCATCTTCCTCTAGTCCAAACTGCTGCTACGCCAAGTTCTTTATTAAACACTTAGGTTGTTGACTCCAAGGACAAATAGCATTGACCGAACCTCGTACCCATCTCTGAGTTCAGTGGAACCTCCGACGGAAGTCCTACTACCGCGTGGTGACACATGGACCAAAACTCGTCAGGAGAACCCACTACGATCCGACGGCAAAACTTTTCCCCATGAGACGAACTAAATTTCGGGACGAAATTCCTTTCAACCCGGGGAGAATGTGACAACCGTCAAAAATCTAGATACTTGTTTAGCTACTATGTCGGTTCGAAATCATTAGTCACTCTTTTTATCGTATTCGCTTTGTTCTAGTTCGAAACTGTTGAGCCGGGTACTTGTCGGAACTAATGTCGGAATAACTTCCGGAATCAATTTCATAAGTCCTAATACCAAGAAAACACATATTGAACTTTCCTAAGTTCATAACTAATCATAATTAAGAACTTTCAATTAACAAAAAGGTCCAACGAAGCAATAAAAAACGAAAAATCAGAAAATGCCGGAAAACTGCCCGGTGCGCAGCACCTCCTCCTGAGGTGCGCAGCACCTCCACCAGTTTTCAAAATATTTTCATGTTTAGTCCTTGCCTCGTTTTTACACAAACCCACCCAATCAAAAACGACCTAACCAACTTAATTACTGCAAATAACAGTCCCAAAGTGTATCATTACATTCCTCTTTTATTTCTTTTCATTTTCATTTTCTTAAATCATTTTACACACACTAAAAACACACACTTGCATTTCTCTCTATTTGTCTTCAAGAACACCATTGAAACCAGAGACATTGCACCATAAAAATCAACCTTTCATCCATACAAATCGTTCAAAACATCTAGAGGAACAAGAGGTGCCATTTATTTCGAAAAAGGACCAAGTTCGTAAAGATTTTTGAAGCTCAAATCCGACCAAAAGCATCATCCATTCGATTTCCTTCGGTAGATTACTTTCCTTTCACTGTTCTTACATAAATAATCGTGCATGTAAGATCTAACGGTTTAAAAATGTGTTTTTATACAAATCTTTGACTTTTATGGTCAAAAACGTTTTTAATCAAGATACTCTTTAGATCCACGAATCTGTGAATAAAAACACTTTAGAAACTGTTAAAATGATGTTGTAAAAGATATTTACTAATTGCATGTTCGATCTAAACAACAAAAATAAGTTTTATAAAGATTTATGTCACTTTTCATACAAAAACGATTTTTATCTAAATGATACTTAGATCTATGTTTTTGTGGATAAAAGTTGTTTTAGAAACCATAATAGTGATGTTTTATAAGTTATCCACCGGTTGCATGTTTGAAATCCTTGTGTCACAAAACGTTTTAGCAAGAAAAACACCAAACGGGAAAGAAACAGCAACTAGGTGCGCAACACCTAGGCTCAGGTGCGCAGCACCGAGCTGCTGTTCCCCCGAAAATCGTCGTTTACCCTCGTCTAAAACTTGTACGCACCTTCTGGACTTTTGACAGACTGAGATAAATAAAAATGATAATGATTATGACTTGTATTGGACTTATTGGACTTGTGGTGAAGTTATTTTGTGTATATGTATGTTTTGTGAGCGGTAATGATTGTAGGTTTTGGACATGAAATTTGGGCGCGGAAGCGCTGCCCAAATTTCGTTAGAAAACCTAAACCATTTCAGTAACCAAAACATGTTTATCATAATAATAACTTTAACATTGAACTTTCAAACTAAAAATAAACGTTAACCGCTTCGGACCAATTTTGAGACAATTTGACTTCATCACATAACCATAAACAAAAGTTACCAAATCTTATATAAAGGACCAAATAAGACATTAACTTTTGAACAATCTTGGTATTCCTAGGCATTCCGTGATTCCCGACTCCGTTCTCCGACCGATTCCGAGTTCACTCTCTTCGCAAACCGTGAGTTACACCCCTCCTTACTTTTACATTTTAAGTACTCTTTTTGGGGGAAACATGAGATCAAAAATTGTTTTTTGGCATTATGTGAAATTGTTTATCAAACTATTTTGACTATTTGAAATTGTACGACTATTTTGACTTTTGGTACTTATCGGACTAATTTGACTTTTGGACTTATAAACTATTTCGACTCTCGAACTATTTGAACTAGTGCGACTTTGAAACTTATTCGAACTACTTTGACTTTTGACTATTAAACTTTGACTTTTGACTATTAAACTTTGACTTTTGACTATTAAAACTTTGACTTTTGACTTATTACACTTTGACTTTTGACTTATTAAACGTTGACTTTTGACTTATTAAACCTTGACTTTTGCACTTATAAACTATTTTGAACGAACTATTTGGACGACTTTTAAACTATTTTGAACGATCTATTTGGACGACTTTTAAACTATGTTGGACGAACTATTTGTAATTGGACGACTTTTAGACTATTTTTGGACGACTATTTGGCCTGATATGCGTAAACAACATCAACTGTTCGGATTGGCTTACCTTAGACTCCCTAGGTTTGCCTCTTTGGATACTTGAATAGACATTGATAGCTTGGTTGTATTTAAGTACTAAACCCTAGGTGAGAATATAACGCCGTAAGTGCAGACTAAAAGACTTTTTAAAACTGTTCGGCAAAAGTCCCACAATTTACTTAGACGACTGTACACACTATTAACACAAGCCGTTAGCATATATTATGGGTATCGATACTTAGGAGCGGTCACTCCTTACCAATGGGTAGCGACCAAGGTACATATTGCTAAGTCCTCGCGGACTCTGACTGTAGACTTGACTGGTGGGCAGGTACTTGACTAGAATCGGGTTAGTGTGTAGACTAAATCTTACGTATATTAAGCTTAGCGGTTGGTACAACTCGAGGATCATAGGTCTATATTACGCATATACTTACGTTCTGTCTTGCACATGTGGATTAATCCACCGCTGAGGTAATGACTATGACCCCTTTTGCTCGCTACACTATTGACTTTGTATTTGACTTAGACTTACTTTGGTCGTACTTGAAATCGTTTTGAACGTACTTGAACTCATTTTTAAACTTACTTAAATTTATTCTAAAGTACTTGAAATTGTCTTGAAATTGGGTTATTCTTGAATTTGAAGCACTTAAATTTAATTAAGTTACTCTCGAATTTTAAGAATCTAATCTTCTCTTGAAATTCTTTGACCTTGAACTCTTAAATTGATCTTTTCTTCAATCGTAAACTGTAACTCACTCACTACGTATTCGTAGTTGACACTTTATCTCATGTTTCAGGAATTAAGCGTAAGTTATGAAGTGCATTGCTCGGGCGGGTCAAGTTCATTATGTGAAGTGTACTTGGGGAAGAAGACCTTATTTTGGGAATTTTATTTAAAAACACTTTCGTTATGTACTATGGTCTTATATTGAAACTTGGTTGTATCTTTGACTTGTACTTTTTAATTTAAATCTTAATGACTCGAACCGTTATTTTTGGTGTAACCCGTGAAATGAATCTTTGCTCTTCACATTCCGTGTTTCCGCTTTAGCGGGGTGTGACAACATGTGATTTTCTAAAAAAAAAAATTTACGTGTGATTTTAAAATTTATAAATTTTGGTTTTTGAAAATCATATGTGATTTCAATTTTTTACAAAAAAATCACATGTGATTTTGAAAAAAAAAAAAAGTTAAGTAAAACATAGCAAAAAAAAAAAAAAAAAAAAAAAAAAAAAAAAAAAAAAAAAAAAAAGGAAGTATTAAGGGAAAAATGTGTGGCTGAAAAGTGGATCCTTGGATCCCTAGCAAACTGAGGATCTCATTTGAACCTTACCCTATATATATATATATATATATATATATATATATATATATATATATATATATATATATATATATATATATTTATATATATATATATATATATATATATATATATATATATTATATATATATATATATATATATATATAATATATATATATATATACTAATATATATTATATATATATCTAACTGTAAAGTTTTGTAGAAAAATTACTAAAATACCTTTATTTTACATTTAATACATATAAATATCTACTAATAATTTTTTTTTGATTTTTCATATTTAATAATCTCACCAAAACTAAAATTCAAATAAAACTTATATTACAATTTAGATAATTAACTTACACCTAATTATGCTAACTATTAAAATAATAAAAATAAATTCTAATATAATAGTACTAAAATACTAAGAATAAACTTTTTCTTTTATAATTAATCGACTTATATTTAGAAAAATAAAATATATGCTAACTTTCTCTATGATAATCGGCTACTGTGTTTAAAAAGTTGACTTAACTATGTTTTTAGAACTTTTTCAAATATAAAACGACTTAATTATTGAAATTTAAAGTCAATAATAAGTAATAATACAATAAACTAGCATTAATAAAATTAACTTTAAATAATATATTGTTATGTTAAGTAATTTTAAAATGTATAAAATAAACTATCATTAATAAAAGAATAAATTGTATGAAAATATAAATGAATATTCATGAATGTACATGAACGAACAAAACTTTTCTTCATGTTCGTTCATTTAATTAATCGAACAAACTATCTTATTCATGTTCATTTTGTTAACTAATTAAAGTAACATAAACGAATGTTTTTGGATAAATGTTCACTTACTGTTCGAATAAATATATGTGGTTTTTTCGATAGGGATATGACGTGGCAACACAAATGTATTAGACTATTAGTAAAAACTGTCAAAATCTTAAATGCAGACGAAATACACATCAAATGTAATGTATCGAGAGTTTTGCACGACAAAGCTATTCGATTTTTACATATTATCAAATATTGTGAAACAATAACACATTCTCTCTTTGCATTATTATTGCGAAAAACATGTACGTGAAAAAAATTGTTTATCCAAAAATTTAACTATCTATTTGTCGTTACCGCTGCAACGCGCGGGTAACTTACTAGCATATATATATATATATATATATATATATATATATATATATATATATATATATATATATATATATATATATATATATATATATATATATATATATGTATGGGAAAAGTGAATATGGGGCTGTTACACATGTAAGCTTACATGCAAAACTCATCAAAAAATATATCGTTTTGTTAAAAATTCTTCAAATCTATATAATTTTAATCATATTTATTAAACTAATTTACAAATTTTTATCTATTCACATCTTTTTCTTCATTAATCGTGTCTTTCAAAAATATAAGTTTTTTTGTCATCACTGGACATCTATCGAAGTCACTTTTTATAACTTCTTCATAATAAACAATGACCCCCTGCATTTTGGGGATCACCTCTCCCATGATGAATATAGGACAAATCAAGCGTTGAAAAGTATTTAAACCACAAAACGACATAGTTTTTAATGAGTTTCGCATGTAAGCTTACATGTGTAACAACCTCATATTCACTTCCCCCATATATATATATATATATATATATATATATATATATATATATATATATATATATATATATTATATATATGGAAAAGTGAATATGGGACTGTTACACATGTAAACTTATATGCAAAACTCATCAAAAAATATGTCGTTGTGTTAAAAGTTCTTCAAATCTATATAATTTTAATCATATTTATTAAACTAACTTTACAAATTTTTATCTATTCACATCTTTTTCTTCATCAATCGTGTCTTTCAACAATATAAGTTTTTTTCTCATCACTAAGCATTTATCGAAGTCACTTTTTATAACTTCTTCATAATAAACAATGACCCCCTTCAGTTTCGGGATCACCTCTCCCTTGATGAATATATGACAAATCAAGCTTTGAAAAGCATTTAAACCACAAAACAACATAGTTTTTAATGAGTTTCGCATGTAAACTTACATGTGTAACAGCCCCATATTCACTTCCCCCATATATATATATATATATATATATATATATATATATATATCTTATATCTTATCTTATATGTATAATAAAACAGGGGCCTTAAATGCCACAAGCCAAAATAAGGTCTGTTAGATGAGTTAGATATTTTGATTTCAACCGTTAGATTAGATGTATGATATCATCAAATATTTTTTTCATTTACACCCTCATACAATACATAATTGTATTCTCTCTTCAATTTCATCACCACTAAAATAAAAATATATTTGTCTCTTATTTGACTATTATTTACCTTATTATTACTATTATAAAATCTCTTAATAAAAAATATTGAAATATGTTTATAAGCGTAAATGTATATATGTTATTATAGCTATAAACAACATGTATTAATATAAATATATATTTGTTATTATACGTGCAATATTGTATACTCATAATAACTTAAAAGAACAAGTTCATAAACATAAAGTTTACGGTTCAATTTTTTTTCTATATTTACCCGCGCTACCGCGGGACAATAATCTAGTATATATATATATATATATATAAATATATATATATATATATATATATATATATATATATATATATATATATATATATATATATATATATATATAGGAGGCGATTAGCGGCAGAGTTGTAATTCTCCGGTGACTGCCGGATTGAATATCGGTTTGATAAGAGAGTTGGGTTATGAGCGTTGAGATACCGGTAACGCGACGAAAATACGAGAAAAAGATCCACGTATCATCGGCTAGGGTTTTGAGAGGACGAGTGATCGAGGCGGGTGTTTCGTCAATCATGGGGAAGAAGAAAAAGGCTAGTGGTTCAAAGAGTATGAGTCTTGTACAATGGTGAATGTTTAGGAACCATTAGAAACAATCTAAATATTTAGGAACCATCTAATCACCATTAGATTATTTAGATCAAAAATTAATCACCAGATGACAATTTTGTAATTAATTCAAACTAGAGGGGCATAGTATAATAATCACAAATCTATTTTCCCTGACACAATCATGTCAATTCATTCAATTGTTCCCTAAGATCGATTCATATTCTCTCTTACAACTATAATTCAATCTATATGACGAATTCATCAAATTAATCATCAATTGTTTCTAAAATCATGTTGACAAAGGCTATAATAAATTAATAATGGAGATGATGATCTATTCGACATTCAAGGTAAAGGTGTTAAAAATCAAAGTAAGTAATTTAATTTAGTAATATTAGGTTGATTTAAGTGATTTTATTCAATCAATCTACGATTTATGATATTATTATTTTTTTAAATTAGGATTAAAATCTCATATCTTGATGAATAAAAATCATGAAGTTAAAGATAAGTTTTTTTTTAGTTTCAATCTTTCTTGCACACCAAGTGTTTGATAAAATGGCTCAGTAAGAGATATTGTATTATGCATTGTACAAACGATTTTTCTAGTAGGTTATAGTATTATATATGGTTATATTTATATTTGTATGAGTAAACAAGTCTATAATTCAACGGGAAAAAATAAATTAAATCCATATTTATTGATGTTCAAGTTAATACAAGTGTAGTAACAACTGAAGACTATATATTTAGTAATGAATATAGTGTATTCATAGATAAATATATTATATTGTATTCTCGTATGAATTATTATAGGTTTTAATGTACACTAATTTAATACAAACATAATTTCAGTTTTAATGGTATACTTAATTTTGTTATCAAATACAATATATACACTAGTATATACGATATATTCTCTAGTGAATTTAATGAATACACTAGTGAATACAGTAAATAAACTAGTGAATACATATATGCACCGGTGTATTCGATATATATATATATATATATATATATATATATATATATATATATATATATATATATACTGGTATATACGATATATACATTGAATACATTAGTGAATACAATATATTCACTAGTGTATACTATATATTCTGTATTGAATTCATGAATATATACTTACTTTAGAGTATACAATAGTACACTAATTTATTTACTTTTGTTATCGAAACAATATATACACTAGTGTATACGATATATTATCTAGTGAATACAATATATACACGAGTGTATCCGATATATACACTAGTGTATACGATATATATATATATATATATATATATATATATATATATAGTGAATACAGTGAATATACACCAGTGAATACAATATATACACCAGTGTATTCGATATATACACTAGTGTATACGATATATTCTCTAGTGAATACATGAATATATACTTACTTTAGAGTATACAATAGTGAATGTAGTGTATCTACTTCTGAATATAAAGTGTATACAATCAATACTTTTGTTATTGAATGCAATCTACACTAGTATATATCTTTATAAACTAACGTATAGATTTTATTCACTTGTGTAAACATTGTATTGTATAGTGAAGGCTCATTGGGATTCAATTTGCTTATGAAAACACTATGTTAAATTTCTTATGGATGATTGTTAATGGTTGTTAAGACTTCGTTTACTTTTTTTTTCTTTTTAGTTTTTACAAAACATATGAACGGTTGTTAATATTCTTGTAAACTTACAAATGAATAAAATGATAGATGTACATATTTAGAAAAAAAGCATATTTGTTTACATGAATGTTAAACTTTTTGATTGTGTTATGCATGTAACATCAGAGATGAATAAACTAACTTTTGAAAAATATTATTAATATTCAATGCTTGTTTAAAAAAAGCAGTTTGTATAGTATACACTATGTTATATACTAGTGTATACACTTGTATAACTATGTTATAAAATAGTTATACACTAGTGTATACACTATACACTATGCTATGTTATACAAAGAAGCATGTGTTTTACACAAATGTTAAACTATTTGGTATTGTATACACAATGAATATAAACGTAAACTCGCACATGATGAAATTAACTTATGAAAAAATATTGTTCATATGAATGCTTGTTAAAACACCGGTGTATACACTAGTTATGCACTTGTATATATACCAGTGTATACATTATTTTAACAATGTAGTATATTCTATATTTGTTACTGAAAACAATCTCTCCTAGTGTATAGAAATTATACTAGTTTATACACTATACTCATTAGTGTATATATCGTACTCACTATTGTATTTAATTATGTTATTTAATAAAATATCTATTAGTAAATGTAAAGTATCCACTAGTGTATACAATGTATTCAGTAGTGAATTTTAGTATATACGATAGTGAGCTCACTAGTGAATAAAAGGTATATACTAGTGAATACAAAGTATACACTAATGAATACAAAATATTTACTTATGAATGCAGTTACGTGTTCATATTAGTTAACATTTACTGTTTTTTGGTCATATTATTGGTTTCTACTTATGTTAATGTAGTCTCTACTAATGAATAAACATGTATATATTTGTGAATAAAGCGTAAACACTTGTAAAGTGTATAGCGTATCTAAATTTTGTTACTGATTCTCTACTAGTGAATACAAAGTATACACAAGTGTATATATTTTATTTAAATCTTATATGTTAGACTTTTATTTATACTACCGAATAACATATATATTAACAAGTAAACGTTTTAATGTATTATGAAGTAAAACTTTATTCCAACTTAAAAAGATATTATACAATTACATGACTAAAATGTAAACTATGAGTCAACGTCTCATTCTTCACAAGTTTCTTCTTCGGTTGTGTTGCCTTCTTTTTTATCTTCTTGTCTTCTTCAATTTATTTCCCATTATGTTTTCCCTTTGTAAAAGTGAAAAATTGATTAGAAGGTAAAAGAGAAGTCATCCACATGTAACACAATGAGAACTTGTGAGCACTCCATCTACATATATTTTCATTCCAAATCAAAACAATACTAGAAAGAAACATTTTATTATCAATAATGTATGCACATGTGAATACAATGTATACACATGTGAATAAAATGTATACACATGTGAATAAAATGTATACACATGTGAATACAATGTATACACATGTGAATATACAATGAATTCACTTGATGAGAATATAACATGCTTCGTAAGTGACTACTATCAGTTTTCTTAAATTAAAGTGCCCCGTTTTAGTTCATTACACACTATTAGCTTGCTTAGCCGTATAGTATTATGAGTATCGATACTTAAGAGAGGATCGCTCCTTACTTAGATGGCAGTCTAAGTACATATTACTAAGTTCAGACATACAGTTCGTAGATAGTGCGGGGTGGGGCTATTCACGATCAGGATTAATCGGTTTAGTGTGAACACTTACAGTTATATTATGCCAAGAGGTTGATACAATGTTTAAATCATTAGTTGTTCTTATTTTACGCATGTTGTTGCGCGTATATAGTTTAAGATATACGAGTTACGCAACCATTTTTTCGAGTACTGTTCTACTTGTCCATGTACATTTTTATATGTATGTATATTTTAAGCGCCGTTCCGCTTCATTTCTTTGAGAAAGCTTTATACATATATACTTGTCGCAAACCTTTTTAGTCGAGGACTAGAAAACTGCAACTCACTCAACTCACTACTTGTTGTAGTTGACACTTGTTCTCATGTTTCAGGAAATCAAGTGTAAGCATTGAAGTGCATAGCGTGGACGGGTCAGGCAAGTTGCGTGAATCATGAATTGGGGGAAGACCTTGTTCTTTTGTCTAATTTAAAGTTTAACATCCGAATTGTTTCTTAATAGACATAGTGATGTTAGTTGTGTATTTATGTTATCTTAGAAGTCTATAAATAGTGAGGGGGAGTTCAGTTGTAGTGTCCTTGAAGGTTAGATATTTTGTAATCACTTGTAAAACTCTCCTGCCATTATTAAGGCTTTGAATGATAATAATATTTAGTAAAAATCAGGTGTTCATACTTCAAATTCAATGATTCAATGTAGTACTTAATTTCACCAGCTACTAGTAGTTAGTTAATCACTTAGTACTGATCTGGAGGGTTAAATATCTTGTCATAAGGTTTCTATTACACGAGTCTATGCAATGGTTACTCTATATGTTCAAGTTATGTGGTTACTTCATAGATCTTGTGGTCTAATATTTTATAGAGTCTTTAAACTTATGAACTCACTCGACCTTTATTTGACACTTTTTCAAATGCATTCTCAGGTACTTAAGAGTTTATTTGACATGGAGTCATAAAGAACATTTTTCATTTCAAGTCTATGAGCATTTCACATTTCAATTACATCCTCAAACAATTCATTTTGTTTATATTTGGGTTATTGTCAAGACCTCGGTATTTTAATTTCATTTAATAGAGTATTTCTTTTATTTAAAATGTCTGCTTTGAGTCGTTTGCTATCTCTTAACTATGATCCATAAATGTTGCAACCCTTGGTACATTCCGCAACGCCAGGGTGTGATAGGTGCCTACAGAGAAAACTGACGGGCATTAGTCCCCCGTCAATTAGTTGTCCGTTACTTAGTGACACCATAAGCACCAAACTAGTCAGTTGGTTTGGTTCTGTTTTCTGACGAGTTAAGTGACGTGCTTGAGGGCCAAACGAATTATAAACCAATTTGTTTGTCTGTGTTTATTTGTAAAGTAAATAATTTGTGAGTTTAAAAATATTAAATGCCACATTATTGTTAAAAGTGATTTAGTCAGTTTTTGTGAATTTAGTGTGCGTTAATATGATGATGAGTTGACAAAAACTAACTAGTTAACGTCATCACTAAAAGTGGTCTAATCTTTGATCTTTAATTTTTATCTTTAATATAAAATAAAAGAGTGGCCTTAAATGTCACATGGCGAAATAAGGGCCCTTAGATGGGTTAACTACTTTAATTTCAACCGTTAGATGATATTGATGATGTAAGCAAATATTATTTTCATTTTACACCCTCCTATAATACATAATTACATTCACTTTCATTTCATCTTCACTTAAATAAAAAACATCCATCTCTTCTTCCTATATATCAATCCTTATTTACTTATATTAGCGCTCAATTTGGATTATGATTTACCTTATGGTTATTATAAATTCTGCTAATACAATAAAGAAATATTTGTTATTATAACTATAAACAATGTGTATGAACGTACAAGTATATATGTTATTATACCTGTGACATCGTCTTTTTATAATAACTTAAAAGAACATGCACATAAACATAAAGTTTACGATTCAATTTTTGTCTATATTATCCGCGTTAGCGCGGGACGGTAATGGGAAAATTGCACAGAAAACAATGAACGTCGACTCAATTGTCATCGTGTGTAACCAACTTTATTTTTTTTTTTTTTCAAAAAAATCACGAACTTTAGATACGTTGTCATTGTATGTAAAAGTTAACCTGAAATCTCGTTAAATATTGAAATATAATAATTATGTGATTTTTTTCAAAGATAAATGTCATATATGTGATATAAGATACGTCTATCATGTTTTTTTTTTTTTTTTTTTATCATTTTCTTAACAGTTGTTCTCAATAATCGATGATACGAAAACGTATTTGTCATTAAAAATTTATTATATATAAGAGAATTATTAAATTTTTCTCTTATAAATCAATGTATAAGGCGATAATATAACATATGTGACACCTAAGTATGGAACAAAAACACAAATAAGTTAAATAAAAAAAACTAACGAAATTTCAAGTTAAGTTTTCATACAATGACAACGTATCCAAAATTTATGGTTTTTATTTATAAGAAACAAAGTTGGTTAAACCCAATAATAATTGAATCAAATGTTTTTCTCTATAATTTACCCAACAATAATTAGTACGTATCAAACCATACATATTAATTATGTAATTAACTCTAAACTAAATCATAAAGAAGGAAATCTAAACTAAATCATAAACAATGAAAATGAAAACGTGAGGGGGTGAAACTATGTAAAGGGTAGTGGGGTTGTCTTCGTAACTCTTAAATATAACTATTAAAGAAAAGTATCGAATAAAAGAAAAGTATCTAATAGAAGAAAAGTTTAATTTTAATTATAAATACATCTCTCTTTTTTAAACAAAATAGTATTATTAAGTAATTGTAATTAATTCTTTTTTGAAAACCAAGATCATTTACCATTGATTCTTATTGTTTATACATTTTGAACTAACTACTAACTTTAGATTATATATGGTTATCGTCTAACTTTTCAGGCTAATATATACATAATGTTATATATTTTGAATCTTTTCTAAATAATGTTTATTTTTCTAGTATGTACTTATTTTAGCTCTTTTCATCTATGATTAACCATATATTTTTTGAAACATTTATCTGTTGAAAACAATAACACATTTGTTTAAATTTTTTTTAAAAAGATTTAGAAAAACACTTGAATACGACCCGTTTTCTATAAAATATAATGATGAACATTCAACTCCTTAATAAACTCGATGATTTAAATTAGGACGAGGCCGTGCGACCGAGAACGGAGTGAGCGAACCACGTAAATTGAACACTTTAAAACCAATCTATTTATCTAGAAAACCCGATCATATGTTGTTTCTTCATATTAAAATCTTGTATAAACATATAACATAATAAAAGTTATTGATTTTTTAAAAATATATACGAAAATATGTTATGAAGAGTAGACCATTTCATTAGTTGGTGACGCATGAAAGTGAGGTCAAATATTATCCTAGCCCAAAAATTATAAGTCGTAGCGGGCAGTTTAATTTGTTCATCCTTAAAAACTTTTACTTACAACCGTTGTATCTCTATCTCTCTCTCTCTCCGATCCATCCAGTCGGAGCTCCGGCGAATCTATCCTTTACTCATTTATCCTTCCCTCTCCTCCTCCTCCCCTATCTTTCCATATTCAAAACAAAAAAAAAAAAAAAAAACAAAAAAAAATTCTAGGGTTTGTAAAATTCAATTATATTCCAAGTTGAAATTATTCTGTTTGAATTTAGTGAATAAGGGGAGAGGGAAGTTAAAAAGAAAAAGAAAAAAAAAGAAAAGAAATGGCGAGTGAAGGTGCGGTGGTGAGTGGTGGTGTTGTTCCGAATGTTGGTGATCTTGAGTGGAATGTAACCGATTCTCAATTGTATGATCTTTTTAATCAATTAGGTCAAGTTGTTTCCGTTCGTGTTTGTCGTGACTTATCTACTCGACGATCACTTGGTTATGGTTATGTTAACTATGCCAATCCACAAGATGGTTTCTTTCATTCTTTCTTATCTCATATAAGTCTCATATAAGTATTGTTCCAATGTAATGCGTATTGTTAATTTATGACAGCTGCAAGGGCAATGGAGGTTCTCAACTTCACACCTCTCAATGGAAAGGGAATCCGGATAATGTATTCTCATCGTGATCCTAGTGTTCGCAAAAGTGGATCTGGAAATATTTTTATCAAGGTAAACTAAACCCTCATTTCTAATTACGTCATACATGTACACCGTTTGTATAAACCAGAATTTGTATAAACCAGAATTTGGATAAGGCAATCGACCACAAGGCACTACATGATACCTTCTCTGCATTTGGAAGCATCCTCTCTTGTAAGATTGCCACTGATTCAACTGGTCACTCAAAAGGCTATGGTTTTGTGCAGTACGACACTCAGGAAGCTGCACAAACTGCTATAGAAAAGCTCAATGGCATGCTTCTCAACGACAAACAAGTATATGTGGGACCCTTTTTGCGCAAACAAGAAAGAGATCTCGCCGTTGACAAGACAAAATTTACTAACATCTACGTCAAAAACCTCTCTGAATCGACCACTGATGAGGACTTCAATAAGATATTTAGTGAATTTGGAACCGTCACAAGTGCTGTTGTCATGAGAGATGCTGATGGAAACTCCAAAGGTTTTGGATTCGTTAATTTTGAGAATGCTGACGATGCTTCTAAAGCAGTCGACTCTCTTAATGGTCACAAGTTTGATAATAAAGAGTGGTATGTTGGAAAAGCTCAGAAAAAAAATGAAAGAGAACAGGAGTTAAAACAACGATTCGAGCAGACAATGAAGGAGGCAGTGGACAAATCACAAGGGCTAAATCTCTACATAAAAAATTTAGATGATACAGTTGATGATGAAAACCTCAAAGAATTGTTTTCTTCTTATGGTACAATAACTTCCTGCAAGGTTTGTGGTCCAAAAACCTTCTTATTGTACATACTCAATATGTTATGGAAATAGCAAAGCTGAATTATCCCTAATAACTTTATTTCCTTAACAGGTTATGCGAGATCCCAATGGAACAAGCAAAGGATCAGGTTTTGTAGCATTTTCAACTTCCGAGGAAGCTTCGAGAGCTGTAAGTAATTTTGCTATTACCCCAAAGTACATATATCGAGAGGCATACTGCTCAGCATAAACGAAATATAATTAGATTCACCGACAAATTTTAATCTCTTCCATGACTACAATAAATGAGAAAATAAAAAACATAACCTGAAGATCTATCAATGGGCTTTGTGGTTATGGTTTGGTGCTTCAATCGGATAAGAAATGACCGTTTCTAGAAACTATGTTGGTATTGGAATAAGTTCGATTTTGATGTGGTTGCTGATGATAGTATTATTATTTTAAGCTTACTATATAACATGATTTTATTTCTTTCCTTGTAGCTTTTTGAGATGAATGGGAAGATGGTTGCGAGCAAGCCGCTTTATGTTGCGCTTGCACAACGCAAAGAAGATAGAAGGGCAAGGTTGCAGGTGTGATTCCCATTTTCTTTTTATGCAGTACGGCATTATAGTTTTCAGGTGTAATGGCAGCGAAACTGTCAAAGATAATGTGTTCATATTAACTGAAATTTATTAGAAATTTTAAAATAATTGAATAGTAGATGGAAAATATATACTTTAGTGACTTCTCTATTTTGAGTTAGCATATGCTCCATATATAGTTTAGTCTGACCTTTTGTTGTAACGCAGGCACAATTTTCACAGATGCGCCCAATGGCAATGGCACCTACTGTAGCACCTCGTATGCCAATGTATCCCCCTGGTGGGCCAGGTCTAGGTCAACAAATGTTCTATGGCCAACAGCCTACCTTCATTCCTCCCCAAGTAACCCCACTTCCATAATTTTCATTTTTTGTCTATGCTTCATAAATGATCGTTCACTCTATTATACAACACTTATTTTAAACCAACTACAGTATATGCACCAAATAGTGTACTCATCTCCCTTTTATTATATATTTAAGATAAGACTCAAATTTGATTTGTAAAGAACTTATTTATAAACAATTTCATTGAGATCCCTAAAAATGAGCACCGTCTTGAATATGTTATTTTCTTAACTTGTTACTTATCTGTATTTTTTTATTATAGGTTGATCTGCTAATTTTTAAAATAAATTATTAAATATAATATCTAAATTCGTTTTTAACCTATATAAAAAGTAATTTATTGGAAATATTTTGTAATTTATCTAGTTAATATAAGGTGATGTAATGGTGTATACATTGGAGTTAATTTGGTATATACTTAATGATTTTTTTTTTTAAATTTTTTGATAGCCTGGATTTGGGTATCAGCAGCAACTCGTACCAGGTATGAGGCCTGGTGGGGCCCCAATGCCAAACTTTTTTATTCCAATGGTTCAACAAGGTCAGCAAGGGCAGCGCCCAGGTGGCAGACGTGCTACTGGTCCAGGTCAGCAAAACCAGCAGCCCGTTCCAATTATGCAGCAGCAGGTTTCATCTTACTCCATTATGTCTTGAATTTCAATAGTTAAATCAATACTTTCTGTTATGGGAATATCGGATAATATATGCATATGCCACCCAAATAGAAAACGTCTTTAAAGGATTCCCAAGTATCATTTCGATCTCGTTTATACCAATTTTGGCTAAAATGTTTCCGGAAAATTGTAAAATGACGCGTCCCTAAAGAAATGGTTATGTCACATTTTGAGCTGTGAAAAATGTGCTCTGAAAATCATTTTTGGTATTGTTTTGAGGATACTGAGGGCATATTGTCATTTTACTCCTCTAGATGTGACAAAAACTTTAATTTAGGGGAATTTATATCATTTTACATGTTGCCGAAAAGTTATAATATGACACAGTGCCTCCTAAATTTAAATGTTTTGTAACATCTCGAGCTGTATAGTAACAAAAAATAAGCGCCCGACTAATCAACTCAAAGGTGTTTTGTAAATCATTATAAACTTTAAAATTAGTTTTTAGTGCATTTACGGATATTTTCATCATCTTACAGAGCTCTAGATGTGACAAAACTTTCAAATTTAGGAGCAATTTATCATTTTACAGTTTTTGGACAAGTTTCTCGACAAAATCAGTTTAAAAGGAACCAAATAAAATGCTTTTGTTTTCGGTTGCCTATTTATCCCTACTTTTTTGTTTTACCTCAATATTTTTTTAAATAATGGCTGTTAATTCCTGTACAGATGATGCCACGTGGGAGGGTGTACCGTTACCCTCCGGGTCGCAGTGCACCTGATGGTTCCATGGGTGGTATCGGAGGTGGTGGTATGGCATCTGTTCCATATGACATGAGCGGTGGCATGCCATTACGTGATGCTGGAATCTCTCAACCAATTCCAATCGGTGCTTTAGCTTCTGCACTTGCGAATGCTTCCCCCACTGAGCAGAGAACGGTATGTTTTTCTCTATGTTCATTAATTTAATAGGTACGCCACAAATTTGGGTGGCTCAAACACACAAAGGGTTCGAGCCACCCCAATTTGTGGTATACCAAACACCAATATATTACCCACTCTTTCCTTTCCATTCTGTTGACCAAACACCGCCTAGTTACTTAAAGAATCCATTATGCTGGCCGTGTTTCTAGTGTTTTTTTTTTTATAACGGGGTTTATGTACCATATTTTAGATGTTGGGAGAAAATCTGTACCCTCTAGTGGAGCAAGTTGAGCCCGAGGCAGCAGCTAAGGTAACCGGGATGCTTCTAGAAATGGACCAAACTGAAGTTCTTCACTTGTTAGAGTCCCCTGAAGCTCTGAAAGCAAAGGTTGCAGAAGCCATGGAGGTTTTGAGGAATGTATCTCAACAGCAAGTGGGCGGTGTAGCTAGCCAGTTGGGCGGCCTCTCGTTGAATGATGGCATTGTTTCCTAAAAACTTGTGGAATTGTGATGTGTGTTGGTTGGTAAGAGATTGGTTTGATTTGGATTTGTTTTGTTTTGAAGATTGTTGTTTGCTTTGATGGAATTATTGTTTCTAGTTGTGATAATTCGGGATTCACTCAATTTCTTTTCGTATGTTTGTGCCTTTCTTTCATTATTTCGTCTGTACTCTTTCCGTTTACAATTTACAGAAAATAGCAAAAATGTGCATGTCTTTTCCTTTTTGTGGCTCCATTAAAATCATCCATTAAAATCATATATTCTATATGGAATCTGTGGTACGTAACAACATCACAGATGTTCCTCTCTTTGACATGCTTTTAATGTTGAATTCCTTTAATTATTAATTTTAGTATGTCTCCCATCATAACATTTGAGAAAGGCTTTTTCAAAATTGATCAAATCGATGTATAATTTTTTAATATCTTAGGTGGGCTAACTGACAGACCGAGTTGGGCCGGGCGTCTATGTCAAAGAACCTTTCTCTAGCCAAGAATTCCATTATTGATCGAATCGAGGCGGATCCAATTCATTGGCAAATGAAATATCTAATGTTTTCACACTTAGAAAAACCTAGAAAACTTAATTTCAGGATTCAATTATTTACAAATTTAGATTAGAGGTGACAATACTCGGGTCAAATTCGAGTTGATAATTTAGTTAAACAGATTGACCCATCAAGCCAAAAGTTTTTCAAAAACTATAAAATAATTTTTTATAACTAAAAGTATATAAAATTAAATATATATTATACCGCAACTAACTTAAATAACCACCTATCTTAATCCCAACGATGTAAACTTTTTTTCATATATATTATTTCTTTTCAATTTCAAGATTTTACATTATCTTATTGTAAATTGTAGAAAGAAAATAGAATATCAATTATTTGACTAGTATAACCTGAAATCATTTGTGACCCGATTAACCCAAAACCAACTCGTTTGACCCAAACGAACCTACACATTTGTAAAAACACATTATACAAGTTAAGTTCGAGTTGAGTAAGTAAACCCGTTAACCCGAAACTCACAACCTGATTATGTTAATGAGTCAGATTCATATTAAGTAATTTTAACTCGTCAACCTTATAATCTGAACCCGTTAATCCAAACCCACTTTGAATTGTCATGCCTAATTTGGATTGTGGAACCATGTTTTTGATTTTCTAAAGTTATTATCATATAATAAATTTTATATTTTAGGGTGCCTAACCATATGTTTGTTAAATTGCCTAGTAGATGATAGATCATATAGAATTGTAATAATTTATTTTTAGTAATCACACTATAAAACTTTAGACATACTTGTTATCTATAAACTTCATTTAATTAGATTATCTTGCGTTCTTAACACTTCAATAATTTTATCCAAAATTGAAAGGAAAACGAAAGCAAATGAAAACCGCCACACCTGTGCAATGATCAATTACTCGATCGTCATTCAATCTTGGAATGCGGTTTTTCGAGCATAAGATAAGATACAAATATTAATAACTTGTATAATGGGGCTCAACCATTGTATAAGCCAACTATATTGTAAGTCGTAATGTGGGTAATCTATACAACAAGACCCTCCAAATTGGTTTACGATAGTGAAGTAAATAATACCACACAAGTTCTTTCTTTTCATTTGAGGATTATGGATGAATGTTTTTGCATTTACATATGCTTAACAGACCCGTAAACTTTTTAACAGACCCGTCGGATGGAAGATCTACACTTAGACCGGCCGACGTTTTGGTTTTTGGATGGGTTGGAGGAAAACATGCGTGCGTGGATCTGACCGGGGTTTCTCCTCTCGTGGGGTTAAGTAGTAGCGGTTTTACAGCGGGTCAGACTGCTTTGAAGGCCGCTTCAGGAAAAGTGACAAAACACGAGAAAGCATGCATTGAAAATCAACTCGTGTTTATTCCCTTTGCTTTTGATACCTTCGGTTTCCTTGCACCGGAGGCGGTAGAGCTACTCAGTCGAGTTCAACGGGTTATGCACAGCAATGTTATGACACCTAGACGTTTTGATGTAGTTTTTAAACATATTAGCTTTGCAATCCAAAAAGGGTTAACGGCGCAACTTGTTGCCCGCTTTCCTTCTGCCACTTTGTAAATTCTTACGTTCTAAATCTAATTATTGCTTAACCAAAACTTAACATTTAAGCAAGTCTTGGGACATAATTGCGAGATGAAGTTTTTAGTTGTACATTGTTTGAAGCAAGACATTACGTACGAGAGTCATATGAATATCTTGGTGCTCCAATATTTGTTCAAACCCTTGAATCTCCAAATTTTTACAATAAAAAAAATCGACAACAGAGAATAAAAACTTTAAAACCAATTTATAACAAAATACAATCAACCGATTCAACTATCCCTCTATTATATTTAGAACTACACTCGCTCATTATACAATCACAACATTATAACAAAGATGGAACAACTATAGAGAGAAAGTAGTTGATAGAAAGAGAAAGAGATGTTGAATTGTGTGGTGAATATAAGCTGGTTCCGACCTCCATCTTCAGTCTTTCATCTTTCATTCTTGACACTTCCACTCCCAGTTTGTATATCATTCTTCAACTCTTACATCTTCTACTTTAGCCACATTCTTGTTTATTATTTACATAACTAGTCCTGCACTTCAACATTCTAAGTTAGAACATGAATTGATAAAATGTAAAGCTTGAATTGTAATTTGTGTTTATAATTTTTACATTCCCCCTCAAGCTTTACTTGGTATATCCTATACAACCCTAACTGTTTTGAAAACTTTTTCACTTGAACTGAGTTAGAGACTTTTTGTAAATAAATCTGCAGTGTTAGAATTGGACTCTATTTTATAAACTTTTATCAACCCAGAACTTTGTTTTTCTTTAACATAATGCAAATTAATTTCCAAATGTTTTGTTCTTTCATGATAAACAGGATTTTCAGCTGTTTGAATAGCCGACTTTTTATCACAAAAAACACTCACACGTAAATTTTTTGTTACACTTAAATCAGTTACCAAATTGACAATCCAAACAACCTCACTTGTTACAGATGACAAGGCTCTATATTTTGTTTTTGCAGTAGATTTTGAAACAGTATATTGTTTTTTACTTTTTCAGGAGATAAGTGAGGATCCTAAGAAAATACAGAACCCTGTGATTTTTCTCCAGGTTTCCACACACTTACCCCAATCTAATTCAACATAAGATTTAAGTGAAAGATTGGTAATATGTATACCTTTACCTGGTGCACCCTTCAATATCTAGGTACTCTGAATGCAAGATTCAAATGAAATTTAGTAGGATCATGCATATATTGACTCAACTTGTGTATTCTAAAACTAATATCAGTCTTGTTAAAGTTAAGTAAATCAGTTCGCCAAATTTTTTTGATAAAATAAGATATTATTTTGAAGGTTTAGATTTAGAATCACAACGCTTAAAAGAAAAATTTGGTTCCATAGGTGTGTTAGCAGTTTTATCCCAAAGTAAACCAAATTCAGTCAACAATTCTAAGCAATATTTCCTCTATGACAAACAAATTCCTTGTTGTGTATCAACCGATTCTATTCCCAAAAAATATTTCAGTTTTAAGTCTTTAATTAAAAACTTATACTTCAAGTATAATTTTACCTTTTCAATTTCATCAAGATTATTACTAGTAATGATTATGATCTACATATACCAATTAAGCAATACACACATTTCCATTGTTTTTAACATATAAGGAATAATCACACTTGAAACAGACACCACCCATTGTTAAAGAGATAATACATCTAATACTAACCATTTTAACTGCAAAAGATAAGTTTTCCTCATAATCAATACCCTCTCATTAGGAGGTAAACCATTTACAACCAACCACATTCTTATTAGGAGGTAAACCACATTCAATCGAAGTACCATTTCTAAGTTAGGCTTCCATTTCAATATTCATGTCATTAATCCAATTTATATCAAGAGAGGCCTCATAAAAACTAGTTGGTTCAACATTTTTGTTTAGAATAGATATAAAGTACAAACAATTTGGCAGTTAAATGAGAATAATTAACTACTGTTGTCTAAAGCATACTTAACCTTTCCCCCTAACTAATAATATTTTAGCCTTTTGGGAATATTACAAGTTTTAGTTGATTTTCTAACATTAGATGGTTCAATGACATTTTCAAAATTAGGATTTTCAACATTTAATTGACTTTGATCAACAAAATTATTAGGATTAAGATCATTGCCCCTAGAGGTCATTCTATCACTATTAGGTGTTGCATTTTCATTAACTAATTCTTTAGTAGATCATTCATTACTACTCAAAGAATTAAACTCGTTGTCATCACATTGGAAGCAAGCTTCATAACAATCAGATCTAAGAGAATAAGGTCTACTACAGCGGAAATCAACACCAACTCTAGAACAACCAAAAGTCAAACAACTTAGGGTTTCTGAATAGCCCAATCAATCACAACTACAGATCTCTATATTTAGTCCAATAAGACAATAATCCATCAAACACACCAGATCTACGATCAATCACTGAATCAAATCCTAGATCTTCTCTAGATGAAACCTTAATTTTTTTTATAAATATTTTGAAAAATTAGTTTTCGATAAAAAAGAACTGGATCTGAGCACCGTGGTGCTTTGATACCATGTAAATATTTTAAAACCAATTTATTGAATCTCGGAATTTAACAACTATCAATCTGAATACAAAATACACAATCAACTATCACTTTATGATATTCAGAATTATACTCGCTCACTATACACTCACAAGATTATCAAATCAATAATCTGTATATGAAACCCTAACAAAAGAGGGAAGAACCAGAGAGAGAAAGTAGTTGATAGAGAGAGAACGAGATATTGAATTGTGTGGTGAAAATAAGCTGGTGATAGCTTATATACTTCGACTTCCATCTTCAATCCTTCATCTTTCATTCTTGACACTTTCGGTCCCTCCATATTGTATATTATTCTTCAAGTCTTATATATTCCACTTTAGCCACATTCTTGTTTATTATTTACAGATCTAGTCATACACTTAAACAATTTTTGTTAGAACATGAACTGATAAAATTTAAAGCTTGAATTATAATTTAGGATAAAAGTCAAAATAACCATACATACTTTTTCATTTGTAGCATTGTAATAAACGAACAAAATACTTGTATAATATATGTACTTCGTATTTCCGTCTCGATGTGATACACAATTTCAAATTTTTGTTAACTTTTTACTCGTTATCGTTGACTTTTATTAACTAGTATTATTGATTTCTATATATTATAGCTTTTACTTTTTTTTTTTTATATATTATTATCTTATATTTTGGGGGTAAAGTTGACAGAAAGGTTAAATAGAAAGACCTTAATGTAACTTAATAAATCTTCACCCACCGTACCTGCAACCCTTCCCCTTCGTCGATCCACTCCCAATTCTGCCGCTCAGCCCTTCCATGTTCTCCGACGACTCGTGTGATCTTTATTCAATCAAATAGAAGGATTGATAGAATGGTGGCAGAGATTTTATGGATTGAACTTGTTTGGATTGTTGGTTGGTGGGCTGGAGTTAAAAAAACGTTAAATTTAATTATTTATGACATATATTTTTAACTAGCTACATATGAATTTGGTGATTGTTGATTCTTATACTTTCAATAACAAAAACTCGATTGATGGTTTTCAATATCGTTTTATTTTCAATTTGTATATTCCACCATGTTTAATGTAATTTCATGGTCTTTTTAGGATGGTCTGATTTTGCTTGTTTGTATTTTTTGGATCTGGAGTTCTCTTTTTTTGGGGGGCATGTTTGTGAATGTAATACATTATGATATTGAGGTTGCAAATCTGTTTTCGTGTGATTCTCAATTAAATTTTATATGTTTGTGGAATTAAGTGAATCTATTTCTAACTAGATTATCTCTTAATGGTGTGTTTCATCATTTTGACATGTCTTCAAGAATCGTGATATTTTATGGTTACCCAATTCGTAAATCTTGTTTTTATATGTCTGATATCAGTTTGGAAAAATTTCTGGATTCGATTTCGTATCTAATCCAAGTAATCAGGTATCCTCAATTCATCGATTTTTTTGTATGACGATGATGACTGTGTTTGTTGTTCATGTGTTCATTTGTTTTTGCCGGAAAATAGTGGCCGGAAAAACGAGTTGCCGGAGAAGATGACTTGTAGTTACCCCTTTATTACTTTGACAGGTAAACACGGAGTACATATATTATACAAGTATTTTTCGAAGTTCGTTTATTACAATGCTACAAATGAAAAAGAATGTATGATGTTTTTGACTTTTACCCTATAATTTAAGTTTATAATTTCAACAAGAGCTTCTTATTGTTATGTCATTTCACTGTCCTTTATTTTATCAATATGTACCTCACATTTCTTTCTATTTACTTTAGTTGTAAGTAACAACTATACTTTATTTTCTTTCTATAGTTTAAACTCAACCAAACTCAATAAAATCCACGCTAAACTACTACAAATAAGAGGCCTTAGTTATGGGTGGTAGGTAGCTGCTCATAGAAAGAGATACCTAGTTTGACTAACTAGGTAAAAGTTCTAGCCTAAAGTTGGTTGCTTGGATTTCTAGATATCCTGGGCAACACATGGTTCTGGGGTCAGCCTTAGAGCTGGAGTGATATGACCCGTGATGGTCGCCAGAAGTATCGTGTGGGAGTGGGGAGGTGCTAACTGGTCACTTTTGAACCCTTCTATAACGGAAACACATTGATTTGCAACGTCGGAGTAGTGAAAGCCTACATTTCGGGTTATTATAAAGATTAGGATTCGCGCCCAAGGCTATCATAATACCATGCAGGAATGTGCAAGTAGGGAACGGGGTAGTAGCCCCTAGGGCATAAGATGGACCCTACTTGAATGATTAAGGGTATCGATAGACCAGATAAGTTGAATACTTAGGACATCGACGTACCCAGATAAGTGAATACTTAGGGCATACGATGGACCCTAGTAAATATATGTATTGAAACGAAATTGATTATACATTGAGAATTAATTTCAAATGCATTTTTTAAATGTGACGTATGATTATTGTTAATCATATTTGTCTACGAGGTTGCGGATATGTGATGTGCGAAATCTAGTTTTCCATAAACGCTTACTCTAGACTACGACACCGGACAGTGTACCTTTATTGATCGTAGTATAGTATTGGAAAATTCAGGTTCGAACACAGGAGCTATATTAAATGGAGTTATTAGCTTGATAAGTAACAAGTAACAAATTTGGTGGTTTTATAATTAAACTAACAATAACAACGATTAAAACTGATTTGTGATTCAAGATTTGATAAAGACGCTTGCTTGGACCGTTTACGAATATATGATATTTCCTAAGTATGAAATGTTGATATACTTCTAATGTAAAACCAAGTTCCTTTCGAATACCGGATTTCTCCAATTACCCGACCGTGCAACCATTCCTTTCGGATATGGTTAACACCCCAAATAATTGTGCATAAAGTATCAAGCCGATGTGTGAGAATTAATTTATAAACTTCCTTTCGAATAGTTTACTAGTCAATAAACCGATTTCTCTTATTTTACTAACTAGCGTTTTGTGTTTAACCTTACTTATTTCAATTACTATTAACGATTCATTTCGAATACCGTTAACTTATATCAACTATAGACCGGTTGAAATATTCATTCTTATTTTAGCAAAATCGCGAGTTCCTTTCGAATACCAGGTTTTAAACAAGAACATAAGCAATTTAATAATTTGGTTAAAGCTTAAACCCAAACGGATCCCCAATTGACCAACACACATCTATCAAACATTTCATACTTAAAATTAACCATACAAACGATCACATATCCTTATGAAATTAACTACGCATAATTGAAATTAAACATGAAATATAAGAAAAGTTCATAATTGTACCAAGTGTTTGATGAAATGCCAATGTCTAAATACACAAATTGAAATGAAATTGAAGCCAATAGTGTGATTGCGATTGTAAAATAATGAAAACTTGTTGATTGTGGTATGAATATCTTCAAGATTCTCCTTCCGAAAAGCTTCAAGAATGGTTGTCTCCCTTTATTGTCTTGTGATGGTGATTCTTGTTAAGAGAAAATGATAATGATAATGATGGTTATGATGTTAATAATGTGTCTTCAAGTCCAGTAATTAACCAAAAGGAATAAACCCTCAAATTCTCATCAATCATTGCATCAAACTAACAACTTGTAACATCCCGACACCCCCACTGCGTCGCAGTGTGCATGACTGCGGCGTAGTGGGCGCCCAGTTCACGACCATTTTGCGTTTTGTTCCTTTCCTTGCTTTGTTTTGGCATATCTTGACGTTAATTCTCCATTTTCAATGCTTTTCACCTAAATACATACTTTTACACAAAATGTAAGTAATACGGGGTCTATCCATCACGTTTTGACACAAAAACATAACAAATATCGCTAATAAATATGTATATAATTGAGCGATATTAGTATGGTTTGGGTTAGTAAAGACAAACTATTTATATGAAACGTTTTCATAGTCTTTACTAATAGATTATTGTCTCACCAGCTTTTAGCTAATACTCTTTTCCCAAATGTGTCTTTTGCTCATGGGTGACTTTAGACGTGCTTGTTGAGACGGGATGCTTTGGGATAGTTTGTTGTCCCGAACTATTTGTCAATGACAATTTGATTAATGTTCAACACATTTATAATGTGAGTTTTAACATAACAAATGGTTTGATTAATGAAATAGTTTTATGAACCGCTAGTCACGTTTTATTAACGTTTCCATTGTGATACTTCAGATAATATATAAAAGGTTTTTGTTAAACGTGATTTTTGAAAATCATGTCGTTACAATTTCCGATTTAGGTTTGTATCACACAATTATAGAGGTGAAAATATGTAAGGGTTGGTTAAGAGATCTTTATAGTATGGATAATCGGGTTTTGTAAAGCTTTCAAAGTGGCCGATGCTGTGGGAAATGATTGATGGAGTAATAAATACCCATTCTTTTGAAAAATTTTGTTCGTGTTTTTGATAATGGTAACCCGATGAACTAAGCTGGAAAGTTGAAAATTTTATCCGTCCTTCTTAGATTCTATGGTTGCTACCTTCGAGTGGAGTGGTAAAAAGTGGTATGGTTTTGTCAATGCATAATTTCTTTTATAAACTAATGCTACAAATTCAATCTGCAATTCCTTTTTTTTTTCTTGTATAAGACCATATCTCACATCCACCCTCATAACATCTAGGAAGAAAAACCGAGCAAGCCAAAAAACAGCCACCATCGAAAAACTGCGACCACCATTGGAAAATGACGAGGAATTTCGATTACATCCGGAATATTTAAACCACTGTTATTTTGTTTTATTCGTCTCCAATCTTCGCTAATCTCCGCGATACTCTTGGTTCTCCAGTTTCCATCCAGTACGCGTGAATGCATTTTCCATCTTAGGGCTCATATTAGAATTCATTATGCATTGAATAGTTAGCCCAATGTGCATCCCACACGGGGTCACGAAACCTAAATTTGAATTTTATCTTGCCTGTATATCGGCTCCTTTATATTTTGCATTGCATAATGCAATAAACTATAATCTAAAATTCCCTTTTTTACATATCCAAACACAAGTGACAAAATCACTATGCTTAAGTGTTTAATCAAGTAAAAAAATGGTTTGTATTTTTTTTTCTTTTGTGATTTTCTTGGAATCTCAATTTGAAAAAATTAAAAAGTCAAAATGGAAAATAAATGTGGATAAAAGTAATTATATTAGAGCACCCGGAGTGATAATGAGTGACAATGTGGGTTGTGGTGAAAAAAGTGATGACGTGGTAGTGAGAATGTGAGTTGTGAGATTGTGGGGTTGTTATGATAGGGAGGGTTGTGGAGAATGTGGGAGTTTAATTTTTTTTTTTTTTAAAAGATTTAAATAAAATAAATAATACATTTATTAAAATAAAAATACAATACAATAATTAAAAAAAACACACAATATAATAATTAAAAAAAAAATTACAATACAATAATAAAAAAAAAACACAATACAATAAAATAAAAAAAACACAATACAATAATTAAAAAAAAAAATTACAATACAATGATTAAAAAAAACTAACGTTGTCGATAGTTATCCGGAAGTGTCGAAATGTAGGCTACGAGATCCTCCCGGAGTGCGTGGTGTGTGGGCCTGTCTCTAACCTCTCGGTTAATCCGGATACGTTCGTTGATTCTCTCGTTATAGGTTCTCGGAATGGGTACCGGAGGAGCATACCATTCATCGGCATCGCATATCGACCGTCCGTTGTCTTCAACGATCATGTTGTGTAATATAATAGCCCCATACATAACTCTTCTAAGTTTGTTCATCTTGTAAAATCTAGCGGCGTGTTTTATAATACCCCAACGACCTTGAAGAACACCGAATGCCCGTTCGATATCCTTTCTCGCACTCTCTTGAAAACGTTTGAATTTGCGGCGAGGTTCTTCAAATGGGTGCGAGTAAGCTTTAACAAATGTCGACCACTCCGGATATATACCGTCAGCAAGGTAATATCCTTTAGTGTACTGGTGGCCGTTGACGGTGAATGTGTAGTCCGGGGATGAGTCGTTGAGCATATCATGAAACAACGGCGATTGTTTAAGCACGTTGATGTCGTTGTTCGACCCGGCGACACCGAAGTAAGCATGCCATATCCAAAGATCGTACGAGGCATTTGTATA
The DNA here is from genome assembly GCA_910822075.1 of Senecio squalidus. Classification (NCBI taxonomy): domain Eukaryota; kingdom Viridiplantae; phylum Streptophyta; class Magnoliopsida; order Asterales; family Asteraceae; genus Senecio; species Senecio squalidus. The sequence goes on along the minus strand of CAJVGC010000590.1, from coordinate 66,595,286 downwards.
TAGATGGATTACACATTTTAAAAAATTATCTAAGGATTCGGTTGAAGTTCTTTCCGACATTTGTAAATATTCGTCGAAGGCGTCCGGAGTAATCCCGTACGCCATCATCCGAATAGCCGACGTGCATTTATGCAAACAGCTAAAACCCATTTTACCCGTTGCATCGGGGCGTTGTGTGAAATATTTAAAATAGTCGGGTATAGGTTCTACAGAGTAATTAGAAATACCTTCGACTATTCGGAGGAAAATAGGTCTTCTCATACGAATCCGTCTCCGAAAATATTCATCCGGGTATACGCTTTCGCCGGAGAAGTAATGTCGTACCACATTTTCGTTTGCTTCGGCGCGATCGCGGGCTATATAACGCCTTTTCTTTTTCACCGTACGCCGAGAACTTGTAGCCTCGTTTTCTTCCATCTCCAACATTTGTACCGACATGGCTAGAACTTGAAAACAATTCGGAGTCGGAAGATGACGAATCCGAAACATCGTGCTCGGTTGAAGAATTCGAACTCATATTTTGTAATATGGTTTAAAGGATGAATATTGAGATAGAAAGAGATTGAGAATTGGTGTGAATTTTTGGTTAGATTGTGGGGGTATTTATAGGTGAATTTGGAAAAAAAAAAAAAATATTATATATATATATAAACGGTAATATAACCGTTTGGAATAAAAAAAAAAAAAAAAACATTAATACTCACAACGGCCCGTTGTAGGCACAACGGCCGTTTGACAACGAGCCGAGAACGAGGGGTGTCGGTATCACAACGAGCACAACGCTCGTTGTGAGTTGAGAACGGGCCGAGAAATCCCCCACTCCGGGTGCTCTTATGACTCAACCATGAAAACGTTAATAGAATACAAGAATTAATGCAAAATATAATATATTATCACTTCGACTTTGCATAATGAAAAGACCCCTACTATATTGGAATTCAACATTCTTTATAGTGATATTAATGTACGTGTTTGGTGTAACCTTTTCCTTTTACGTTGTTTTTTATTTTTATAGGAAAAGAAACTATATTTGTTACAAAATGACACATATATTCATCATCTCAACTATTGTGTTCCTCCCCTATTTATGTTTTTAATGGTGGTTGTATGTTGGTGTAATCTTGCGAAGCAACCATCTCAGTCTGACTGTTTGCTGGCTCCCGAAACTTCTTGTAGATATCACTGCGGTAGAATTTTCTTGTTCGAATCACTAAGATGAATGAGATTAAACAAGCAAATAAAGTTGCACCCGTTATAATAAGAAATGACATTTTATAACAATCTACCCCGGTACAAGTAAGATCTTCCCCATGTTTTCGTTCAATTCCCCTTGCTTTCATTTGTCTTTGTGCCTCTTTGTCATAAAGCCGACCCGCGACAACCACATTAAGGATATAGGCCCCGACTGGGCTTGCCCCACCTCCCAAATTGTACAAAGTGGAGTAGTATTTCAACCCAAATATTTCAGATATGATCGCGAAAATTAATGGCCATTGAGCTCCAAAACAAAAACCCATTATGATTGATGAAACATAGAGGCCGTTAGATACACCAAAAGCAATTAATAGATGCCCCACACAAGAAACACAAAGGACTATTGTTAGCATCAATGGGCGTGGAAATTTATACTTGGCCAATAAGATTTCTGAAAGAAAACCAGATGTGACTCGACCCATATAATTCCAAATACTCACTAGAGTCACGAAAGTTGTAATGCTAGTCTTTGGATACCCGAGAGACCTGCCGATTTGGCCAAGGTTATCGATGGCCGTCAACGTCCCACCAACACCAAAAGTCGTAGTAGTGAATAGTATCAACATGTCGATACTAAAAACCGCTTGTAATATAGTGTAGTCTTCCCCTCTTTGTGGTGGAGAAAAAACTGTGAACCAACAAGAAACTTCTTTTTCTGGAGGTGGTTCAGTTCGTGAAGTCGGGTTCTCGGTTGTTATTTTAACCACAGGGGTATGATTAACCACCTGATCTTGAATTCTCTTCCAAACCTTGAATTCTTCTCTAAACACGATTCCAATGGGAGCAAAGAGTAAAATCACGACAACAGAAGCAGTTGCACCATACTCGACCGATGAAAATCGAATTTTGTTTTGAATTATGATTATAATCATAAGAAACCCTGCTAACCCTAATGAGATATACAAAAAGTTATAAAAAGTCTTGACCTCATTCGTTTGTCGAACCACCTTTAAAATTCTAACAATACGAAGAAAAACAATGGAAACAGCAGCCGGAAGCCATCCAATGAACAAGATTAATGATTTAGAATCAGACCCATAAAAACCATGATACAATTGAGTGATAATCGCACCACTTAACCCAACAAACCCCTTTAATAATCCCAAAACCACCCCTCTACTTTCGGGGAAATTTTGAACACAAGTAACCAAAGCTCCAGTATTAGCAAAAGTTTGAGAATTTGCACCTATGCAAATGAACAAACACAATTGCCAAACGGGCGGTTTCGCGATTTTGCCAGCTACAGCTAACCAAATCATCAAATATCCCGAGAAGTTCATGACCGCGCCAATTAGAAGCACGACCCAAGGTGGTGAAATTTCGTTTATTAAACCGGATATGATTCCGATATTACCACCCAAATCTTTGAAAGTGCTAAGAAGGTTAAGTGTGCTTTGATCATATCCAAGGGAGGATTTAATATCACCCGAATATAAGGCAAACATGTAAGTTGCCCCGGCAACCGACATGATGATAAGACAAGCGAACACCATGAACCATCGACCGGTGAACACATGAAGGCTCAAACTACATATCCCACCACCATTAACACAAAACATGTTTTGTTTTTATGGATAACAAAACTCTTCTGTTATGGAAATGTAAGGATGTAACTGTAATATGTTTTTTAGGTTACTATTTATGATTTTAGTGACATATAAAAAGATGTATATAGGATGATGACGTTCTTGTTTGGATGTGGAGATATCAAAGACGACTTAAATTATAATTCTAATGGTGCGGCAGTGGACACTGATATTGATGTCTCCAATCATTGTACGTGTCATATTTCCAACTTTTCGGAGATTTCACACAAATATTTTCTTTTAGCATAAATAAATAAATATTGATTTAAGATTTCAATATTTTATGCTTTGAGAGTTTAAATAATACAAAAAAAATGTGAATATATTATAAATATAGAAAGGATGAAATTTTTACTAGTAACTTATAGGGGTTATTCGTGTGTTTTTTTTTATTGATTTTATTGGACATGCTATATAGTATATATGTTTTGGATAGATTTTGATAATGACGATATTAAATCCTTAAAGTATAATGATCCGTTGTTTTTTTTTCTGTTACTACAATTTATGTTGTTATATGAAGCGCTGAGTTTGGAGAGTGCCGCTGCTCCTGTTTGAGAATATGAATCAAGTCAAGACGATGAAACAGGCTCAAGGCTCACTTTTTTAAAGGTAAAAAAATACAGTAAGAGCACATATAGGTAGAGGTGTCAAAACCGGGTTTAATAAAAAACCGAACCGGGTTTGGTCAAACCTTTCCAAATCGGTTTGGCCAAAAACCGGTTTGGGTGTTGGAATTGTAAACTCGGTAAACCCGGTTTGGGGTCGGGTCCAAACCGGTTCGGGTAGAAAACCCGGCTAAAAACCGGTTTTGACATTTAATAAAAAACAAAAAACGTAACTTGCAAAAATACGTTAAAATTCGATTTTTATTTAAAAATCTTGACACACATCATACATAAACGTTGTATTCTACTAAAAAAAGTTTGAAACACATCTTTAAAGCTTAATATTTCAATAATTATTAAGCAAATTGTTCGAAAAAAGTAGTATTTTTCATATGAAATGTAACTAATAACATTCGAAAAAATGTAAGTTGAAAAAACACGTTAAACTTCAACTTTTATTAAACAAACTTGTAACACATCATACCTAAACGTTGTTGTCCACTAAAAAAGCTTGAAATACATCTTCATAAACTTAATATTAAGATAATTGGAATAAAAATGTTCGAAAAAGTACTATTATTAATATAAAATGTAACTAATAAAGCCGGAAATTTGAAATTGATTTCTTCATTCTTAATCTTCGTCTACTTCAATAAAGTCATCTTCAACATGTTCATCTTCGGAGCTAGATGCTCGGGAAGCTTCATCGATAGCGATTTCTTCATCGGAAAGTGATATTGCAACTTCTTGTTCCACCTCGATATCAAGTATTTCGCCTTCAAGATTTTGGTGGTCTTTTGTACGTTCGGTCGCGTCTAAGTAATCCTTCAAGAAAATGCACATCTCCAATGTCGCCGGTGTTTGTCTTGTTCTTCGTAAAGATAATACCCTACCACTAAGAGAAAAGGCGGATTCCGAAGCTACCGAAGAAGCTTCACCGGTTAGTAGATCTTTAGCCATGACGGTCTGATGGGAAAATCATCAATTAAACTCAAATTATAAGTCTGTTTAATTAAAGTCTGAGTCTGAGTAGTTTTGAGTCCGAGTGACTAAAATATTCTAAGGCATTATGAGTCTGAGTAGTCAGCTCCATAATGTGTCTTGAGCAAAAAGACAAGGTAGTTAGTTAGATAAAATCTTCTATCTTTTTAGAAGATTTTCTAAGATTCGTACTTATCAAGCTCTCTCTTATTGTGTATAAATAGGGAGCTTGATTCTTGTAATCGGTTGCCGTTTTTCTTTGAATCAACTACGTGTTATTCAATCTCTTGTTATTTATTATAATTCCGCTATAATTCATTAACAAGAACTGTGTGTTTATCAAGAGTGATAATTAACGTTTGAATACTCATTTTCTTATTGATTCAATCATATAAGATTAATTAATTATCTGAATATCTAATAATTGGGATCTTACTCAGACCTAACAACTCGTATCAGAGCAAATAAGATTTAAATTTTAATATTTACAAATCTTAAACGATCAATCAGTAAAATCTCAATAAACTAAATTGTCTTCATCATCACAAACACCTGCCATGGCTGGAAAAGGAATTCCCATCTTCAATGGACATAACTTTGCCCATTGGAAACTCAAAGTTGAATGGCATTTGTCTGGTATTCATGATGAAATGATGAAGACAATCACTGAAGTACCAATTATTCCTGGAAAAGAAATTCCAAAAGTGAAAGAAGGAGACAAAGTTATCCAACGTGCCAGATGGGTTTAGACCCCAAAATCTCAATAGACTGAGTTAGACAGACAACTATTCAATCTAGACCAAAGGGCTAGAAGCATATTGGGAAATGTTGTGTCTGAACAGATATTCTCTAAGATTGTTGGATGTAAATCAGCATAAGAACTATGGGATACTCTCATTGTATCCTATGAAGGAGTGCAAGTGGTGAAAGAACAGAGGCTGAATAGTTTGATCAGAAATTATGAGAACTTCTATGTGAAAGAAAAATAGTCACTTGATGATGTACACACCAAGTTTCAAATTTTGTTAATTGATTTATCTGCTCTTGGTGTTGTGAAAGAGGATGATGAGGTGAGCAATAAATTTGTTGATATTCTTACCAATAGATTTGAATCAGTCATCACTTCCATGGTAGTAAGTGAAAAATTGTCCACCTACAGGCTGCCTGGTTTATTTGGATTATTGCTAAATTTTGAAGAATCCCAAGAGAGGAAGAAAATAAACCAAAGGAGTCTGTCACACCCCGCTAAAGCGGAAACACGGAATGTGAAGAGCAAAGATATCATTACACGAGTTATAATTAAAAGCATACGGTTACAAGTCATTAAGATAGAAAATTCGAGTTTACAAGATGAAATAACCAAGTATTTAACGAGTTGCATAACAAAAGTACATAGTTAAGCGTTTAACAAAAATTCCCCAAAATGATAAAATAGGTCTTTTCCCAATTCTTGAATTCACATGACATGCCTGACCCATCCACAGTATGCACTTCGTGTCTTACATTCGGTTTCCTGAAAACATGAGATAAAGTGTCAACTACATAAAGTAGTGAGTGAGTTACAGTTTTCTAGTCCTCGACTAAAAAGGTTTAAGTTAAGTAGATCAATACTTAATAGTTTTGATAAGTAGAACAATACTTAAAGAATAGTTTCGATTCATAAAAGTAGTTCAAAAGATAGTTCGATCCATAAAAGTTGCTCAAAAGACAGTTGCGGAGGTCGTATAACTCTATACGCGCAAGATAAGTAAACTATTGATTGAAATCATGTATAACGACTACTTGGCATAATAACTTAAGTGTTCACACTAAACCGAATTACCAACCGTGAGGCCCCTTACCCCGACTACTTACGGGGAGTCATTTCTGATCAAGTAATATGTACTTAAGCTGCCGCCTAAGCAAGGAACGGTTATTTACTAAGTATCGATACCCATAATTACTAATCGGCTTAACAAAGCTAATAGTGTGTTACGAAAATTAGGCACTAATGTTATTTTTTTAAAACTGATAGTAGTCACTTATGGTTAGTTATATCCCTCAAGAGTCACGATAGTTATACGATCAATCAAAGTTCCACGAGTGCCGAGTGTGGCAATAACTAAATTTGAAACAGTGCCGAGTGTGGCAAAATAATAAATTTATCACAGTTTTAAACCAGTAAGCCGAATAAGGGTGGCAAGCCATTTAGCCGAAAAAGGGTGGCAAGCCATTTAGCCGAAAAAGGGTGGCAAACCATTTAGTTTAGTGTATGCGAAACGGGCAAATAAAACTGTTTTCGCATGTAAGTTAGACATAACGTTCAGTAAGAGTTCAATAGTAATAAAACGTTCCAAGAGTTCATAATCGTTCCAAAGTTCGTTTAGATCTCATGTTTCCCCCAAAAATTATTTGAAAACAGTAAATAAAAGTGGGGTTGTAACTCACAGTTTGCGAAGATAAGCTACGAGTGCGAAGAGTAATCGAGCCGGATCGGAACTCACGGGAATCCAATTGAAATACCAAGACTTAATGAGTACCAATGTTATATGTTTATTGGATCATGAAATGCTCTTGTTTTAAGTGTCGGTTTTAGGTCTATTGAAAATCGGGCAGCGCTTCCGCGCCAAAATTATTAAATCCAATTTTGCACACTTTCCCGCTTAATAATTTCAATGAACACATTTCCAAAACAATGTCACATAAAACTTGTTCATTTAGTTCCTTTTTATGTAAGTTAATCACATTACAGGTTATGGTTCATATATTTCAGTTCCGAACATAAGTTTAGATGACACGTTTTAAAGTTACGATTCGACACGTTTAAGCTTAGCGTTTGGAACCTGTCTGTCACATGACTGCGCTGCGGTGAGGGGACTGCGCCGCAGTCAGAGGTAAAACCTCGACTGCGCCGCGGTGGAGTTACTGCGCCGCGGTCAGTGTGACAGGTTCTTGGCCAACCTCGTTTTTGAAGAAATTTGATGTTTTTGGTTAGATTTTGACATGCAACCAAAGATATGCTTAAATCATGGATGTCTAACAGTTTATATAGTGTTTTTTTTTTAACCACAATATATAGATCTAACTATGCATTTTGAAAAATCCCGTTTTTGTTCATAAATGGTCAAATATTTTCATATAAACTCATTTTTAGGTGCTAGATGTCACATGCAACGAGTATTTATTGTAAAGACAGAAGTTTAGAAGGGTTTATACCGAGAGTAAAGTGATTTGAAGATGCTTGGAGTGAACCCTTGATGATTTTGACCCAAAAAGCTTAGAAAGTGAGATTTTGACCCAAGTAAATGTAACCCTTCCTTCCTCCTTACTTGATGAACGGTTTGTGTGTGATCATGTGGTTAAAGTTTCTGAGTTTTTGACGAATAAATCACTGTAAATGGAGAGGAGTAAGTGTGTGTGTTCTTGGTGTTTAACAAAGAGAGAGAGATCAAAGAGGGTGTTTGTTTGGTGTGTGTGTGTGTTTGAAATGTGTTTGTGTTATGTTATATATGTTCAAATTTGACATCACTGGACTTCAAAAGGCTAAAAAATGTACTCTGGACCATGAATCAAACGTTGGGCTCAAGTTTGGACTCGTTTGGTTAAGTTTTAAGTTTAACAAAAATGGCTGATCTGTACCCTCCACCGCGGCGCAGTGGGCTCACCGCGGCGCGCTGGAGGGCCGATTTCGCCTTCTTCTTTTTTCGTTCGTTCCAATGTTAAGCGTTTTCGTTAGCTAAAAGTTTCCGGTTGTTTTAAATAGGAACTTAGGAAAGTTCACTAGATGTTTTTCTTGGTATTAGGATTCATTTATGTGATTCCGATTTCGATTACGACACACACGAGTATACGAGACAAGTAACGGCAAGATCAATTCAAAGTTAAGTCAAAGATAGAGAATGCGGTTTTCACCTGAAATAAGGCGGTTGACACAACACGTTTGCGGTAAAGTACGATTTCAAGAAATGACAAGTTGTCTCAAAGATAAAGAACACGGAATTATCCTGAATTTTGGACGGTTGTCACATCATCCCCGGTTTGAAAGAAATTTCGTCCCGAAATTTGACTCGTCCCATCAGGTAGAGGCATCTTTGAACAATTGCTGATACTTTTGACGTATTTGGTCTTCACGTTCCCATGTGAACTCATGACCACGTCGGGAGTTCCAACGAACCTTGACAATGAGGATAAGACCCTGCTTGAGTTGTCTGACCTCTCGATCCACAACCTCGAGCGGTTCTTTGATGAAGTTAAGCTGGTTGTCGATCTGGATCTCATCCAGTGGAATGACAATGGTCTTGTCCGATAAGCACTTTTTCAAGTGCGAGACATGAAATACGTTGTGAACGTTAGAAAGAGTTTGCGGAAGTTGGAGTCGATATGCCACTGGGCCGCTTCGCTCTATTACCTCGAATGGGCCGGTGTAGCTCGGGCTTAGGTTGCTGCGTTTCCCGAAACGGACCACCCCTTTCCATGGCGATATCTTGAGGAGTACTCTATCACCCACTTGGACTCTAGGGGTTTCCTTCGGTTGTGGGCATAGATCTTCTGCCGGGTACGAGATGTCTTCAGCCTTTGTCGAAAGGGGATGATCTTGTCGATGGTTTCCTGGACGATATCGAGCCTGGTAAGTTGTCGATCGCCAGCTTCTAGCCACAAAGCGGCGACCGACACTTGCATCCGTATAAGGCCTCGAATGGGGCACACTTGATGCTGGCATGGTAGATGTTGTTATAGGAAAACTCGACTAAGGGCACGTGAGCTTTCCAACTTCCTCCGAAGTCAACTACACACGCTCTCAGCATATCTTCAAGCATTTAATTCGTCCTTTCACTCTGACCGTCGGTCTGAGGGTGGTAAGCAATGCTGAGGTCTAGTCGTGTCCCTAACGATTTCTGAAGGCCATTCCAAAAATGGGACGTGAGTCGACTATCCATATCGGAGATGATGGAGGGAGGTGTTCCATGACGAGAGACGATCTCGTTGATGTACACCTGAGCGAACTTTTTCATCGAGTAGTTTTCTCGTACCGGTAGAAGGTGTGCAGATTTCGTCAATCGCTCCACAATGATCCAGATCATATCGTTACCCCTTGCCGTACGGGGCAGTTTAGTGATGAAGTCCATGGAGATTTGTTCCCACTTCCACATGGGAATCTCCGGCTGTTGCAGTAGACCTGAAGGTTTTCGATGTTCCGCCTTGACCTTCGAGCAATTAAGGCACTTAGCGACATACAAGGCGATATCCTTCTTCATGATTGTGTAGGGTTTCGTCCTTAAGGTTCTCGGGTTTCAATGTGTTGCTCTGAGTGCTAGCGTTTCGAGTTTGAGCTTCTGAAAAGGTTCCTCCTGTTCTTTGCCCCAAAGGGAGACTGTATATTTCGGAGTAAGTTCGGTCAATGGCTTAGCGATCCTTGAGAAATTCTCAATGAAGCTTTGTTAGTAGCCAGCCAATCCTAGGGATAGTCGGATTCCCGTAGGATTCGTTGGGGCTTCCTATTTCTCAATCGCTTTGATATTGGCTGGGTCTACGTGAATTCCCTACCAGTTGATCGCCTGACTAAGGGAATGTACTTCCCGGATTCAGGATTTACATCTCGAGAGTTCCATGTGTCACTTCTGATTCCCTAAGGAGTTCTAGAATGAGTTCCAAGTGCTTCGCGTGGTCTTGATTATTCCTTGAGTAGATGAGAATGTCGTCTATGAATACGATTACGAACTTGTCTAGGTATGGCCTACACACTCTGTTCATTAGGTCCATGAACAGTGCTGGTGCGTTGGTCAGACCAAATGGCATGGCAAGGATTTCGTAATGACCGTAACGAGTTCGGAATGCGGTTTAGGAATGTCGGTGTTACTGACACGAACCTGATGATAACCTGGGCGGAGGTCGACCCTTGAGAAGTAAGTTGCATCCTGCAACTGTTCGAATAGGTCGTCGATCCTCGGGGGTGGTTATCGGTTCTTGACGGTCAGCTTGTTAGGTTCATGATAATCGATGCACATACGGAAGGATCCGTCTTTCTTTTTAACAAAGAGGATTGGGGCTCTCCAGGGGGGGACGAGCTTGGACGAATAAGACCGTGATCCAAGAGTTCCTGTAGCTGTTTAGATAGCTCTTGCACTTCGGGTGGTGCTAGACAATATGGGGTCTTGGCAACCAGTACTGTGCCAGGAACGAGGTCCATTCGGAAGTTCACTTGTCATTGCGGCAGTAGCCCATGCAAATCCTCAGGAAAGACCTCTGGATGATCCTCGACTATGGGAATGTCTTGGACTCGGCTTCCTTTAGGTTCACGTTCGACGACATGAGCGGGGAATGCGTCGTAGTCCTTCTCGAGGTACATGCGCATTTTTATGGAAGACACGATGCGAAGTTGTCGTCCAGGTTTGTCTCCCCGAACAACGAGAGCTTCACTGTCTGAAAGAGAGATACGAATGAGTTTGTCGAAACAGACGATCTCGGCTCGAAAACGAGATAGTCAGTCCATTCTGACGATAACGTCAAAGCTTGCGAGCTCGATAGGAATTAGATAGATGGGGAAGATTTTGTCAGATAGGCATAATGAACATCCTAAGATTATATCCTTGGCTTCGAACTCTTGACCGTTAGCATATTCGATGGTAAGGCTATCCTTAAGAACTTTAGATCCTAGGTTAATGAGGGGTCTAAGTTCTAAGGAGACAAAGCTTCTTTCAGCTCCTGAATCGAATAGTACGGAGCAAAGTGGTCATTTATAGGGAAATTTTACCTGGCGCGGCATTTGAACCCTGCCTTGCCTCTTTGGCGGTGATTGCGAGAGCACTGAAAGTTTCCGTTGTATTGAATATGGGGCAAATCACACGGGGGTGTTCGTTGCTCCCGCATTCAAAGCAAGCCCACCTCTTGTCTTGCTTATCAGTATATTTGCGGCAATGCCTGGAGAGGTGCCCCGATTCGTTACATGTGTAGCACACTGGGCAATCCCCGACATGGTAGAGGTAGCATCTACCGCACTTGGGGTGCGGCCCAGCGTAACTTCGGGGTCTGATCGTGGGTTTCTTGTCGCGGTTGCTCCTCATTGGTTGATGATTAACCTGTTGGGAAAAACAATGATCTTTCCCAAGATTAATAAATCTGTTAATCAAAGTCTCAGTCTGAGTGACATGAGTCTGAGTGACTCAGTCTGAGTGACATGAGTCTGAGTGACTCAGTCTGACTAACTCAGACTCATGAGAGAAGTCAGGCGTGATTTAAGGCAATCTAGTTAGTCAATATCTTTTATATGTTTAAAAGATCTTCTTAGATTGATCCTTATCAAACTCACTATAATTGTGTATAAATAGTGAGTTTGAGTTTTGTAATCTACACACCTTTTTACTGAAATATAACTGTGTGTGATTTTCATTGTTTCTTTATTATAATTCCGCTATAATAATTACTGAAACTGAGTAATCAATCGATAAATAACAATTAACGTTTAAATACTTGTTTGTGATTGATTTGCCATTGTTTGAGATCTTAGTGAGACCTAACAATTGGTATCAGAGCAAATAAGATTTACATTTTAATAAATTTATTAATCTTAAACGATCAATACTTAGAATCTCAAAACAATGTCATCATCTTCTAATATAACTACAATGGCTGGAAAAGGAATTCCTGTATTCAATGGTCATAACTTTGCCCATTGGAAGCTTAAAGCTGAGTGGCATTTATCAGGAATCCATGAAGAAATGATTAGAATCATAACTGAAGGACCCATAATTCCAGGCAAGATAATTGATGAAGTCAAAGAAGGTGATAAGGTTGTCCAACGTGCCAGATGGGTTCAAACTACCAAAGCTCAATGGACAGATCAAGACAAGCTGCTGTATAACCTTGATCCCAAAGCCAGAAGCATTTTAGGAAATGCAGTATCTGAACAAATATTTTCAAAAATTGCTGGCTGTAAAACTGCTAAAGAACTCTGGGATACATTAATTGTGTCATATGAAGGAGTCCCAGCAGTGAAAGAACAACGGCTGAACAGTCTCATAAGAAATTATGAAAACTTCTACATGAAAGAAAAGGAGACTTTGGCTGATGTTCACACAAGATTTCAAATCATGTTAAATGATATGTCAGCTCTGGGAGTGACAAAAGAAGATGATGAAATCTGTAAGAAATTTGTTGACATTTTACATAACAAATTTTAGTCTGTTATTACTTCTCTTGTAGTGAGTGAGAAACTGTCCACCTACAAGCTGCCAGGACTATTTGGCGTATTGTTGAATTTTGAGGAATCTCAAGAAAGGAAGAAGATCAACCATAGGCGAACTGCAAGAGATCCAGAAGCTGCATTAGTTGCAACTAGCAAGAGGAATAAAGAAATTTATTCTAAAGCTGACTCATCTGAGTCTGAGTCACACTCAGACTCAGAGTCTGACGATGAATCAGAAGTGAAGAAACTGAAAAGTCAGCTTGCCCTGTTGACCATGAAGCTTGAACAGAAGACAGGGTACAAGGGAAAGAAACCTTTTGATCTGAAAAAGATAAAATGCTTCAAATGCAACGAATATGGTCACATGGCTGCTGATTGTAAAGTGAAGAATGCTCAGACTGAGCATATGGATGAAGTTGCTGAAAGAGCTCAAAGATACAGAAACAAGTATCTTAAATATAAGAAATGCCATAGTTCAAATTCTCAAAAACCTCAAGCTGAACAGAAAGCCTTCTTTGCTGAAAAATGGTTAGATGAGGAACTATCATCTGATGAAGAAGAAGTAGAAGACAAATGTCTGATGGCGTTGGTGGAAGAAGTAACTGAAGCTGAGAAATCTGCTTCTCAGTTCGAAAAGGATCTAAAAGAAGCAGAAAGAATGAGTTGCAACTCAGACTGGAACAAGTCAAAACTCTACAAGGTACATAATTTCAATTCTTATACAAATGAACAAAAACTTCAAATATTTGAGTACATTTATATAGACTTGACCACCACTTTAGAAGAACAGTCTGAACTCAAACATAAAATCAAAGATCTTGAAAACAATTTAAAAATTAAAGATGATAAAATTATGGAATTAGAAAGCTACAAAGTTCTTTTAAATGCTCAGACTGAAGCTTATAATGATCTTGCAAAAGAAAATTACAAGTTTAGAGAGGAAACTGAGCACTATAAAAGAATTTGTAAATCTTGGTGTATTTCATCTTTAAAAAATGAAGATTGTTTGAGCAGACAGGTACCCAAACAAGTGCAAGCAGTGTTGGGTGAAGGGTTTAGTTTGAAGAAATACATGACAGAAGAGGAAGAAGAAGCTGAAAAGGCTGAAAGAGAAAAAATTATTTTTAAACCAGAAATTCTTCCAAATACTTTCACTTATGTGAAAGGAGATAAAATAATGATGTCAAATGCATTTGTTAAACCTGTAATTTCTCAAGTTTTGAATAAAAATGATCTTTTGCCTTCATCTTCTTCTAAATCTGACTGTGTTGCTTCATCTAAGACTGATATTCAGAAACTGACTCCCTTGAATAAAGTTTCTTCCAAAGTTGTGAGCAAACCAAAGGGTCAGGCTCCAGTCAGTTCCAAAGGCTACAACAAAAGTTCTGAATCAAAAACAATTGATAAATTAGGAAACCAATTACTGGAACTGACCAACATTGTAAAAACTTTAGTCAGGGATAAATCACCAAATCAAGCAAGGTCCAAATCTCCTCTTAAGAGAAATTGCTATAACTGTGGTGAAAAAGGGCATGAAGCTGTATCTTGTAAACTGTTAACTAGGTCCAGACTTAAAAACCCTTATGCTCAAAAGTCAGTTTCATCAAAACATTGGTCATCTTCACATCAGTCAAGGTCATCAAAATCCAGATCTGTCTCATCAAAATCAGATTCATCCTCAAGAAACACCTCTCCACCAAAGACTCCTTATGTACAATCTTCCAAAATTAAGTCAGTCCCATCTAGAGTCAGTCTTAAAAATATTCCTTGCAAATATTGTGGTGTCATAGGTCACTATTCTGTTAATTGCATGAATGAGATCAACAAATGGAATTATACAAATCCCAAAACTGACTGCAAGATTGAATCTACACCTAAACCTCTTTCAGTTCATGGATCCACTCTAAAGTGGGTACCCAAAAGGAACTAATTTCTTTCTTTTTCATGTGCAGGATTCTACAAAATGGTATTTAGACAGTGGAGCATCAAGGCACATGACAGGAATGAAGTCCTTTCTACAGGACTATAAGGAAGAAGATGGACCTCAAGTAAGATATGGTGACAATGGAGTATCAATGACTAGGGGATATGGAAAGATTCATGCTGGAGCTGTTACATTCAAGAGAGTTGCATATGTGGCAACATAATTTACTCAGTGTGAGCAAATTACTGATGAA